>JAJGRX010000748.1:1200000-1800000 GCA_025461125.1 Carex kokanica | reverse complement strand
TCTGTATAAAAAGAACAATTATATCATCATATTTTCCTCGGGACTTTCTGTAGAGGTGGTCTTAAATCACCTTGGTCTGGGAGGAAAAGAAAGAATCCTCTGACGAAGCAAGAATGGCAGAGCTTCTTCACAACAGAGGGGAGACTGGCTGATGGTGGTACCAAATTTCTGAAGAAAGCTCGAAGCTGTGTATGATTTTACATTACTTGATTTTTTCTCTCCTAATAGTATGGACCTTTTGCTATACCAATTTTTGCAGTTGATATTTGTGGAATTGTCAAGTAAAACAGTATTTATCCTAGTTTTTTTTTGTTTATGATTCAGGGAGTTGATATGGAGATCAGAGCCGAAGTTTGGCCTTTCCTCCTTGGAGTGTGAGTTTTATTTTATTATGATTTCATCTCTGTTTGTCTTATATAGTCAGTTGCTTCAGAATTTTAGATAAAAAGCAAATTTTAATGGTGATATTAAATAAATGGAGTGGAGTTGATGCCTTCTGCCTATTTACCTATTATTGGTAGTAGGCAAGGTAAAATAAATGGAATCTCTCATGTATGAATTTCAGAGTCAAGTTGCATATAAGAGCAAGTATTTTTTGTTGAGCAGTCTGAGTGATATGCTTTCAACTTTTTGCAGCTATGACCTCCAAAGTTCTGAGGATGACAGAAATGATGTCAGAAAGAAGAACAGGTATCATATACAAATTCTGCTTCATGTGCGTAGTCATTATACTTACATTAAAGCAACATTCGAGGCATATTCATTTTCCCTTTTGTGCATATTTTTTCCTCTTTGGTCCCTTAATTGTTTTATTTTATTATTATATTAGGTGGGGTGCTTTATTTATGAACTATCATACATTATTTCTGTATGTATCATTGCTAATGGACATAATCTTGTGCAGGGAAGACTATTTGAAACTAAGAAAACAGTGCCTTGAGGTCTCTGTTTTTAAAATCAAGGAAGAAAAGGAGTCAGATATTTCTCAGATTGAAAATGCACCTAATTCTGATTCCACTGAAGGTGAAGAGTCAATTATCACAGAAGATATCCCAACGACAACTGGTTCTCTCTCAAGTGAACAAGCACACCTTGATCCAGCCACTCCCGAGCTGCCAATCGACACTGATGCTGCTCACAATAATACTTCTGATAAAGAAATGCTTGATGAGAAACCTACATTAGATTTACCTGATACAGAGGAAGATAAGAGTGATTTAACCCATGTAGACTCATCTGATTGTGAATCATCAACTGACAAAGTACCAAAAAATGTGGAAAGTCAACTCAACAACACAGCTGCAAAAGAACAAGCTGCTCGACCGTGCAAAACCAATGAGGATTTTGCTACATGGCAACGCATAATTCGTCTCGACGCACTCCGGGCCAATGCTGAGTGGATTCCTTTTTCCCCAACCCAAGCTGCTGTATCTAAAGAGACAGCAGTTCAATTGGCTGATACTGTTGGTTTGCAAGACTATGATCACTTGGAACCGTACCGCATCTACCATGCCTCACGGCTAGTAGCAATTTTGGAGGCATATGCTATGCATGATCCTGAGATAGGCTATTGCCAGGGCATGAGTGACCTTCTGGCTCCTATAATCTCAATTATTGAAGCAGATTATGAGGCGTTTTGGTGCTTCGTTGGGTTTATGAAGAAAGCACGGCATAATTTTAGGTTAGATGAGGTCGGCATCAGAAGGCAACTTAACTTGGTGTCTAAGATTATTAAGTGCAAGGATCAGCGTTTGTTTAGTCATTTGGAGAAACTTGAAGCCGAAGATTGCTTCTTTGTATACCGAATGGTTGTTGTCATGTTTAGGAGAGAGCTCACTTTTGAACAGACGGTTTCTCTATGGGAGGTTATGTGGGCCGACCAGACTGCTCGCCGGGCTGGGATAGGGGGGTCCGCATGGGGTCCTATTCGGTTGGATGCACCACCAACTGATGATCTGTTGCTGTATGCAATTGCAGCCTCAGTCTTGCAAAAGAGAAAGGTGATAATAGAGAGTTATAGTGGTATGGATGAGATCATAAGGGAGTGTAACAGCATGGCAGGCCAGCTTGATGTATGGAAGCTTCTAGATGATGCACATGATTTGGTCGTCACATTGCATGACCGTATTGAATGAAATGGGTCCCTCTCCAACTTTCTTTTTCTTTTTTTGTTTCCTCTTTTTAACTTGATGTATACTTTTTCGGGTTAGTACACTGGTTGGTAGGATGTATTATGCATGTTTTTGCAACAAGATTTTGTATTTCTGTTTTGTTCAGCAAAGTTCTTTCGTGAAGTTTCAGTGTTGAGAGTTTTTAATCTGGGGACACTCCAATAATTTTCTCATAGGTGATTTAAATTCTTTTTTTTACTGAGTCTGATCAGACTTTACCATGAGGGAGTTACTTAAAATTAAGTGAAAGAGGAAGAGAAGGATGCTAATGCTAGGCCGAGATCTGGATGTGCAAAAGAAAATGGAGAAACTGGTGCAGAGATCACTGAAGGTAGATCTTCCCTGAGATTTGATATTTGAAAATTTTGATATGTGCAAGTTTGAATTGGAAGTTTCTAGTGTTAGAACCCTTAATGCTTTGTAGCAAATGATTGCTCAAATTGTACTTTTTAATCACAGGAATTGTACTTCTAACTAGTAATTACCAGTGTAGACTGCTTCTATCATGGATTTATTTGGCCTCAGATGGATATTCGGATGATTTTTGACTGATAATTTCACTTTACTCGTAGATTTCAGTAAAGTATGATCCGATTGGTAAGGCTTACAAAATTAACTTCATAAATTCTAAACAACTCTAACATTTCCAAAGTTTATACATAGACCATGATGGCCAAAAGTTGCATGGAGTTGAACACCAGCATTGCATTAGCCTCTCTACATTCATTTCTTGAAAAGATCCAAAGAGTTCCTTACTGTATATACCACTACAATTAATGAGTTTGTCTATCTAATGCTGCAAATTTTTCCCAGACAACTTTGGATAAGGAAAGAATAGGTAGGTGTTTGTTGCAGTTAGGTAAGCTATGGAATATAGTCAGTGATAAAAGAACTAATTTCTGTTAACTGACAGGGAGAATGAATCTATGGTAAATTATTGTTCTCATTTAATAAATTTCTGGTTGGAAAATAAATAATAGTTCCAACTTTAGTGCAATCCTCATTTGCATAAACTTGGGAATTATTAGAACTTTGTTTTTAAAAAAATAACCTTACATATCAAGTGTAGACCGATGAGTAACCCAATTTTTTTTGCTGAAATGTTATTCAGCACGGTATAATATCTATACCTATTTTGAAGATTTAACAACAGATGATAAACATGCAGATTAAATGCTGATCAATATGCTCCAACCAAAATGTTATTTATTCAAACGTCCCTGATTGACAAAAAATGAAACTTTACTGATGATAAACAACAGAATTTGGAAAATAAATCCAATAGCTCCAATTTGAAAATGTACGGATTTAAAATTAATTAATTAGGTTTGAATTGTGTTTTCATTAATCCAACAAATAAATTTTGGATTTCGATTTATAGAAAGTTGAATAAATTTTGGATTTCGATTTAAAATTAATTAATTAGGTTCGATTTCTTAAGCAAACTTTGTTTGTATACAACTCCAATAATATCATTACAAAAATAATGTAGATATTGTTAGTTTTAATTAAAAAAAATTCATTTTATTTTTATCTTACTGTTTTTAGTTAGAATATGTTAGTTTTTATTTGAACAACATATGATTCCTTCAGCAAACAAATGGTTTGGTGGTTATTGTGTGTGAATATGTGCCGAATTTTTTATTTATATCCAAAAAATAACCATGTTGGTGTTGAAATTCAAAATCTACCCAAACCGGAAAAAAAAATTTCCGGATTCAACATCTAACTTTGGAAAAAAAATTTCCGGAAACTCAACTCTAATTCCGGAAAAAAAATTTCCGAACTTAACAAATTTTTTTTTTTTTTTTTTAGAGATTCCGGAATTTTTTTTTCCGAACTTAACAATTTTTTTAGAGAAAAATAGCTAGAATACTGAAATCTAACATTAAAAAATCGAATTGTTTTTTTAAATATTTGTTAAATTAATTTAAAAAATTTCAAAATGGTGTAGAATAATTTAGAAATGATCAAATAGCTAAAATACTGAAATCTAACACTAAAATACGATAAAGTACGCTAAATTACGTATGAATGGGCCTATTTTGTGGCATCTTTCATAAATCATAAAAAATAGTAAAAAAAATTCCAAAAATAATAAAAATTGGTATTCTAAAAGTTCATTACATAACTAATTTACTGAGCTACGTAGATTGAATAATATAAATGAAAATCTTAATCGGAAACTTCAACTGAAGTTTTGAGGCTCTTCCCTTTGTTTTTTGGCGATTCTGAATTTGACAAATTGGCAAAGCCAATTTGGACGCATGCGCATTTTCGCAAGCTTTCCGAAAAGTGGTCATTTACTGAAATCGGACACTCGAGCGCCGTTTTATGGCCGTTTGAAGTTTCGTCGTCGTTTTTCGCCTTCTCAGTGAAGATATCATCCCTATTTGTACGTAATTTAGCGTACTTTACCGTATTCTAGCATAATTCTACATAATTATTGTAATTTAGTGTAATGTAGTGTAATTCAGCATAAATCAAGTAATTTAGCGTGTTTTAGTATAAATATGCTAATTATATATAAAAAAATGTAATCTAGCAAATATTTAAAACTAAATTCGATTTTTTAGTGTTAGATTTCAGCATTTTAACTATTTGTCTCTAAAAAAAAAGTTAACATAATTTAAAGTAATCTAGTGTCAATCAGCATAAATCAACATAATTTCAAGTAATTTAGCGTATTTTAGTATAAATATGCTATCAAAAAAAGTAATCTAACAAATATTTAAAAAAACAATTCGATTTTTTAGTGTTAGATTTCAGTATTTTAGCTATTTTTCTCTAAAAAAAAAAAATTGTTAAGTTCGGAAATATTTTTTCCGGAATCTCTAAAAAAAAGAATTTGTTAAGTTCGGAAAAAAAATTTCCGGAATCTCAAAAAAAAAAAAAAATGTTAAGTTCGGAAATATTTTTTCCAGAATCTCTAAAAAAAAAAAAAATTGTTAAGTTCGGAAATTTTTTTTCCGGAATTAGAATTGAGTTTCCGGAAAAAAAATTTCCAGAGTTAGATGTTGAATCCGGAAAAAAAAATTTCCGGTTTGGGTAGATTTCGAATTTCAACACCAAAGTGGTTATTTTTTGTAATTTAATTTATTTTTTGGATATAAATAAAAAATTCGGGAATATGTGTAATTTTTATTAAGTTTGGTGGTTATTGTTTCCTGTCAGCATCACACCTGACTATATAAGTTAATTAGCTAACCTATACTAATGCATTAGCTCAACGCCCCACCACCAACTTACTATCTTTGCTCAATAAAACCCCTTTAAATCCTGATCCAATCTCACCACCACAATTCATATCATCATAAGCACAATTCAAGCACATCAATTTTTCTAAAACCAATTTTCAAATTCAATTCTAGCAATACCAGCTCATGGGTTCCCTTGCAGCTGCCACCACCGAGAAGGACATCCGTGCCGGTGCTGAGATCATCTATGGCGCTGAAGAGTGCTACAACCACTCCATGGAACTTCTAAAGGCACTTGGTTTCCCTGAAGGCGTCATGCCTTTGAAAAACCTAGACGAAGCCGGTCTTGTGAGAGAAACCGGGTACGTCTGGATGAAGCAAAAGGCACCATATGAGCACTTCTTCAAGGGGACCAACACCAAGGTTAGGTACGACACTGAGGTGACGGCTTATGTGGAGAACGGGAAGATGAAGAAGATGACAGGTGTCAAGAGCAGGCAGATGCTTCTTTGGGTGCCAATTGTGGAGATGAGTGTTGAACAGAAGGAGAAGATTTACTTCAAGTCTGCTGTTGGGATTGGCCGCTCATTCCCGGCTTCGGCCTTTGCCGATGATGTGAAAGCTGAAAGTGTCGAGGCAGTGGCCAACTGAGAGAGCAGCATCCGGTTATTCGGCTTCGGGTTAAATTAAGATAACAATTATATACTCATATATTCAAGATCATTTAAAAGAAAGGGGTATGTGATGTATTGTAATTTAGAGAATATATATATTTGTGTTGTGTTTTTCTTTTCTGTATGATTTATTTTGTTAAGTTTATTTCCGTTCAAGTAATTATGCAAAGATATAATAACAAACTTGCAGTGCCAGTGTGTGATCTTTTACTGAGAAGTTTGCCTGGTCTTTCAGTACATGTTATTTGTGATATATAATTGCACATAACCATTTTCATTCTTTGTGGTAACAACCACAAGGGAACACATGGACTAATGCTAGAGTTAACTTTGGAATATGGTTTTATAAAAAAAAAAATGTACTTGAATTGACTTATGATTCTGATATATATGATTTGTTTTGGTGAGATGAGATCAGGAAAGGGATTGTATGCACGAATCGCGATGCAGATCGAACGATCAAGATCATATATAATGGGACCCTCTTCTCCCCCCATTAATTAGTATAGGTTATCTAACCTTTAAGCATGCTCAGATGTGATGCTGAGTTGCGTATGTTCGTTGTTTTAACTTTTAAGAATCAATCACTGACTGGTTAATGTTTTGGTGAGATAATGAGATGTTTATATAAGTGGAATTTGATGTATATCTCTCAAAAGTTTCAATATTACGTATTTATCTCTCTAAAATCAGTAATTATATATTTATTTTTGAAAATTATAAAAACTCACAATTTATCCAATCTAACTCTATAATATATCAAATATCTCTAAAAATAATTAAATAATATTTTTTAAAACTTTAAAATTTATTTTACAATATTAATTAATAATACGTTGATCACAATACTCTTCCTTCGTTTCTCTCTTTTAGTCTGTTGAGATCTCCATCTGAGTTCTCTCCAAGGCGCCAAACCTTCCGCATCTCTCTCCAAACGCGCCAAATCACAAATTTCTTTCCGCCTTCACTCGTTACCTCCCTTCTCACAGATTTCTCCCACCCCTGATTGCTTTAATTTTTTTGTCATCGTCTCGCTCCTCTTCGATATGGCATCGGATGTTAAATCGCCCCCCTCTCCGATATGACATCAGATACTGTAATAGTGTTTTTGGAACTTGGGAGCCTGGAGCCAATCTATATTCTCCTGATTTTGCTAAGTAAATACTTATGCCAGGTTTTTGGAACTTGATGTGAAAAAAACTAATTTTTCAAATTCATTGAAAGTTGTTGTCAACTTAAAAAAAAAAAAACCAAGAAGAAGAAGAAGAAGGAACCAACGCAATAAAAGTGTAAAATGGAATCTTTCAATTGATGATTTTTTTAGTAATATCATCGGATAAAATGTTTCCAACACACCAGCCTTAGAAAGGAAACTAGAAGAAGGATAAAATGAGAATAAATAAAAAAATAAGAGTAGAACTAGGGTGCTCCTAAGCTCACCAAGTCCTTCGTAAGCACGACTCTAAAACCTATCGAATTGACTTCAAACAACATTTTCAAACCGTTAGATGTTCAATCTATATTAAAATGTGCTTGGAGACCAAATTTTACATTTTTTGAAATTTTTTTACTATTTATTAAGATGGTTTGAAAATCGCTGTTTTCCAATGGTGCAGAATTTTAATAAAAACAGCGATTTTCAAACCATCTTAATAAATAGTAAAAAAATTCCAAAAAATGTAAAATTTGGTCTCCAAGCACATTTTAATATAGATTGAACATCTAACGGTTTGGAAATGTCGTTTGAAGTCAATTCGATAGGTTTTAGAGTCGCGCTCATGGAAGGGCTTGGTGAGCTTAGGAGCACCCTAGTTCTACTCTTAGGAGCACCCTAGTTCTACTTGATTTGTCGCTGTTACATATGATGGATTGACTAAATACGTGAGTTTTTACAATTTTCAAGAATAAATATGTAATTGCTGATTTTGAAAGAATAAATACGTAATATTGAAACTTTTAAGGGATATATTATATATGAAATTCCCCCTATTATATTAAGACAAAGCATAATTTTGGAATTCATCCATTGAGGTTTCCACATACTGTTAACAAAAGCAAATCCATCAGATATGATATGCGCCTTTCTTTAATGTTACCTCCTCTTGGTTATGTTTTTCAAATTTTGTTTGGTGAGATATTAATTAAGTTGCAAAATTGGTCCCCAATATTTTCTCAATAAATGGGGACAATGTAACTTGGCAGTTCAATGGAATATCATGTTGGAGAGAGATCTAAAATATATAGGTAATGAAAGAGAGATAATTTTTCCCTTTTGTGCTAGCACACTACTCTGCAAGTTTCCT
Organism: Carex kokanica; assembly: GCA_025461125.1. Taxonomy (NCBI): domain Eukaryota; kingdom Viridiplantae; phylum Streptophyta; class Magnoliopsida; order Poales; family Cyperaceae; genus Carex; species Carex kokanica. The sequence continues at coordinate 1,791,655 of JAJGRX010000748.1, read as the reverse complement.
ATATATAGTTCCCAATTGCCAATAAGCAATATTTTATTAGGAAAGGAAATATTGAGTTTTTTTTTTCTTTTATGTCCCTGTTTTGAAGCAGAGGGAGATGGAAATAATTTGGGTTAATTGATTGAGATTATAAAATTTAATTTGGAAAATCCCGCCAAACACTAATAAGAAAGGGAGTCTTCGCTTCCCGGATCAATCCCTTTTATAAGGAAGGCGGGCTCCAGCAAAAATAACACTACTGCTTGGCAGCATGCCCTCACTGTTGTGTATATATTTTGCTTTATAAATGTTGCTAATTAAACATGTATAATATATTTTGAATTTGAATAAATGATTATTGGGATGCAGTTTTTGTACAAAATTGGTCGGTTTGAACGACAGTTGAACAACCCAATGTGGAGGGAATCAGAGTAGGTCCGATGCCCATCGGACCTACCTTGGTTCGATGGGTGTGATGACCATTCGATCTGCATCAAGATTCGTGTGATCTGTATCAAATTCTGTGCAAGTCTATAAATTTCCGTACACATAGATCTTGATGCTAATTGTACGGTCCTAGAGCTAATTGAATCTAAATGTAGGTCAGGTCCGATGCCCATCAGACCTACTCCTATCTCAATGTGGAGATATGATATGACACGACAACCAAGATTGCGTAAATGGATATAATATCATTTATCTAAGCAAAATTTATGCTTGGAAGCATCTTCTTTTAGTTACACGCTCTTAATATTTCTTTCATTTCCCTCCAAAGGGAAGTTACACAAATCATCCCAAGGCATATTCTCTTTTGTTCTGCGAAGTTCTGTCATCAAAAAATGTCATGTATCCAACCTTCTATTTTGTTCTGTTTGTGAGATAAAACGGGCCAAGCACAAGCATACATCAAATTTCGTGCTACCGTTTCAGAACGGCCCGATATAATAAACTTCAAAGGCCCAGGAAGCGTTTCTTCTCTCTCCTTCGGTCCTTCCCCTTCCTCTCCATTCACCACCTAGACCACGGGTAATGATTTTAACAGAGCAGTTTTTACTTCATGCAGCACACGACCTGTAAGCTGCGCTGTTTTCAATCTATAGTATGTGCAGCGCACGAAGCTAAAACTGCTCCGTTAAAATCTTTACCCTTACACGGTTACCAGTCAATTAGACCGGTCTCTCATAGGGTTTTGCTCGTGCTCTGTCATCTCTCTCTCTCTCTCCGTCAACTTTAGGGTTTCCTCATCGTGCTTGCCATTCTACTCTTACTCTCTTTTGCCTGAGATCTTCTATAAACGCCTCAATCAATCTCCTGTGGAAAACCTGAGTGTTTTAGTTTCTGTCAATTGAGACAATGAAGTCAGGGAGGAAGAACCTTAAAAGGGCATCTGAAGATAAATTTCTCTCTCTAAAAGAAGGAGAGAGCATCATGCAAGTGGTTTCCTTGAGAGGCTCCAATTTAATTGAGGTACCAACTCTGACAACAAGGATTATACTATTGTGATACTGGTACTAGTTTCATGTAGGGTTATGTAGTACTATTATTTAGGATTGCTGGAAGGATTTATGTCTCAGCTCATGATTCTGTTTAATCCTTTGGGTGGCACATTGTTTTAGTTTGATTTTTAAGTTCGATTTACTTTAATTATTTAACATCAATTGAAAAAATTATTTTGGTATGTACTCTTGTTGGTTAGAAACAAGGCCCATAAATAGTTGTCCCCCAAACCTAATAACTTCGAAAAAAAAACTTTTTCTGGAAGCAATTCCTGCTTTCTTTCTATCAAATGTTCAAATCCTTTAGTACTTGCCAGTTTTTTTTATGTTTCATCTATGATTTTTTAGGTTTTGGATCCAGTGGGGGTCAAATCCCTAGCCTTCTTTCCAGCAAAGTTTCAGAAGAGCTTTTGGATCAAAATAGGTACTATTCATATATAAAATGTAGATGTAAATCAAAACAGCAGTTTTTGTTTATTTTTTCTTGGTTTTATGAACACAGTAGTACCATACTGCTGCATCTTATAGTTGATTTGAGGTTTACTTTTTTTTTTTAACAAAAGTGAAACACGGAGCACCACCTTTCTTAATAAGAATACCTTTTTCTTTTCTCTGTGTAAGATAACATAATATCTCATTAGCAATTTAGCATTAACAACACTATCTAGGATGTATCTGACTTTTTATGAAGTCTGTTTGAGATGAATGAATGATCCTATGTAATACTGGCATTAAGTAAACTAATTGGTCTGTGTTGTTAGCCAACTTATCATCATGTACTTTAGGTATTAAACAAATGATTGAAAAATTCAGTTTACTCACATCCAGATTTTCATTAAAGAATTCATGAAATCTGTATCAGATCACTTTTCAAATTAACCCAGAACTCTTGATAATATAAAAAAGGGAATCCATCAGAACCACCAGGACCACCAGGTGCCTTCTCTGCCCCTGATCCAAACACAGCATTTCTCACCTTATCCTCCGTAAATGGTTGATTTGAGGTTTATGAAGGATAAAGTTTCTACTTTTTGAAAATGTAGGAAGTTATTTGGTTGTAGATGCAAGTGGCAGGGATGAAGCACTCGAATCAGGAAGTAAGGTGGCATGTGTGGTCTCTCAAGTTCTCTTTCATGACCAAATCCATGCCTTAGAGAAATCTCCTGAGTGGTATGGTACCACTGAACTCTCTACCCAACAAAATTGGCTCAATCTAAAGTTTAATTGGATAATTAGAGGTTCATTTAGACTTAATTTCAGGTTATTGCAAAGTACCATAACATCTGCTGTGTTTGAAAAACACCCAACATTTCTTATATCGATATCTCAACCTCAATATTTCTTTTGCATTATTTGAAACAATACCAAACTGTTAAAAAGGTTGACTAGGATTCTTGCACAATCATAGGCCTAATACAAGACTCTTAAGTCTGGTATTGGTACTGGTACGAACAATACCATCAATGAACTGCAGGAATTGTAAATCCTTAACTCTCTAAAATACTGCATTTGTTATGTATTGAGTGTTGAAATGCTAAGTTTGTCATTTTATTGGAAATGTAGGCCAGCTGTATTCAAGAACTCATCCATGGAAAACAATTCGAATATGAAATCAAGTTCAAATTCTGATTTAATCTCCAATTTGCAACAATCTCAAACTGAGGAGTGTGAAGAGGAATCAGGTTCAGACGAAGAGGACGATGGCTTACCTCCGCTTGAAGCTAACACTAACAGGAATAGGCCTTATGAGCTCCATTCTGATGATCATTCTGATTCTGATTCTGATTCTAGATAATGTATCAGAAATTCTGATTCTAGCATTTAATACAAATATCTTATTGTAATACATTCAGTTTTGTAAGGTGGTTGTCTGTCAGGTTTATTTAAAGATCTTTTCATTATATATCCTAAACATAGAATTGGTGAGCCCATTCCTACTCAAATCTTTTGAAGTAATTTGCTAGTTAATTACTTAATACGAAAGGTTTTCTGGTACTTCTATCTGAAAAAAAATTGATCAAATGCATTCTCTTAGTTGATGGTGCTTTAAAATTTGAGAAATCTATTCTCCTACAAAGTAATCCAGACTCCAGAGAGCCTAAGATAAGGCCCGTTTGAACTCTATTTCTTGTCCATATCAATGAAATCAAACATAGGGAACACAGCCTAGCTAACACTAAAGAACATAGGCTCGCTTGTGCTTTTCATAAGCCTTTGCTTTTTAAAATAATTTAGTTGTTCCAATTCCATTTAGTTGTTGATAAAACAGGTCAATGATGTTACTTCCTTTTTCTTCAAATCCATCATTTTCATGCCCTTTTGCATGCAACTATATCTTTGTAGGTTAATTAATTAGGTGATGTCAAATGCCCTTTTGCATGCAACTAGTCACTTTCTCAAAAGAGTATATATTCTCTGGATTAAATTCCTCCCTTGTAAAATATTTTTCAATCAAATTGGTGTCATATTTCAGGCTAAGGCACTCATATTTGAAAACAAACATTTAGGATGTATGAACAAATGCTCAATTTTTGATAGATTTACAGTCCAACAAAACAAATATATGAAACCTATCTACCTACTCATGAAATGGCTAAAACAAATTGCAACCCAACACTATATTACACTACGGACACCAACAAGCTCACAAAATTTAATAGTAAAAAAGAATCCTTCTATCATAATTCCAAAAAATTCAATTAATTAACATATTCTAACATTTGGAAATCACTGAACAAATATATTCAAGTTCATGCATATGTAGGGTCTTTTCAAATTTTTCCAAAGCTAGGTATTCTTAGACCGCGTGCGAGAATGCGGCACCATGGATTCAAAACTATCATACCCTAAATCACGGCGTGAATATAACAACTCGGTGGCTGAATTATAACCCATCAACCTATGAAGGGAAGATAAAGTGGTTTCTCTGTCGCCTTCCTCTTCATTAAATGCCGATTCTCCCCCGCCCCCGGTCGAATAAAAAGAGGCACCATAATTTTTGTTTAAAGATACTGGGTCAACTTGCATAACAGTACCATGCATGTCAATCGCAACTTTTTTCTCAGTAAATTTCATTGAAGGCAATGGTACTGTAAGGACCTCTGAGCAACTGCCGCATTGCATTTCAACCAACCTCTTCTTTGAAATTAGAATAGTTGAAGGAACTTGGAGCAACATGAAACAATTTTCGCAGATTACATAGGGAGTACCGCCGAAAATAGGTCGGCAAATGTGCTTTCTCATTAGCGCCCTTCTATCCTTTGAACTTGACCTGACCGATTCCTGATCGATGCTTATTGGGCTACCGGGAAAAGATGAGGGGGCACATAGGTTGCACGAATTGGATCCAAATATCTGGTTTCGGCAATGCATGCATGCACAATGAGAGGATGGTAAAGGAGGAGGTATATACGGGTATGGTAGTTTCAACTGGTCGGTATTGTGTCTAGAATCAAAACATAGAGGGCTTTCCTGGCTATTTGGGTTTTGGTAATGCATCCTTTGGATTGAATCAATCCCCATTTGACGGTATAAACTGTCTCCACCTTTTTGTTTCGATAAAGTACTGAGTTTATCCCTCAACTCATCCATTTTTCTCAACCTCTCGCGGCGATCTGATCTTTCATATTTATCAACTAAAGATGAATGAAGAGCATCATTTTTAATGAGACTTTGAACGATTTGAAAATCACTTGAATCAAGCGAAACCCCTTCCTCAACTTCGTCTCCACCATATCTCATACCGAATTTCTCATTGGGTGGCCTCGGAGGGAGCCCTTCCTTCTCCTTCTGTTTGTCACCAGCCGATGCCTTCTTCCGGAAAGTCCGTTTTGACTTTTGGAGATAGTAGCTTCTGTCGTGAATATTTCTCTTGCTTTCGTCAGAAGAGGAGATGCTTCCGTCATAAGCATTTGAGCACCTACTCATCATATCCTCTTCTGATAAAACACTTTGGGTATTTTGCATTTCATCTCTCTCTTCTTCGCCATTTGAAGTTTGTTCCTTCGGATTTTTGGGAGGGTTGATGATTTTTTTATCAGGAGAGTTGTTGGTAAAAGGAGTTGCCTTAAATTCATCTTCGGATGGGTCTGACGGGTGTGCATTCGGGTCAAATATTTTTTCAGTAGAAGAGTTGTTTGCAAGAGAAACTGCCTTAAATTCATCTTCTGACGGCTCTGACGGGTGTGCGTTTGAAGTAGACGGCGTGTTATTGGGCTCGGTTGAGAACATTGAGCTATCAGGCGAAGTATTTTCTGAACTATTATTCAAAGGGTTTTGGGTTCCATCCAAATTCAAATCAGGGTTTTCTCCGTTGGCATTTCTGTTTTTAGCTGAAAAAATTATATGAAAAAAGGAAATTGAATTTGGGTTTCTTGGTATCCAGTGAAACAAAACTATCTCAATAAGAATGAGAGATTTATTTTGTACCTTTAAGAACTGTACCACATCCCCCGCATTGGTACAGCGGAACAGTGGAGTATTCGATTAGAAGTTGGAGGCACTTGGGGCATCTCACAAATCGAATTTTACCTGAATTATTCGCCATCTGCACCGGCCAAAACAAAGTTCAATTTTTGTACCAGAACCTACAGAAAAGAGCACAGATAAATGCAATACATTAGCTTATGAAAGTTCACCATGTTAATGAATAACGATACTTCTTCACTTAAAAAATGACATAAATAACAAAGTAAAAGAGAATACCAGTCCAGAGACCAGAGATGCACAGCATAAGATATGTACAAAAAGGCAAACATTCAATGAATTATCACAAACCAACTAATAATTAATAATTAAGGTAGAGCACGGCAAATTTAGTTGTTAATTGAAAACCAATAGACTAAGTACCAACCATTCAAACAAAGAAGCAAACTGAAATGAAATCGACGATACAAAAAATGCATTTCATTAAAAAAAAATACAAAAAGAAGAAAATAGAGCTAGATACTTGTAAGAAAACAAACCTTAGTTTCTGTTTTAGCTTAAAAAGAGAAAAGTTATTTAGTATCCAATAATCCAATTTTCATTCAATGGTACACAAATAAATGCAGATGCTGAGTTAATTCAGCACTAAATTAGAAACTACAAACACAGAAATAAACTTACTCAATGCACTAAATGAAAAATACCATTAAAACAATAGGCCAATGTCTCCTCCTTTTTGAGACAATTTCTTAAACAGAAAGGAGATAACTGAATAAAGTAAAGCATAGGAACAAAAAATGAAGAACATATGCTAACCTTTCTAAGCCAGAATTAGAATCATACTCTCTCTTCTCTTCCCTCTTTCTCTCTCTCTGTTTACTATTTTCCTTTGTTCCAAGAACTGAAACTAAGAACAGCTGGAACACTACACAGAGCACTGCTTCCAAGAGGAAAGCAATAAAGTGTGTTTCTTTCGCCTCCAAACAAGGGGCCAAGCCAGAGCAGCAAGAAAATAAAAAAGTACATAAAAGAATATAATTATTCTGGAAAAGTGGGTCAGACAAAATATATTATTTTTTTTTTCTGGGACAGCTAAGGACGACAAGGGAAACAAACAAAAGAGGAAGGAGATGAGAACAGACAGAAACGCCGTTCTAACTTGTGAGAGAGAGAAACAGAGAATGGTGGTTTGGTGGTTTGGAGAAGGAGAGAAACAGAGAGAAACAGATAGAGAAGAGAAGAGTCAAGAAGTGAGTACTGAGAGAGAAAGGCTTAAAGGGGAATTCTTTCCTGGAACCGTGAATAAGAAGGCAACAAATGCTTGGAAGTGGGAGCGTTGCAAGTCAATTTCACTTGATTAGATTTTCAAATTATAAAATTATGTGCTTTTTAAATTGTCCAGCAAAACTCCTATAACTATCAAAATTTGCAAGTCAATTTCATTTTAGTCCATTTATTTTATCTGTAGCATTACAAAAAAATAAAATTATATTATCAAATTATAAAGGAGTTGGCTACGGTGTTACGCGTAGCATAGAGGGCATCCGTGCTACGGTTCAATATTTGAGTTTTCAAAATCCTAACGGTCGATCCGAACCGTTCAACATGATCTCCATATGAGTATGTACTTGCAAACCAAATTTTACATTTTTTAGAATTTTTTTACTACTTTTTTAGATAGGTAGAAAATCACTTGATTTGAATGATACAGAATTTTCAGATCAAGTGATTTTCTACCTATCTAAAAAATTAGTAAAAAAATTCTACAAAATGTAAAATTTAGTTTGCAAGTACATACTCATATGGAGATCATGTTGAACGGTTCAGATCGACTGTTAGAATTTTGAAAACTCAAATATTGAGCCGTAGCACGGAGGCCCTCTATGCTACGCGTAGCATATTAGCATTTTCCAAATTATAAATATTGTCATTCGTGGCAAAAACAAAGTGTTTCGGAACAAGACAATTGCTTGTGACCTGGCGAAAGGTTAACAATAATAATATTTTGTCACGTTAAAATCTTTACAATAATGTTTCACCGGTATTTCACATGCAATGTACAAAATGCAAGTAGCATTTCGTCTCATCAGAATGCTAATATTGCTAGTGTTTTTGTCATGAATAAAAATATTATTGATTTCATGCTTTATTATATTTTTTCTTTATAGGGTAGGGTTAAAATTCACGGTTAGTTATGTGCTTCATGCTTTACATTTTTATCTTCGTTTTTTAATTCCGAACAGTCGATCCGAACCGTTGAACATAATTTTCATATTAAAATGTGCTTGGAGATCATATTTTATTTTATTTTTAATTTGTTTTACTACATTTTAGATATATTACAAAATCATTGTTTTGAATGGTCCAAAACAGAAATAAAGATGTAGAGCATGATTGGAGCACAAAACTAACGGTGTATTTTAACCCTACTCTTTTTTATATACCTACTTTATATATGTAATATTATTGTCTAAATTAAATGAAAATTATAAATGTGTGGAGTGCAACCAATTTATATGATAAAAGTCTAGCTTTGTTTCTTCATTAATTTGGATACCTAATTACTCTAATGGGTCATCTACTAAAAGAGTAGAGTTAAAATGCATTATTGGTTTTGTGTCTCAATCATAATCCACATCTTTATCTTTGTTCTCAAAGTTCAATAGTCGATCTGAATCGCTCAACATGATCTCCATACTACGATGTGCTTAAAGACCAAATTTTATATTTTTTGGAAATTTTTTACTATTTTTTTAGATAGGTACAAAATCACTGTTTTTGGATGTCCAGAAACAGTGATTTTGTACCTATCTAAAAAAAAGTAAAAATTCTTCAAAAAATATAAAATTTGGTTTCTAAGCACATTTTAATATGGATATCATATTGAGCGATTCGGATGGCAATAGTGCATTTTATCCCTACTCATACTAAAATATTGTCAAATATATATATATATAATTTTACAAGGCTAATTAATGAATGAGCCAAAAGATTAGGTAGCATTTATATACTTCATATTTATTTGTAACAAAAGTGTGTGATTTGCTAGAACAATTAATAAGCAAAAATTGCGGGTAAAGTGGGGCTTTCAAGCATATACATCCTATTGACTGTTCATTCAATTCAAAGCGTTTACTTTTTTCTAGGTAAGACCCTTATTTTTTTATTATAATTTTTTTGCAAGTGTGAGAGGATGTGACTATGCGAGTCTATCATTATTCCACGCATCTAGAAACGGATCTTCATTCTAGAAATTTCTATTTCAGTGCACAAGGCAATGCACTTAAGTACATCACAGGTCAATTGAGTCACTTAAGTACATCACAGGTCAATTGAGTCGCGTACTGTGATTAAGTCAGATTTATATATAATATTATATTGTGATTAAATTTGAAAGAATGATTAAGACATGTTAAGGCATGTTATGGTCACATGCAGCGTATTCAAATGTGATTGATTATATTTAACTATTTTTTTTGTATTTTAAGTTAGTCTGTTCAAGATTCATCATTCGATCAAGATCTAATTAATGGTTCTAATTACATGTGACTCGCGTGACCACATAATGTACCGTGTCGTGACCAAATCATTTGTGTAATGTGCAATACCAAATTTTCAAAAAATAGTCACAGCATGGAACACGTGACTGACACACGTACTGTGTCGTGTCGTGACGTATCTATTCACGTTGTGACTTTTTTAATCCCTAAATTGACTACTGATTTACGGCTCTTATTGCTCTTTGGCGCGCGAATCTTGATGCGTTTTAATGGACAGTGAAGTGCGATAGAAGACAGGACTTCAACGCTGACATGTCCCTTTCAACTGGTCAAATGTGATTAGTTTTACAAGGGACGTGTCAACAAAAATTCAGGTGATAAAAAGGACAAAAAAAAAAGAATCTTAGAATGTGTGGAATGTATAAATTATCTGCATCATATTTTCTAATATTTTTTGTTGTTGCAAAATCTGTTACTTTTTTTATGTTGCAACTCTGTAAATTATCTGCATTGTATTAATTTCTCAAATTTTATGTTGCAAACTCTATTACTTTTCTCCTATTTTATGTTGAAATTGTGTAAATTATCACCAAAATTTAATTTTCCAGTATTCATATCAACATAAATCAAACGGTCAAAATTTAAGTTGATGTGGATCAGATACCACCTCTTTTTATAAGAAATCTAATGTCAAGATCAACCAAAATTATTGCATCAATATCATATTCATTGTCAAACTCAAAAGTGTAGACTCCAAGCATTTTTTTTATAAACCATAATTAAAAAAAATATTTTTACGAAACCAACATGATTACTTTTTCTTTTACAAATATCATAAGAACTGAAATGTCATTTCGGTCCGGTCTTCTTTTTGGATTTTCTGTGGCGGCTCATATGAAAACTTGTAAAACTAGTACAACAAAAAATCTAAAAAGGAGACCATTTCGGTCCGGAATAAAAAAAAATAACGGACAGAAATGACATTTCGGTCCTTCTGATTTTTTTGTAAAAAAAAAGTATTCATGTTGGCTTCGTAAAAAAAAAAAAATTAATTATGGTTTATAAAAAAATTCGGACTCCAATGGCTATTTTGACTAGTCACAATTCACAATAAATACTCTCTGAAATATCTCTTAAAAAACATGTTATTAAATTAAATTAAATTCTCAGTCAAGTCAGGGTGTGCCCCATGATTTAAAATTACTGAAATGGAATTAAATATCCTTGATTCCATGTGCAGATCTTAATTACTTATTTTAAAGCATGCTTGCATTGACTTGGTTAAATAGGCTCACAAACCTAAGTCCAAGATTATGTCATCATACTTTTATAAATACGGTCACTTTAAATTTTGAGAAAGTTACGTACACTTTGTTAAATCATTTTTGTAGTGCTACTAAAAAGGACCATGCAACTGTAACCATTTAATTTCACACGTACATACTTGCTTTCAGTTGTTATGAATTAATTTCAGACATCTAAAAATGGTTGAAAGATACTTTTTGAACACACTGTCCGTTTGTTCAGGGGCGGATCCAGAGTGTTCCGGAGGCAGCTGCTCCACTATGAATTTTGAGTTTTAGTGGAGATTTATTGGTCTCGACCTACTTTGTTCTCTCATGGAATTTTTTCCCCCCCTGGACGTTTGATTTGTAATTTGGATTAAATTTAAGGTTAAAATTGAAATAAATTTGTTGAATTTTGATTGGTAATTAGAATTATAAGTTAGAGTATCAGAAATTACAAATCAAAGCACTGGAAAGTATAAGTTAAAACATTGTTTTTTTATTGAGTACCCAATTGGTTAATGAATTTAAATCCGATTAGGTATTTAAACCCGATTTGATATTTTTTTGCCCTCCCGACGAAAATCCTGAATCCGCCCCTATTTGTTTGGTATCAAGGAATTATTATTCAGCTATCTATATATGTATATATTAGTAAAAAATACTGAATGCATGTCTTTAAAAAGAGTTGTCAAATTTACTAAATAAAAAATAGTGTAGTCAAAATATTTGAAAATAAGAATAGGAAAAAAAAATTCAATCCTATTGTTTGAGAGATTTTCCATTCCTATAAAGGAACTGTATCATATACGCCACTCAACCAATGTTTGCTTTTAATTTATGATGCAGAGGTGCAATTCAAAGGTGTGCAAGAAACCAAAAAAAAAAAGAAATCCTAAATCCTCACAATTTTCGACCAAAAAAGAGCATATCTGGTTGCTACGATGTATCATGCATTCCATCAATTTTATTAAGAAAATGCTACAAAAATCAAAGTAATTGGTTTATTAATCTTGTACATTTTCAAAATGTAGTATGTTTTAAATTTGGCATGCCTTTTTGTGGGGTCCTTTAGCAGCCCCATTTAAATAAATATACACACAGCACAAGAAATAAAGCAGCTATTTAGAATTCATCCTTGGAACAGATTACAGAGCTCAAATTCTTAAACCGTCTTAAAACAATGGACTCATCCAGTTTACTCTAACTGGAGAGAACCAAATTGAAAGTGCGGCACAATCTCATGAGCTTTGCTAAGAGTCACCGCCAACCTGCCAGGTTGGGTGGCCATGTCCCCTGGGCCACTACTTGGTGGCAGGAACACATTTATGGGGATCCAGATTTTCTGTGACATTATTAGAGCACACAATTGTGTGATTACTCAGCGACGATTCATAGTAACAAAATTAGACAATAATTTACAAATGTGTAACATTAGATAAAAAAAAATCTGCATTTAATTCGATGTTATATGAATAATTTGTTTAATTTCAAACATTTACTGTTTTTTAGTTTTAGGGAAGCGGAATTTTCTAGAGTAGATATAATGGATGTATTTATATGTGATTAAATCAACATTCCACTACATAATTACATTGAGGAATCTTGAGTGATTAGGTAATTCAATAATTTTGTATCCACCTTGACAATTTTAATAAATTTGTACCATAATAATTAATTTTGTGAATAATACTTGTATTATTTATGTTCAATGTAATCACAAGCAATACATTACCTATTAAAAATTTCTTGTGACCTTTCAATTTGTTTTTGAACATATAATTAATTTAATATATTATTATTAAATAAAATCTAAATCATAAACATTAGACTTCATAAATTATTTTTGAACGCTGAACTTGTTACCAAACTAGATCCGCTTACATTTATATATGAGTGAGGCTATGGTACTTCGGCTAGTGTACTACAGCTCAATATGGTACTTTTTAAAATCCTAACGGTCGATCCGAACCGTTCAATGTGGTATCCATATGAATATGTATTTGCAAACTAAATTTTATATTTTTCGAATTTTTTTACTATTTTTTTAGATAGGTAGAATTTTGATGGTCCAGAATTTGTGTAAAACACTGAAAATTCTATCTATCTAAAAAAATAGTAAAAAAATTCGAAAAATATAAAATTTAGTTTGCAAGTACATATTCATATGGATATCACATTGAACGGTTCGGATCGACCGTTAAAATTTTAAAAAGGACCATATTGAACCGTAGTACACTAGCCGAAGTACCATAGCATCACTCTTTATATATTATTATTTATTGTAATTTATTTGAGAATCTGTTTGGAAGCAAGGGGACACCAAAAAAAAATTACTGTAGAGAAATGCCACAGTGAATCCAACATTCTGTTTATGAGACCCTACACTGGTGCTAGAGTCTAGACACCTACAACCTAAAAGTATATCATCCCTAACCGACTCCATGGTGCACTACCTGTTCATGGGCCCCACAAGATTGTCTACTAGAGAGCATCAAGTTCCAGTGTGTTGGTTCTCCGTTAACTCTGTACCAAGTATTACTGCCTCGACCGCAGCTTCATCCCTTCATCGTTATCTCAAAATGCCAATCAGTAATAAATGCAAGGGGGGACCAGTTTTGAGTTGAGAAAATAGAGACGTGGAAGGAAATGCGAATTTTAGCAGCGTAAAGAAAGAAGAAATTAGTTAAATAGAGACGTGGAAGTAGAACGTGATTGGTATCACGTGGGATGCATGTGACACCGAAATTTTTTTAAAAACCATAATTAAAAAAAAAATTTACCAAACTAACATGATTAGTTTGGTTTTTACAAAAACCATAAGAACCGAGATATCAATTCGGTTTCCATTTTTTTTTCCTCCTGAGACCGAATTGGCATTTCGGTTCCTCCCCTTTCAAATTTTTCCGCAAAAAGGGTGTGGCTTTCGGTGTAAACACAGGAAACCGAGATCCCAATTCGGTCTAGGGGAAAAAAAAGTGGGGACCGAATTGGGATTTCGGTTCCTCCCCTTTTTTTTTTTTCTGAATTTCCCTATATAATCCTTCTTCTCTTCTCCGCAGACGCCAGACGCAACATTCTTCCTTCGCTGTGTTTTTTAGCAGCTGAGAGCAGAGTCTTTGAGCAAAGATTTTTTTTTCTTCCAGCTGAAAACGTCCAGAGTTTTAGTGTTAAAAATTTTTGTTATCTACAAATCGGCTCCGGCATTGTGTTTTTAGCTTTCGTCTGAAGAACTTAGTAATTTTTTTTTTCAATTACGATCATATTTTAGGTTGTAAAATTAAAAATGATATCGAAGGTTGATTGTGAAATTTTTTGTTCAGGGAATGTCTGAAATAATAATAAATGTGTACTACAGACGCGCAATTTCAGACGCACCGACCTACACATTTCCTGTTACTAACTCAACCAGTCTTGATGAGCTAAGAAGACATATATATGTTGGCATTCGTTTGCTCCCTGGCCAGTTCGATCTGACAATCAGGGCACGTTTGAACACGGCACCACCTGGCTCAACAGAAAAATACCAGTTATTTAACATAGACCACGAAATGATATGAAAAATGGTACTTGGACATGCCACTCCGGTACTGAATTTTAAACTTCTTGAATTAGTGGTTGAGTCAGTACCAGTTGTTAGTCAGACCAATTATGATCCATACCCGGGTAATGTACCTGGAAGTAGCAGAGACATACCAGTGCACAATTCACCCATATATTGTGATGACCCCCCGAAATACCGGATAAACTGTAGGCATGCCATTTTCAAAGAACCAATCCATATACTCGGGATACCTGCAAATGAAATTTTACATTAATTAACACTTTAGTAAATTAATTAATTAATCCTTCCAAATTCTAAATTACCTATCCACGTCATAAGGTCCATGAACTTCAGCTGGAATGGGTGCTGCCGTGATATAATTTGCAAATTGCATGGTCCAGTCCATAGAGAGCCCGTCATCATACTCCAAACCATTCCCACGGTTCCAATCGCGTAGGTCTTCAAGATAAGCAAAGGGTGGTGGAGCCGGCGAAGGAACTGTCTGAAATAATCTGAACTGCCGCATAACCCTCTCAGGAAAGACCATCTCTACCTCCCAGAAATGGATGCACCACAAACGACACGTAAACACAACCTGGTCTCTTATCCCGCGCCAAGGTAGATGCTGGTAGTAACTCGCATACGACATCCAATTGACAACATCCACCTTCAAACGCTTAAATTGATTCCGAAATTGCGATGTGCCTAAGTTGTAAATACATGCCAGTTACATATTGAATCAACACTAAATTATATTGAACACATAATATTTACTAATAAGATTTACCTCTCACAGGGTTGCCATCCCATTCGTGCGGAATAGTCTATTTTGCTCCAAAAGGCAGTCTCTCTAGTATGACTTCGCCGCCAAATGGTAAATCATTTTTTGGTCTGGGCCGGCCTATAGGAAAATGAGTCTAAGACCACATCTGGAGTAGTAGTAATGGACCATTAATCGAAGCTATTGGCAGTCTGCAAGCCCGGGACAACTCACGATACAGGCAGGCAAGCACAACACCTCCCCAATTGTAGTCCTCATCTCGAGATCCCAAATTCTCTAAGAACTGCAAGTACATTATTGGGACAGAACTGGAATTCGCATCAGGAAACATTACAGACCCGAACAAGTCCATGCAATATGCTCTGGTGTATTGGTCGACTGTCTCCTGGTCAGTAAACTGTGTCAATTCCATACCAAAGTGGTCCTTCAACCATTTAAGACGCATATAGTATTTTGATTTTCTTTTTATCTCGTTGGGTTCGCCTTTGTGCACCACCTTTGTATAAAAAAATTCATCCTCACTATCTTCGTAACCATTGTATACTTCATGTCCTAGGCAGTCTTCGATCAATTGTGACCAATTATCATCGGTATGTTCGGAAATGACCCGTCCTGTAAACATAGATGTTAGATAAACATATATTTGCATTAAATCTAAATTAATAACAAAAGTGCAAATTAATAACAAAAAATATTTTACTGGTCACAGTAAGCCCCACAGACAGCTAACATCTTCCAATGTCACTGTGCACTCCCCCATTGGAAGATGAAACGTATTCGTCTCGGGCCTCCACCTCTCAACGAGAGCAATGATCAATCCTTTGTCAATATTGTTAGTGTTGTGATCTAGAAGCCAATCATAGGATGATTGTTTTCTAAATTTTGTTCATGTAATTGAATGATTTGTTTATCATTTTGTTCCTTGAGTATTTTATTACTTATAGATCATTCAAGTTGAGGACTTGGAATTGTGGAACTCTATAAAGGAGTTAATAAATACTCTAAAGTGTCCCTAGTCTTGGTAATTAACAAGGAACATTAATTACCGATATAAGATTATCATTTGGATTAGATGATGATCATGTTCTGCAGATCATGTGATAAGGGGTTGTCAATCTAATCAAATGGATACCTGATGGAGATCAGGGGATTGGACGTGACCAAAATAAAACATTTAATATGGATTGTATTTGTGTCATTAATGTTTTATTTGTGTCTGGAATTCTAAGGTATGAGATGATTGTTTCTCTCACATGAGAATACATATTCGTGGGTATTATCCAACGCTTTCAGTAACTGACAGTCATACAAATTCTATCTCAGTATGTGTCTCTCATGTGAAGAGATAATAATTATCAAGAATACCAATGTCCCTCATGTAAATGAGTGATGATATCGCTGGGCCCCTTGATAAAATAATACAAGTATATGCACATATGATTAAGGAGTTAATCATAATTACTGAATTATTTCGGAATCAAGAAACGAGTAGATTTGCAAGGATGACACGTTCCTACCTTGGATCTATTCATGATATTATGAGACATGGAATTGACACGAGGTAATTGTTGCTTAGGGATCGTGATACAGTATGGTACTTATCATCTGTATCATTTGGGTAACTACAATGCATATTGCTAGGTGCCGCTTGTAGTTTATGGAATCGAAAGGAGTTTCAGATTCCATTGCCATGTGACAGAGATCCCACAGGGTCACACCGATAAGAAATTAGTTAGAAATGCTCCTTAATTTATTTGACATGTATGACATGACAAATAAATAGGTTTCTCCATCAAATCATGAGAAATATAATTATTTGAGATAATTATATATGATACTACAATTAATTAGATTAATTGTATATGATTATTTCAAACAAGAAAAAATAGAACTTGGCCCAATAAACAAAGCCTAATGGATGTTGTTAATTATGGCCCATGTTTATTTTATGAATTGTTTCTTTAATTAAAAGTTCACCCAAAACAGTTTACCACGTTTTCTGATAACTGCTGCGCAGCATTTCTTATTTTGACCATATCTCTTTCATAATAAATCCGTTTTTAACATTCTATATATTTATGGAAAGGTAAAAGAAATATCTAGAACTTCGCCTCTCTGGAGGAAAACCAAATTAGAAACAGATCATGGTAAAAAACGTGATAGAACGTGGTGGTTAATTTGAACCGCCATGTTCTGTAACTGCTACGCATGTTTTGTATTTGGATCATAACTCCCTCATACGATGTCCGTTTTGGGCGCATAATATATGGATGGAAAGTTAAAATAAATATCTATAACTTCTCCTTCTGTGACAGAATCTAATTCGAATTAGATCGTGGTCAAAAACGTGGTAGAAAGTGGGATTAACTTTGGAAACAGAATTCACATTCCTTGTTTGCTATATATATTCTCCCTCTCATTCCTTTTGAGAGCAATTCGTTTTTGAGAGTTGAAGTTCTGCTAAAACTCTCTCTCTCTCTTGTTTCATCTCTCATGTGTTGAGAACCCACAAACCCTAAAAGTTCAAGATCTAGTTCTCTTGGAGGATAGGGATTAAGGAGCAACCAAGTTAGTACTCTCTAGCAAGAGGAAACTTTGGTTTCTAATTAATTTCTTGGTGGATATCGTGGAGGACTTCTACTTTGGAGTCTCATCTTGGTGCAAGGCATTCTAAGTCACGCACACATCAACCACCAAGGCGCTGCAAGGCATCAACCACCATTAACATCAACAAGAAGGTGGAGACTACAACTCTACATGTCAAGGACCTTCCTTTCTTGTTAGAGACAAGAAACTAAAGGCATGATGCTTATTGATTTGGAAATAGATTTTGGTTTGATTTCAGTCACACATGATGATCTCTTTTGGTACTTTTCTTGTCAAAATTTTGAAATTCCGCTGCCTCAAGTACCATAAGAACCCAACAAATATGATAACGAGTCACATTGGTCATCTGATACAAGCCTAAATTCACCAAACCTTGTTTTATCCGAGGTTTGTAATTAACGCCCATTTGGCAAGGACCAGGACGCAATGCATAACTAGGCTGCAACGATAATTGACATGCAAAAAAAATTAACCACAAAAATTAAACCTAACTTACAAGTTCATCCATAATTTTAAATCTAAACAGAAATTAAACAAATACCGTTGTATTCGCCTTGAATAATTTGTGTTATTCTTCAGGCAATTGCAATAAGGCCTAGGAGGGTTGTTCATCATCCATTTTGCACTACAATATCAATAAAATTACAAATTAAAACAAATCCATACAAAAAAAAAAATACATCTCAAGAAATTGGCCGAATTGGATTAATGCATGCATAGACGAATTACATGAATTTTTACTTGGCATAAATAAATTGGCCGAATTGATCAATTTTTGTACTTGACCGAATTCTAAAATTACTAAAACTAAATTACTCTACATGTATTAAACTTACTAAAATTACTAAAACTAAATTACTCTACATACAAAATAAATAAATTCTACAATTAGTTAAATTACACTAAAAAAAACAAAATTGTTCTACATTTATTAAAATAAATTTTATGAACTAAACTACTCTACATACAAACTAAATTTCTTGAGAATTACTAAAATTACACTAAAAAAACCTAAATTACCGTAACAAAACTAAATCATTCTACAATTTATTCTAGAATTACCTCACGAAAATTCGGATTATTTATTCAATAACTAAAATTCGAATTATTTACTCTACAATAATTTAACTACAAACCTAAAATTCGGATTATTTATTCTACAATAATTTAACTACATAATTCTACAATTACCACAATTCTACAATAACTAAAATTCAGATTATTTATTCAAAAAAAAAAAATTAACTACATACCTCACGAAACTTGTAAATCTGAAGTTCTTCTTGTTCTTCTCTCAAAATTATACTCAAATATGTGATTAGAATTAAAAAAAATGAAATTTTTAGAGTTGAAAAAAAAAGGGTTTGCTTCGGGTGGGAAGAAAGAAGAGGGAAAGGAAAGAAAGAAAGAGGGGAAGAGGGGAGCCAGGAGTTTCTCGGGTCCATAAAAAAAATTAGGGGGAACCGAATTGCCTATTCGGTGCCAGGTAGAAAAAAAACTGAGAACCGAATTGGGATTTCGGTGCCTAGACCATTTCGGTTTCTGTGGCAGCTCTGTGGAAAACGTGTGAAAAGGGAGGGGGGGGAACCGAAATGCCAATTCGGTCTCAGGGGAAAAAAAAATGAGAACCGAATTGGCATCTCGGTTTTTATGATTTTTGTAAAAACCAAACTAATCATATTGGTTTGCTAATTTTTTTTTTTAATTATGGTTTTAAAAAAAAATTCTGTGACACCGTGCGGAGAAAAGAAAACTGTTCCTTGGATTTCACTATAGCGGTATACTGTCGCCCTTCACCGACTTGTGGGTCCCGGAGCAACTATCGGCTTATTTACTGTAGCTCCAATTTATTTTTATTCGAGGCGGTCTGCTTGTCAGTCACTCGCCATACGAATGGATTCATTTGTAGGACTGACAAAATAACTTGTAATTAGCTTGTTTGATTCTGGTTTGTTTTGGCATGTTTTACTCAATTTATTAAAAAAAAAAGATGGAACTATTTTCCGACACTTTTACGCAAGAGATGTATACATATACAAAAACAAGAGCAGCACATTGATTGGGCCATGCGGCGGCCCCAGTAAGTAATAGGCGGTAGAAGAATTACAAACTATGGGCTTCAAATGGGCCTGCGTAATTGATTTATAGGCCTTGGCCTAATTTAGAGAGTAGGAATGTTGGATACTTGGATGTATAATTTTGTACAGAGTACTTTCAAAGTTAAAAAATGGAATCTTTAGCCGTTTTTTCCTCCTTGCTAATTTGGGCTGGATAACATTTTGCCTCCTATATCATTTAGGGAGGCACCGGTTCAGAATATTTTTTTTGTAGTTATTTGAAAATGAAAATAATTTTATTTATCTTTTATTTCAGAAAAATAATAATAAAAATGTAAGACAATTGGTAGATCAACAAAAAAAAATTATTTGGCAATAAAAATATACTTAAAATTGTCACATTAGCATTTATATTTTATCTATACTAATAAGCATATATCGTGTCTTGATCTTTTGAACGGTTTTGATTTAAATTTTATGAGAGATGAATGGCTGACATTAAAATCTGGACTTCTATCGGATAGATTCTAAATCGTTGGATGGCGATGTCTTGTTCCGAAAACCATTAAAAGTCGAATTTAATATCTTCCATAGGTTAATATAGTTCAAGTTCTATGTACTCTCTTCTCCTCTCTGGCAATAAAAGAGTTGGTGGAACGAGTTGTACATATAGTTACTTACTTTATATGTTGTTTGTGCTGGAATTTGTTTATGTGCTCTCTTTCTTCTCCTCCTCTTCTCCCTCCCTTTTCTACTTTCCACATTGGCGGCTCTTCATTGGGAGCTCTGAGTGGTGACTGTCCTGGTCTGATTGATTCAATTCATGGTCCGGTTTGATTCAGTGCCTCCATTGAGACTTCTGAGTGGTGGTTGTCCTGGCTCAGTTAATTCATTTCCTGGTCTGATTTGATTCATTGTCTTCTACGATGAAGTTTGCCAACATGACAACTATACACACAGAGAAAACCATCACTAGGCTCTTATCATTTCCATAAAGCAAGGATGACCAAAATTGTGTCCACATGATGCACACATCACTGTGCGTTTTTAATTTTTTTACAGCTGAGTGCTTTCTAAGACATTTTTTGTCTAATATTATGTAACAGCTGATTTATAACTCTTTAAATTAATAAAACCACCTACGGATTTTACTGTCAAAAAAATAAGTTCTATGTACCCTTTCGTTACATTTACCTTTCTTACTGAATTAATCTCTTTCTCGCTGCTCTTTCTTCGATGCAATCTCTATTCCTCTACTATCAATGATGTTTATAAATGTTTTTGAGTGAGACTACAGTAATATGCATATTGTGGATCGGCATGTACTATAAATCTAGATCTCTATTTTTAAAGTTTGAATAGTTGATCTGAACCATAATTTTCACAAAAGACCCAATTTTACATTTTACATTTTGTTTTTACTATTTGTTTGAAAATTCTAAAAAATGTAAAATTTGATTTGTAAGTATGTTTTTGTTTTCATATGAAGATCATTAAACGAAACGACTATTTAAACTTTAAAAATAAGAATATGTATATATAACACATGTCAAATAAGTAATATTACCATAGTCAAACTCAATGTTTATAGTCAAAATTGTTTTTATCAATTATTTACTTCTTAATTTTAAGTTTTAGTTTATTGTTTGTTTCAGATAATATTGAAAATAAACCAAATAAGAAAAGCATTGATGATTAAATTGCGGAAGTTTTTGGTTTGAAATTGTTTGTATTAACTTTAATAATTTTCTATATCATTTGCTCCATCTTTTGAATTGGTTCATCTTAATAGCAGCTAGTATATGAAAGAAACTAAATATTTATTCGGAGAGAAACGAGATTGCACACTGCCCTCTCTCTGCGGTATTAAATTAATTAAACTTTATCTTTTCAATTGCTCAAATCTAGACATTGCTTATAATTATTTTGATTTAAAAAATAATAACTTTGATATTTGTAGTCCACCTCATATTGGATTATCAGATACCTAAAATAAAAATAAAATATATGGTTAGTTCTATATTATAAAACCAACTTAAATATATAAATAAATTATCAAAAACCTATTATATATCTTGTATCCCTTTTGTCATTTCACAAATCAAAACATATCTCTAGAATAACATGTTTTATTTAGTTGAAGTTTTCAAATAGAAATTTTAAAATAAGTTTGCATTAAATTTTTTTTTTCTCCTTGCTAATTTGGGGTGGATGTCATTTGGCCTCCAAAACTATTATAAAGCCTCTGGTGGCATTTTTTTTCTCTCTGCTAATTTTTATTGCTGGGACGCAGATTTATTCTTTTCTGAAAAAAAATTAACATAAAAAACAAACAAGAAGTCACATTAAAATAGTAGATTTTTTTTATAGAAATATATTAAATAATTTGTCGGAAAGGAAAAGATTTTTTTTTTTCCATACACTGGAATGAACTGAATCACTAATTCAATTCTTTTAGATATTTTTTAAAACCGAATTATTGATTCAGTTCTTTCAGGTATATTTTAACAAACCGAATTATTATTGAAGAATAAGATCTACATACAAACTATAAAAAAATCAAATCAATGAGTCAGCTTATTTAGAAAATGCTCAAAGGAACGAATAACTTTCTGTGAAAATACATCGTGGCACGGTGCAAGCGTAGTGTGTGAATCACATGCTATGCGGTGGAATGATGCATAGGATTAAAAAAAAAAAAAAATTGTTCCAGGTCAACATTCGAATCCGGGTCAAACAGAGTGCGTACGGATATAATTGTACCCAAACCCGTAAGCATGCATCTTTTATCGAATCTGCCCAAGGGCCGAAATTTTTTTTTTTACCACCCACAAAAATTAGAATTAAATCAATACCACCCGTTAATTCAGAATTCAGATTCCACCACGTACGCGTACTGGATCTGCGCACGGATTTCCAATCCGTACGCGTAGTGGATATGCGGACCGATCCGCTCGCACAATGGATATGCGCACGGATCCGTGCGCGTAGTGGGTCGGCGCACCGACCCGTTCGCGTAGCCAATATGCGCGCGTGCCCTGCGTGAAAATTTAGCCAAAGACCATACCTTTTGACTCAAAACACATTGAGAGGATCATGGGTTACACAGCACAGCATCGGATCTCAAATAGAGATGGGACCCACCGGAAAAAGAAAGGGAAAATGAATTAAAAAGAGAGAGATGGGACCCACACGGGAAAAGAGAGGGAAAAGAGAGATGGGACCCACCGGGAAAAAGAAAGAAATCAGTGCGCATCTCTCTCCAGGCACGCATATTGGCTACGCGAACGGGTCGGTGCGTCAACCCACTACGCGCACGGATCCGTGCGCATATTCATTGTGCGAGCGGATCGGTCCGCATATCCACTACGCGTACGGATTGGGGATCCGTGCACAGATTCAATACGCGTACGTGGTGGAATCTAATTCTGAATAAACGGGTGGTATTGATTTAATTCCGATTTTTGAGAGTGGTAAGAAAAAAAATTTCGGGCCCAAGGGCTTTTCTTAAAAAAAAAAAGAATCATTTATCGAATCCAAATCCTCTACGTGACGTACAGTTTGAGTTAATTTTATTGGCCGTGTGATC
This sequence comes from Carex kokanica, assembly GCA_025461125.1. Classification (NCBI taxonomy): domain Eukaryota; kingdom Viridiplantae; phylum Streptophyta; class Magnoliopsida; order Poales; family Cyperaceae; genus Carex; species Carex kokanica. The sequence goes on along the minus strand of JAJGRX010000748.1, from coordinate 1,768,391 downwards.
TAATTTTGGATCAATCTGGCAACGACTATAACGCACGGGACCTTTAATATTAGTGCAGATTTAAATCGGACGGTACAGATCTTAACTCAAACAGTGCGTTGATGCAGAGGATCCGAATTCTCTTTTATCAAACTGAACTGTGAACAGCGTTGACTATTGGCAAAGAACGGGTCGGGTTTCTCCTTTCCATGGAATGGGGAAAAGAAACCAGTCAAACCACCTTCCTCTTCAAGCTCTCTTTCATGCTACCTCTCTCCTTTCCATCTACACCTCTGATCTCTGCTCCAATTTCTCCATTAAGAGGTACTCACAAAAAGTGACTTTTAATTTTGAACAATTTTGCACCGTCATATCTCACATGCTGGGCTGGTCAGTGGTCACAGGATGGAAGCGCTAACTCTCACGGATGAAGAATGGCCTATGGTGGAAAGAAATGGGGCCCAGCTACTGACAAAGAACGAACCTTTCGTGATTCACGGGTTCAATACATACTGGTTGATGGTTTTTGCGGTCGACCCGGAAACCCGGCACAAGGTCAGTGATGTCTTTTCTGAGGCGAAAGAAATAGGGCTGAACACGTGTCGCACTTGGGCATTTAATGATGGAGGATGGAGAGCTCTTCAGGTTTCACCATTTAATTACGACGAGGAGGTGTTCCAGGTATGCGCTCCAAGAACACTCCAAGTGTTCGATGATTTGTCTCAGTGAAGTTGGTTCAGTGTAATTAACCGTAATTGACTAAAAAATTATATGCGTCATGTGCTTAGATATGAATTTATCTACATTATTTTTTAATATTTTTGTCTACACTTGGAAGGAAACATTATCTAGCATCTGTTTTTGGGTAATTGGGTACAGGTCGGTTCAAACTTCATACCATTAGCATGCTTAAAATTATCTTTCTGGAACCTCTGCAAAACACAAATCAGAAGTCATAGAAAGAAGTAACGGCCCACCAAATACGTGTCAGTATGATTCAACAATAGAGTGCAATACTTCAGTGGTAGGGTGCTGGAATTGGATATTATAATCCTTTAGTGGAACACTTTTCTGGCACTACAATGTTCCTCAAAATCAAGGTCCAGTTTGATTTTTTGTAGATTTATTTTCAGTAAATATTAATTAGATAATTTCTTACTTAGGGATTGGATTTTGTGGTGAGCGAGGCAAGGAAACATAACATAAGGCTGATACTTCCTCTGTGTAATAATTGGGAAGATTATGGGGGTAAGTCTCAGTACATCAAGTGGGGCCAGTCGTCAGGTCTTGATCTTACTTCTGACGATGAGTTCTTCTCTAATGATACTCTCAAAGACTACTACAAAGCCTTTGTTGAGGTATCCGTTTACCTCCTTCCTTTTTCTTTTCATAATTTCTCTCAAATTTCAGTTCTTAGTCTTATTATATTCTTTTAATTTCTGTTTCTTTTTTGTATTAGGCTGTTCTGACAAGAACAAATACGATAACAAATATAGAATATAAGAACGATGCAACCATACTAGCATGGGAGTTAATTAATGAGCCGAGATGTCCTTCAGATCCTTCTGGTGATATACTACAGGTGATTCTATTATCAATTTTTTTACGAAACTGCCCCTACTCACTTGAGAATTGAGATATTAAAGTCTTTACTGCCATTGTTTGTATTATAAAATAGTGTATGTTATTTTTGCAGTAAATCGCTCTTTTTATATGTCCACTTTAAATCTATTTGATGCTGGTTCTTTAAAATCGGTCATTTCATATAGGCATGGATAGAAGAGATGGCAGCTTATGTGAAGTCAATCGACCAAATTCATCTGGTATCAATTGGTTTAGAAGGATTTTATGGACCGTCTACACCTGAACTAATGGAATTAAACCCCGAAGAATTTGCTGGGGTGGCTGGTACTGATTTCATAAGAAACCACCAAGCTCCTGGTATTGACCTGGCTTCTGTTCACATCTACCCTGACACTTGGTACGTTATACTTTCACCTGTTGCAAGTTTTTAAAATTGCTGAGGTAAAAAATATTTCCTACTATGATACTTGATTAAGGTCATTTGGTCACTTGTACTTCTCAAAACAACTAGACATTCACAGTACCGTTGTGCCCAATAAATTAAATGGAAAAGCTCTTTTGCAAATAAATAAAACGAAAGGGTGTTTACAATTTATTGATTAGTATATTCAATTTTTTTTTTTCCTTTTTTCTTCTCCGAAAAGGTTATCACACTCTGACCATGATGATCATATCAAGTTCGTTCAAAACTGGATGGAGCAGCACATGTCAGATTGCAAAGACCGACTCAACATGCCAATTATATTCAGCGAGTTTGGGATCTCTATAAGAGATGATAGATTCTGCTCTGACTTTAGAGAATTGTTCATGGACACGGTGTATGGTGCTTTCATGCAGTCCATAGAGGCAGGCGGGCCCGGGGGTGGTTGTGTTCTCTGGCAGCTTTTTCCGGAAGGTGCTGAGCATATGGATGATGGGTATGCTGTTGTCCTTGCAAAATATCCTTCCACTTATAGCTTGTTATCTTTGCAAACTAAGAGGCTTTGTGAATTGTGATTGCTCACTATCTTAGGAGTTCATTTTTTAGTTCAATTATATACGCATCGTACTGCTCTATGTTATGTTGAGTTTTATGACAGTACATTTTTTTTTTTTTTTTTGCATTCAGTTTTGAAGGATGAGAACATACACAAAATAATAGCTTATGCCTGTTTGTTGAAACTTGAAAGAAATTTGGAAGTTAATACTTGATTGTAATATAGTACCTAAATTATTGTTCATAAACTTCTTTGAGAAACTTTCATTTAGAAAGAAGTGTATGAAAAGAAAGGAACACACAGTGAACACTGGTTTGTTGATTTGTTGATCCTTACACCCATGCATATAGTGATTGAATAAATATTTAATTTTGTGATGACAGCATGTATGTCCTAATTCTAATTGAAAATCAATTGTAAAAAATATTGACGATGTAATTATAACATTAATTGTAAAGCTGTAGGACAATTATTAATTTAACAAACTTGCTTATTTAGCAATATGATTTAAATGCCCATCAATATTTACATTTCATTTACATTTACCTATTGTAGGGTTGTTAAACTAAAAATTACAAATTTATTATTTTCAAAAGGATCCATCGAAAATAATTCCTTTTTGGCGAAATAAAATTTTTCATTGAACATGTTAGCAAAGGAAAAAGAAGATATATGTTCAAATATTTAATGGATTTCACAAATTGAAATTGGGATGACTTACAAAATAAAAAATGGTTTAGTTTTTTTCTCTCTCTGTGTTTTTCATTATTCAACTGTGCTATTCTTGGTTCACAAAATGATTTAAAATTCATTACACGATGATTAATAAAGTTGCTTACGTGATAGAAAAAAAACACCTTTTGTAATTGTTAGAATTGCACAAGCTTTAATCCTTCCTGTTGCATAGGCATATATATCACATGAAAAGTCTTAAACCGGTTCTTTTTACTAGCTATTAGCTAATTTAAGCTGGAGAACATTTTGACTCTTACTTACCTGTGATGATTTTAGCCGTTCATTTGGTATCAAGATTCCCACAGGATTCGAACTTTACGGTCTGGATCAAATTATATTAGTCCGGTTCATGCATTTCCAAGCTTCATACTAACTTGATGTTTCATCGCAGTAGCACCTTGCATGCCCAACTGTTTATTTTCTTAATCAAAGAAACATGATTTATTGATTCTTACATGCATGCTTATAGTGCTTGAAATGACATTGTAAAGCATATTAATTTTAATTAGAGTATTCACTGTTGGATTTATTACCAACCTCGTTGGATTTAATGCCAACATTGAGCATATATGTAATCTAATTATGGATTGTTTACTGTCATATATGATTGTCAATTAAAGTGATCAAATAAGGTAATAGACAATCAATATATATTCATTATGATATGGTTCACAAATGTGTAGAACAATTTAGGCAAAGATCAAATCATTGATGGACTGATTCTGAAATTTGCAATTAAGGAAACCGATTCTGCAGCGGCAGCACGGATTTTGATGCGACTGCACGGTTTTTGATGCAGTAGCACAAAATACTTTTTTTAAGTTGGCATATGGCTAGAAAATCGGTTTTGAGTTAGGGTTTGGCAATATGCCGACTCCACATCTCTATAAATAGGATTGGTCCCCAAAGCACAAGAACATACGAAAAGTTGCAGAATTTTCTAGCCGTCAATCTAGTCAATTCTGTAGCCTTCTCTACTTCTCCCCATTAAAGAATAGAGAGGTGAGATCATTGAGGAATTGTGAACACGATCTCACAAGGGCAGTCTTGTAGCTTTGGAAGGCTTCATCCTACCACTAAGGAGGCCGCCGACGCTTCAACCTCTACATCGGCACGAAGGTTTTCTTGCCGCTGTCCCACAAGTTCATCAACTGGCTTTTGAGTGAAGCCTTGCTTAAAGACGCTAATGGAATCAGGTATTGCGTCTGCTCCCTAAGAATTGATGATTTTTTTGCATGATGGCCATTTTGGCATAGGTAGATCAATAGTGGCATATTGAATTGAATTGAACTGTTTATGTGACCGAATTGTTTTAGTGTAATAATAAGGTCCCAACATTCACTTGTCAGCTACTGCCAAGATTTCAAAAAAAAAAATTTAATTAGAGTAGAACTAGGGTGTGATGTCCTCATCAAACTCTTTGGTGAGCATAACTCCATAATCTATCGTATTCATTTCAAACGAGATCAATCCAAACCGTTGAAACCGATGTACTTCACGAGTGATGTGCGTACATGCAAAATTTTGAATGTTTCGCATTTATTTAGTACAAAGTCAAGCGGTCAAAATTGATGAAAAATGAATGCATTAAATAACTTCTAAAACTTCATTTTGGATCATTCATTTTTCATCAATTTTGACCACTTGACTTTAAACTAAATGAATTCAAAAAATTTGCATGTACACACATCATTCGTGAAGTATATCGGTTTCAACAGTTTGGATTCATCTCGTTTGAAGTGAATCCGATAGATTATAGAGTTATGCTCATCAAAGAATTTGGTAAGCACATCACACTCTAGTTCTACTCTTTTAATTATACTCCAATTGCTTTATCAAAAATTATACACCAATTGCAATGTATGCAAGTAAATTTTGCAGGCTAAAAAAATATTAGGAAATAGAAGAGAATTTCAAATTAAGAATAAATAGTTTTACATTGCCTGATCTTTCAAACGAAAATGTTGAATACCGTTTAATATATATTTTTTACAAATTATAAAGACGTTCGGAGAAAAGGAGTACAATATTTCCGATGCTGCACGTGAGGGTTTAAGTAGCACGTGGTACGGTGATTTGAAGAGAAAGCAGCATCTACCGTTGATTAAACGAGCGGCTCAGATCCCATGCTCTGGGAAAAAAGCGAGGAGAACCTGTCGGTTCCGAACGATGCAATTTTCCGACCGTTAGAAAATACTTTTAACAAATCTGCAAAAGGCCACTGAAAAAGCGACAAATTACAAAACCCCTGACCGACCGTTGAGCGTTCAAACACACAGAAAGAGCAAAAAGGAAAAGAAGAGAATACAAAAACAAACGAGCGAAAAGAGGAGAAAAATCAGGCGAAGGAAAGGAAGGAAGGGAGAATAAATCAGAAAATGGGCTGTATTTCCTCCAAATTGATGTGCACAGCCGATCTCGATCTCAATTCAGAGAAAACCACCAAGATTGAGCATGTAGTTTCTCTCAAATCCACTACCTATGGAGCTCTAAACCTAGATCGGAAACTGGACTGTGAGAAAGAGGAAGAGAAACGAGAGGTGGAAGAAGAAACCAAGATCACGATCAGAGAAACGATGAAGGCACAGGTCCCGATTCTTGTTCTACCACAACATAAGAAGAGAATTAACTCAAAAGAGGAAGCGACGGAGGTGATCAATGCATGGGAGATAATGGAGGGATTAGAGGATGATGCACCGATCTGGTCTCCTCTAAAAAAACCAAACAAATCTCACCTGATGAATATCTGGTCTCCAAAAAAGGTCAGTAGAAGAAAACCGGTAGGAAAGGAGAACAGCCCACTTGGAAAAGAAAACAGTCCCCTCCAGCGAAGCTCTCCAAGTGGTAATTTTGATTCGAATCAGGTTCTGAGACCATACAGTTCTCTTCCAAATTCGAAATTGGGAACCCCTAATTGCCCCAATACTTCGATTTTGAAGAAAAATCAAGATGTTACTTCTTCTTCTAGAAGGTGTTTGGTCCCTTTGTTCGATCCAGATTTGATCGCTTCAGTTGAAAGGGAATTTTGCCGAGAAAAGGAGGAAATCAAACAAGTGGTCACTTGCACCCCTAAAACCCGTGAAGCCGATAAGTTGCTCAAAACATTCGAGGAGAAGTGCCCGCCAGGTGGCGAAAATGCACTGGTCCTTTACACAACCACCTTACGTGGAATCCGAAAGACCTATGAAGATTGCAACACAGTTCGGTCAGTGATCGAGTCCCATGGTGTACAAATCATGGAAAGGGATATCTCCATGGATTCTGGTTATAAGGAGGAATTGAGGGTGTTATTGGAAGAAGTTAAAGTGCCAATGCTGTTTGTGAAAGGACGACTGATTGGTGGGGCCGAAGTGGTGGTAAAATTAGAAGAAGAGGGTAAGCTCGGTCGTATTTTGCGGGTTATTCCAAAAGCAAAAATGTGTGATGGTTGTGCCGGATTCAGATTTGTTATGTGCAAGGTATGTAATGGTAGTTGCAAGGTTCTGGGTAAAGGGCAAAATGACAAAATTGTTTCAGACAAGGGGCGCAAGAGTAAAATGGTGAAGTGTGAGGAGTGCAATGAAAATGGTCTGGTTAAGTGCCCAATATGTTGTTAGGTCTGTGGTGAATATGGTTTGTGGATTATGGATTTTGCGTAGATTGTTTTATATTGTCTATTTGTAGTAGACAATTAGGAATTCTACTTGTAAAACTAGCAAATTTAATGTTTAATTTGTATTCTCTTTCCCCATAATGATTAATTTTCTTAGAGATCAAAACTGTTCATTTGAGATAGAGAAGCCTCTAGGGCTTCTGATTTGGTCACAAGAAAAAGAGTGATTCTCAATTAGTGATCTAAGGTGGCTTGTCAATTCAGTTTCACAATATCAAAACCTTGCTTGTTTTACAAATCATTACTTAATTTTCAGAATATTTTGGTCAAAAATTGCACTTTAATTTTTTACTTCAGAACTACCTGATTCTTAGTTGCATTTCCACATTGTAACTTTTACTTACAAATTGGTCCCTACTTATGTGATGATTTCTGTATTTTGAGGAAAAGTCAACATGATCTCTTATCTATTTAATTTGCATAGCAAGTCTAGAGCCCCTAGATTATTTGCAAGAATCTTACGTGTAAGATGTTTGTTGAATAGCCTGAAAGATCTAAGATTGTCAGGACTTACTATGTGATGTGTATTTTAGGCTGCTACTGAATGTGCACAATATTATTCTTTGGTTAAAATGCAATTATAAGACATTGTTTGGAGTCTCAATTTTATTGGCCTTTTTTTATTTATCAAGGACATTTTTATTTTACTTTCGGTTTGTGCTCCAAGCCTCTCATTGCAAAGTAGGTTGGAATGGCTGCACCAATTTTTCAGATCTGTTGTTTCAACTGGCTGAACTAATTTTTCAGACCAACTGTTCCAGTTTATACCAGCTTTTTTTAGATAGAGCTGCATGCAGATTTAATTGCTTGATACCAATTACTTGATATGTTAATATCAACTGGACTATTTTTTCAGACCAATTATTCCAGTTTATACCATATTTTTTCAGATAGAGCTGCTGCACTAATTGCAGATATAAGAAAAGGAATCTAATTGTTAACAGCAATCTAATAGTGTTTCTGGCAAAGTTGTTTTCATTTAGTGATTGTTCACATTCTTATTGACTGAATATTAATTGCTTGATTGGAATTGCAATTAATAGATTTCAGGATTTTGAGGGTATGTGCAATTCAAGATTGTTTTATTTAATTGAACTAGTTCCAACAAAATAATGTTTGTCAGCAATTGTGCGTTAGAGAAAATGCGCAAATAAAGAAAGAAAGAGCCACAAAAAAAGAAAGGTTGACAATAGGAAATAGTTACTTTGCTTATAAGATTAAATTATTATTACTACTATTTTTTCATCTTCTGGTGTTATAGGTCTTTCCTATTTTGTCATATTTCTTCTTATTTGGCAGGATGCTTAGGCCGAGGAACTACTGATTGCTGCAGTCTATAGTGTACAACCAATTGAAACAGCAATTTGATCACAGACAAACATAAGAGACTATAAACCAATGCCTTTTTCTAGTCCAGGTTCATAGTCATCACCAATAGAAAGGAGGGGCAAATCTGGAAAACAGTCCCAACAATTTCTGGCAAAGTGTGACCTAATGCCATTGAGGACTGCATGTTTTAGAGATCAATAGTCTTTCATTTTAGAATTTGTCAGTTTTTTCTTTGTATTTCTGAGAACTTTTATTTTATTTTTGGAATTCCCAGTTGTGCCAGTTGGTACCAACTGCACTCAAGTCTCAATTGATCTCTTAGGTATGCACAACATATGATTTTGTTCAGAGAGAAAAATTGTTTAGTCATTTTGAATTTTAATTTTCTGATATTAACTGTAAATTTGATTGGTTCCAATTGAATGCAATATTTATTTATTTTCAATTTGCCTCTGTGAAAAAATGAAAAAAAAAAACAAATGCAATCTGCAAAGTGTATTCTTTTTTCTTTAACAGGCAACAAACCCAATCCGTGTAACTTCTGATTTCTTCTGTTGCCTTTTTCTTCCTTGCCAATTTTTTTTAAGGTATTATATAATAAAACCTCGTTTTTGCCTTAACAACTCATTAAAATAAAATAATGAATTCTCTTAGACCCAACCATTAAATTTGCATAAATTTGGTAGCCCAGCTATTTAAGATGAGGAGCTGACTAGACAAGTGGGTTCAAATGCTAGGAAATAACATAAGGTTATCTCATTTGTTTCAGTTATTATACAATTGAGGCATTATTATGGCAATTATAGGCTTAGTTGCACGAGTAAAGACAACGTGCTGAGCATGCCATGACATGGTATAAAATACAGTACCAAATGAAAATTGATGATACCCACTGTAAATTGCAGTATGACAGAACACTAATGCTTTTATCTTATAGTTGGCATAAATGCTTTTTACCTAATTTTTGAGGTCATATGAGCTGTCTAGATTTATACTAAATGTAGGGGCTGAAAGGAAAATTATGGTTGATGCTTATAGGGTTTGGGTATTACATTTCTTATTGGATTTTGGGAGTACTGGTACAAGGAGGTTTAAGTTTAGTAGAAATAACCATAAAATTAGATTTGATGATGCAGTGATAGAGCTGTAATAGAGCAGTGAGCATGTTCAAGCATAGAATAAAAATATAGGGGGATAATGCACACTCCTGATGAAGACCCCTGGTCGGCCTAAAAAATCCATCACCCGAGAAGTGTATTCAGCTGAGGTTATACATGAATCATGATATGATCCAATCAATGAATTGGGGTTGTAAACCATGTAATTTGAGAACTTGTCGAATAAAACCCCAACTCATCCTGTCAAAAGCTTTTGATAAATCAGTTTTGAGACAGAAAGTTGGTTTTAAAACCCCAACTCATCCTGAAGGAAAGCATTTTGGTTTGATGGTACCAGCTGTGAGATAAATGTGCGCATTCTAGAAGCCAATATATAGTTTGGACAGGATTCTGTACAGAGTGTTACACACACTTATTGGCCTGTAATCATCAACTTTGGAATATGCGAACGGCCTATACCATGTCCCATCCTCGATGCGCCAGGTGCGATCCGCCCATGAATTGAAGACAGATTTTGATGGTTGGAAACCAATTGAGATTTTGTTTTTACAATTTATTCAAATTATTATGGCACATGAAATGAAATCTAACGGATACGGATCCGTATTACTGATCTTCAGTGATCCCATAAGCATCACCAATTCAGACAAGTCCGACTCCCAATTTTACGAATTACGATGATGAAAAATAAGCCCAATAAAAACAATTAGGATAAAATAGCATTCCTTTTGTAAAATATACTTACTGGCATGGGCCATTCAATCTTTTCAGACCAATTCCCTTCTCTCGAATTGCCATTTTTAGCTAGGTTAGGTTCCTCCGTCTTCTTCTCCTTTCTAATAAGTAATAACAAACGCACTACTCCACTAAACCACAAATCATATTTTTTACATGAAGCATCAAACCTGACTACTACGCATCTTTTCCAGACAATAGCATAGTTCTTCTTCCCTAGACACTCTTTCGCCTCCGTGCTTGCATCTAGCGTATATCGTTCCAATTATCTCCACCCCACCTACCGCCGCAAGGTTAGTACTGGGCCTACTACTTGTTCATGATGCAACTTTCTTTTTAACTTTTTTTATTTTTTTTATTTTTTGTGGTAGAAAGCTAAAAGCCGGCCTTGCCCTTTGGAAATTTGATTTTCAAAGATCAAAATGTGAATGCTCTTACCTCTTAATTTAATTCCTATGGCTCTTATCTATTTGAATTAGATAATTTATAAATTACTTTCGTTTTTGAGAAAGGGAAATAATATTTGGTTGATAAGCTTGAACATAGTATTTGGGTGCTTATGATGGGTATTCTTACTTTACACGGTATAAGGAGGTAAAGGAAACTAGTTTCACTTGTTTATCTTTAATCTCATTATACATTTCGTTTGTGTATATATGTTGTCAAGTGTCAACGTCCAATGCATGCAGTTGCCACCGAGACGGCCAAGATGGAACCGAATTGGGCTGATCTCCCGGCAGAAATAATAACCTGCATATCTGAGAAGGCATCCACCAACGTTCAATATGTTCATTTGCAGGTGGTTTGCAAGGCATGGCGAAGAGCCCTAACTCCCAACCCCCGTCATCTTCCTCACCAAACCCCTTGGCTCCTCCTCCCTCTTGATCCTGTCATCAAAGATAATTTTCACCTATCATTTTACGATCTCTCTCAGTCCAGAACCCATTGGTTTGAGTCGCCAACGTGAGCGGCAAAAGCATCTATAGCTCCTATTATGGTTGGTTAGTGCTAGTGCGTGATTGGAAAGTGTCATTGCACAACCCCATCACCAGAAGCTCCATAGAACTTCCTTCCTTGGATGCCCCTCCAACCATGTGTACTGGAATTTGTAAAAGGGAGAGCTTTAGTCCTTCGGTCTCAAGATGTTGGGTACGAAAGCTGTTGTTGTCTTGCAGTCCTTCCGAACATGGTTGTGTTGTTGTGGTTTGGTTGTCATCACGGTTAAGTTGGGAGTTGGGCTTCTGCCGAATAGGTGATACTCACTGGACCAGAATGAATCTGTTGGATGTCACCTGCCATAATAATTCAGTGTACTTGATGAATACGAAAAGTGAGTCTTAGCCTGTGACCTTGAGAGCCTTGCCATGAGAATCTTTCCTTCTAAAATTAACTACAACAGCATTGATCGCATACATTTAGTTGAGGGAGAGGTGAAAGTTGATGGGCCCTTGTAGTCATCTTTAGTTCTTTACCTCTGAATATTTTTTAGAGATTAAAGAAATATTTTTTAAATTATTGCCGTGACTGTTTTCTAGTAATTTTCTGTGATTAAAAATTGCTATTTCAATTGGTTGTACACTATTGACAAAATACCTTGTGGACCCCAACTTTTCCCTTCTCTCTCCCTCCTTTTTCATTCCTCCCGGTTACTTCCTTCCCCTCCTTTCTTCCCTTTCCTTTCGGCTCCCTCTCCTATCATAGTTAATTACAACGACAAAATTTTACTTGTACCATGAGGTGCGATATTTTGTTGCTCAATTTCTTTCTATCCATCAAACTGGTATGACCAAGTTCAACAAATTCTCTGATATGTGCCAGACCATTTTATTGCTCAATTTTTTTTTTTTTTTTTTTGAGTCTGTGTTTGCAGGAATGTGGGCTTTTTAAACATTCCTTGACATTTCATGCTTGGTACAGTTATTGATAATGTCTATACTAGTTTAATGGAAGAAAAAAAAACATTTAAACAGTGAACATTTCATTTTAAACGTCATAACATGCATAAATATGCATTTGTGTCTTATTTTCTCATAAACATTCTAAAATACCATTATAGATCCAGGTGTGTGATTTTTCACACATAATAATGTTATTCACAGCTAATAGCGACACGCTTATGAAGACTAAACTGCCACAAAACAAAATATGAATAGGTTGTTCTACAACATAATATTAACAGGTTATTTACTAGCAAAGAAGAGGGTATCCGATGGGCATTGGACCAAAATTGGTCCGATATCCAATCGGAGCCGTCCGATTTGCATTAAGATTCAAGAAGCAGCTCTGATATATGGCTCCCCTTCATGTTGTCAGTTGCCTCCTGAAACAATGTACTAGCAGAAATCGTCAAATGCAAGTAGAATGCTGGGAGGCAAAAATAATTACTACAGAAAAACAAAAAAATAACTATGATTTGAAAGAGTAAATTACTGAAATATTTTTATTTATAATATATATTAATTCACTATAACTTACATAATTTTTATAATAGATAACTCATATAAATCTGTAATGACAAATCCAAAGCCATGAGGTTTTCACCTGTAGCGTTATAGACTCAAAACACAGTTAAGGAAGGAGAAAGAGGGAGAGAGTAACTGAATCCATAGAAGCATCACTCTAAAATTTTTAGTCCATAGAAACATCACTCTAAATTTTTAGTCCAACAGTTAGGTGTAAAACAGAGCTTGTTTCTCGAGAAGAAAATTGATGAGAGAATGGGCGTCAGAGTAGGACAGCAAGTACATCCCAGAGATTGTTTCTCGAGAAGAAAATTGATGAGCCGCATTCACATTCAATTTATTTTTAATCGAAAGTCATATAAGTAAAAGTTGTTATCTTATCATCATTATTATTCCTTTTGAGTGCACGTCTATTTGAAATTTCTTTTATAAATCATAATTAAAAAAATATTTTTACAAAACCAACATGATTACTTTTTTTTTTACAAAAATCATAAGAACCGAAATGTCATTTCAATCCGTTATTTTTTAATATTGATCCCAACTCTTAACATAATTTTCAATTTTCATATGAATGTATACTTATAAAAATTTTAGTCCATAGAAGCATCACTCTAAAATTTTTAGTCCATAGAAGCATCACTCAATAAAATTTGATACAATCTAAATTCATAATTCAATTAGAATGAGTAACTGAATCCATATTCAATTAGGACTACTTGATTTCGTTCTTAATTCAATTAGCTCTGTGATTCAGTAGTTGTCGTTCTTTAAACAAATATCGCAAGGAAGAAAGGAGACAGGATTCGATAGTGCTAAGCACTAACCAGATGAAAGTAAAGAAAGCACTGTCAGCCGGACGCCACCTCAGAATGGAGAAGAAGGCGTAGATGTAGAGCACTGAAGCGAGCCAGACACCACCTCAGCTGTTCGATTAATAAGGCGATGGAGACGACACAAATATCAAGAGAAAAAAAGACCGGTCCGATCAAGTCAGCGACAGAGGATCTGAATTCGAATACATTGAGGTAGAGTGAAATTCAATTCGAATCGTTTCTCTTCGGGCCCGAGCATCAATTGCAAGCTGCAACGATTCGATTGGATAGATATAGATTGAACAAAGAGTGGTGATGCTCCATTGATATTGTAACTTTCCAGGAAGCGAGTATTTTTTTTTTAAAAAGCGACATAATCTGAATTATTTTTTACAATTTCTAGCATCTACAATAATGTGAAGCTGTAACTTTAGAAAATAAAATGAATTAATAGATATGTTATAGCAACTTCGTTTTAGGTGATAGATAATCAGCCAAAAAAAGAGGGGTTAAAAGTTAAAACACAACTTAAGTTGAAGTAATGACAAAATTACCCTTTTAATTTGTTATTAATATTATTTTATATTTAAGTGAAATTTTTAAGAAATGAGAATATTAATAAAATAAGAAAATTTACATGGGAAAATTATTAATTTTGAAATTTTGATGAAAAATATCTAAATCAAGAATTTATAATGTCTATATATCTATTTTTTTTAAATAGGCCTCCCTAAATACGTATATGAAATTTTGACCTTATACGGCTCAAGAAATTAATATTATTCAAATTTATGTATAGAGTGAAAAATGAGCTCAAAAAATTATGAAATATACTATGATTCAAATAGAATTTCTTTAAAATTCAAATACGTTTTAAATTAGGTACGAATTTTAAAGAATATGCATCTAAGACATGGAGTTAATTTTATACTAATACGTCATATTCCTGCAGCGGTAAATACAGTGGCGGTCCCATATGAATTCAAGAGAGGGCAATTGTCCTATCTTTAATTCTAAAAATTAATATTCAAGTATAAATTATTGGGCACTTGTCCTACTCTGAAAAAACTTTGTTTTATTATGTTGAGCTTAGTTTTCCAACGCAACCCAGATTTGTCTAGATTTTTTTTTTGTGCATCCTACTAAGTAAACTTTGTTAGGATTTTATTTATTTTTAAGGGGGCAACCCACTGAAGCAAAATTACGCAGCCCATAAACCTTTGCCCAGTTCAATGTTCATGTGATTTCTCTCTATTTGACAAACAACGCAGTTTAGAAGGCGATTTCGCCATTCCAAAGCACTCAAAGTGGCGCATAAGCTCCTCGCCCTCGGATGACTACCTTTACTACTCGTTGACATGCTGGGCGCTTGCTCTTTCGTTGGCTGATGCTCCTAAACTAGTTAGAACTTAAAAACATTTTTTTTATGGTCTATGAAAGTTCATTTTTTTTCTTCTGAATAACTGATTATGATTTGTTACATTGGTACTTAAAGCATCGTAATCAATTAGAGTTACATTAGCTAATGAGTTTGAACATGATTAGCTATTTGAACCTGATTACTTTGTCCTACCCTGACGGAAATCCTGAATTTGTCTTGAATATACACACACTTAAAGAATATTGTGATTGCGGGGCGGGCACTGGAGAAATGGTTCTCATAGAAGTTTATGATCATGATTCTCTGCGTAATACATAAATATGATAGATTTGATGCCTATATAATAATATGAGATTTGATGTATATTTCACTATGTGTCAAGTGACTTTAAATCGTAAAAATTGAAACACTAATAATTCTTAATGCATCAACATATAATATTTAAAGGAGTTGAATTATGGTGCATTGTAATGTATAATTCCTCTTATACATTGGATCATAAATTGTTGGATTGGAATCCTAACAATCAATCTGAAGGGCTTAACATGTCTTCCATATTAAAATGAGTTTGGAGACCAAATTTTATATATTTTTTAATTCTTTTTACTATTTTTTTTATAGAATTTTTTAAAATAGTTGTTTTCTAGAAATTTCTGGACCATAAAAAAATAATGATTTTAAATATTCTAAAAATAGCAAACAATTTAAAAAAAAATGTAAAATTTGGTTTCCAAACACATTTTATTATGGAGATCAAGTTGAACAATTTAGATCGATTGTTTGAAAATCAAAATTAACAGTTTACAGTCTAATGTACAAAAAGGTCTATACATTTCAAAGCACCATAGTCTAACTCATACTTAAATTACATAAAATCATTTGATTATTCAACTATCTATATATCCATAACATATCATAATTTTTTTTAACTTCTTGAAATTTATTTTTTTTATAAAAAAATATTGTCAAAATTATCAAAAAATTATGGTAATAAATGGAACTGTATGTCTTGCTGGGATTAATTAATGGAGGTTAAAGAAGCGGTGAGGGATTATTTTGCTACATGAACTAAAATAGCCGATAAAATTAAACATGGAAAGCAGCTTGCATGCAACCGTGCGTTTTATTTTTTTCTTTCAAAAAAATTATCGTAAAACCAAAATTATAGTTTTCTATAAATGCAGGAATTAATAACACCTCTCAAGCTCGGAAACTGAAAATAACTAATCCATCGTACTTTCTTCACAAACGAACGAACCATTGAACTTTATTTCTGATTTACAAAAAAAACCCAAGAATTGAGATCTAGCTCAAAACTGAAAAAGAAATTTCCATAATAATAACAATAGCAAGCACGCAATTTATTGAAACATCAAAGTATAAAATGGAAACATTAAAAAAAGCAAAAGAAGGAGATTAATTTCTATGTGCAACATTAATTAGCAACTAGCTAGCTAGTACAATACATAGTAAGGCCGAAAAACTCTGGAGATAGGAGTAGGTCCGATGGACATTTAGGTTCAATTAGCTCTAGGACCGTACGATTAGCATCAAGATCTATGCGCACAGAAATTGATACAGACTTGCATGGATTTTGATACAGAGCACATGAATCTTGATGCAGATCGAATGGTCATCACACCCATCGAACCAAGGTAGGTCCGATGGGCATCGGACCTACTCCGATTCCAAAACTCTGAGCCTCACCCTCGGTCTATTACAAGTGCTGACAACTGCAACTAGCAACATAATGATCCCAATCAGGATGAGAAACCTTGCTATTGCTTCCACCATCTGGTTTTTCTTTTCTGGAGATGGTTCCTTGATGATCCATGAGCAACCGCAACATCCCCCACATGACATTCTTACTTTTCCTCTTTTGTATATCTGTGCGGTGAGGCTGGAGATTAAGGGAGAGGAAACCCGAGCAAGCGGATGATTGTTTTATAATTAAATGGATATTGAACTGGCCGGTTTTAATTAATTACTATTTCTGGCGGATCCTCTCCAATTGCACGGGGATCATCGGAGAACCCCCAGCTGTTTATTTTAGATCAGATAGTGTAGATTGAATCTGAATGAATCCTTGA
Source organism: Carex kokanica (assembly GCA_025461125.1). Classification (NCBI taxonomy): domain Eukaryota; kingdom Viridiplantae; phylum Streptophyta; class Magnoliopsida; order Poales; family Cyperaceae; genus Carex; species Carex kokanica. The sequence continues at coordinate 1,751,534 of JAJGRX010000748.1, read as the reverse complement.
TCCATGGATTTATAAAGGTTTAGATCCGACTGGGACTGTTCAGTTTGTAGCAAACAATTCTGATCTGTTGAGACTTGAGACTAGCAATGATAGCATACGCATGGGGAATCTGTGGCGGTTCAATGGGCATCATCAAATTTGGTTCAATGTCCGATCAGATTTGTATGTTTTGCATTAAGATTCGTGTAAACAACTTTACCAAATAAGCATCGAGAGGAACTTAACCTCGTTTTGACTTTTGGTGCTGACGTGCTGTCCATTTCATGTGTAGTTGATGCCGAGATTTTTATTAATGCCCTCAAAAAAAAAAAAAATCAAATCTGCTCTCGATTTTTTTTTTTAAATACCCTGACCAACCCTGTGGGGCGGTCCACTATTCAAACCAAACCGCTCCACAGAGGGCGGTCACCTATGCATACTAAACCGTCCCACTGTGAGGCGGTTTAGTTTTTTTTTTTTTTTGTGAGATTTTGAGAGATAATATGAAGAGCAAAATACTGAAATTTAACAATAAAAATTCAAATTTTGTTTTTAATATTTGTCAGATTACTTCTTTTGATGTATAATTAGCATATTTATACTAAAATACGCTAAATTAGCATATTTACCACTAAGAGAAATGGTGACTGATTTGGCCCATGATAGATAGTTCATACCATTTAGCAAAGTCGGAGATAGTTTCGATGGGTTGGTAGCTTCGCTTACTCGCTGCCCCCACTGATCCATTTCTGATGTTGCTTGATCGGTGAATTTCTACTATTCTGTTTATGAGTTTACCAGTTTACTGATAAATATTGTTTATCGGGTTATGGGGTATTGTTATCACTTTATCAGAGTTGCTCTGATATCATGTTGATTTTATGAATTCTGAGGAGATAATATTATTGAACATAAAAATTATTTCTTACAATAGTCCTAGTCTCTATTTATACAAGTATTCTAACGGTTCTTTTTACTGTTTAATGCTACTCTTTTTGATTAATCTGAGTCACTCGATCAATGATGATCAATGACTGAGATCGATTCTATGACTCCATTATTTTTAACTTGGTGCCAACTATAAGATAAAAAAGCATTAGTGTTCTGTCATACTGCAATTTACAGTGGGTATCATCAATTTTCATTTGGTACTGTATTTTATACCATGTCATGGCATGCTCAGCACGTTGTCTTTACTCCTGCAACTAAGCCTATAATTGCCATAATAATGCCTCAATTGTATAATAACTGAAACAAATGAGATAACCTTATCTTATTTCCTAGCATTTGAACCCACTTGTCTAGTCAGCTCCTCATCTGAAATAGCTGGGTCTAAGAGAATTCATTATTTTATTTTAATTAGTTGTTAACATTCGGCTTTTGTAATACACATGAATCAAAGGCAAAAACGAGGTTTTATTATATAATACCTTAAAAAAATTTGGCAAGGAAGAAAAAGGCAACAGAAGAAATCAGAAGTTACACGAATTGGGTTATTCCCGAGAATCTCATTCCATAGAATCTGTTGCTAAGGAAATTCTTTGAAATCTGGAAAGGATCATTGCTCCAACTTAATTGAATTATTTATAAACAATATAAATGGTTGTGGGATAACAAGCCTTTTTCCATTTAATAAAAAAACTTAATTGTTGCTGAATTTTTTAAGGCATTTGCTTCAGTAGACATAATGATCTATTTGTAAAATGAACATATTTTTATTTTCAAAGTTCAAACAGTCGATCCGACCAGTCAACATTATCTCCATATTAAAATGTACTTGGAGGTCAAATTTTACATTTTTTGAATTTGTTTACTATTTATTAAGTATTTTACAAAAACTAATCAAATTCAGACCATTGAATTTGTAAAATATTTAATAAATAGTAAAAAAATTCAAAAAAATGTAAAATTTGACCTCCAAGTACATTTTAATATGGAGATAATATTGAACGGTCGGATCGACTGTTTGAACTTTGAAAATAAAAATATGTTCATTTTACAAATAGGTCCTTATGTCCACCGAAGCATCCCTCATTTTTTAAATATAAAAAAATGGTTTTCCTGTAGATGCTGCTGAAGCCATAGGTACATCTTGTATGCATTATGACCCCAGCTAAGAACTAGCAGTATAGGCTTTTCAAAGGCCCAATTCAGAAAGAGTAGGGTTCCAATGCCTCATCTCCTCATACCTCATCCATACCTCATGTTATATATCTCCATTTTCAAAGTCTAAACTGTCGATCCGACCGTTCAACATGATATTCATACTAAAATATGCTTGGGGATGAAATTTTATAATTTTTGCAATTTTTTTACTATTTTTTAAGATAGGTACAAAATCACTGTATCTGGACCATTCAAAAAACAGTGATCTTGTACCTATCTTAAAAAATAGTAAAAAAATTGCAAAAATTATAAAATTTCATCCCCAAGCATATTTTAGTATGAATATCATGTTGAACGGTCGGATCGATAGTTTAGACTTTGAAAATGGAAATATATAACATGAGGTATGGATGAGGTATGAGGAGATGAGACATTGGAACCCTCCTCATTCAGAAATCATATAAATCAGCCTAATGACTGACATTGAAACCCTAAAAAACCAAACTGAGGTGTATTAATACTCTGCTCCTTTGTCTCTTTGGAGGCTAATGTTGATACCCTAAAACTCCAAATTGAAAAACTCCTCAGACCTCAGTAGAGAAATTGGTCTGAACTTCCATAAGATATTCTCCATCTCTAATCCAAAAAGCGCAAGACAATAAGCTCTACCACTGCCACTGAGGCTGACGATTGGGTGTGTCGAAGGGGTCGGCGGCAGTGCTAAACTGCTAATACATTTTATATGGGACAATAATTCAGTAATGTCAGTTTCTCTGTGTAGAAGGGGTCTCTGACATTTGTAATGCCCGTTTCTCTGTTGTTGCTGAAGTATTGTCCCATATAAAATGCATTAGCAGTTTCAATATTTGGGGTTTTAGAAGTGTTTTCAACAATCATCTAAAAAAAAAAAATTGTGGATAATGAAAATGTATTTATTTCATTATACATTAGGTGATATAATTATTATGGCTAGCACAAAATTGTGGATAATGAAAATATAAAGTTCTTCAATAATGATTAAGAACTCTTCTTTACACTCCATTTCTCAGTTTCAATATTTTTTTTTTTCAGATTTTACAATTTTTTTTACGGATAGAGCTGCTGCACTAATTGCAGATTTAAGCAGAGCAATCTAATAGTGTTTCTGGCAAAATTGTTACTGAATCTTAATTGCTTGATTGGAATTGCAATTAATAGATTCCGGATTATAGGGTATATGCATTCACAATTGCTTTTAGTTAATTGAATAGTTACAACAAAATATTTTTCTCAGGAATTGCTCATCAGATAAAAGAATGCAAAATAAATAAAGAAAAAGCCACAAAAAAATAAAAAAGGTTGACAGTAGAAAATAATTGGCAATTTTGCAAAATGGCATCTTCTTGAAATCCAACAAACAAAATACTCCCTTTTAAAATTATTGACAAAATACTCTTGTGGTCCCATCTTTGGCCCCCAACTCCCTCTCTCTTTCTCTCTCCCAGTTACTTCTCCTCCTGTTTTCTTTTTTCTTTCTCCTCCCTCAACTGTGTTTTGAGTCCATAACGCTACAGGTGAAAGCCTCATGGCTTTGGATTTGTCATTACAAATTTATACGAGTTATCTATTATGAAAATTATGTAAGTTATAGTGAATTAATATATATTACAAATAAAAATATTTCAGTAATTTTACTCTTTCAAATCATAGTTATTTCTTTGTTTTCTGTAGTAATTATTTTTGCCTCCTAGCATTCTACTTGCATTTGATAATTTCTGCTAGTACATTGTTTCAGGAGGCAACTGACAACATGAAGGGGAGCCATATATCAGAGATGCTTCTTGAATCTTAATGCAAATCAGACGGCTCCGATTGGACATGGGACCAATTTTGGTCCAATGCCCATCGGATACCCTCTTCTTTGTTAGTAAATAACCTGTTAATATTATGTTGTAGAACAACCTGTTCATATTTTGCTTTGTGGCAGTTTAGTCTTCATAAGCGTGTCGCTATTAGCTGTGAATAACATTATTATGTGTGAAGAATCACACACCTGGATCTATAATGATATTTTAGAATGTTTATGAGAAAATAAGACACAAATGCATATTTATTCATGTTATTACTTTAAAATGAAATGTTCACTGTTTAAATGTTTTTTTTTTTGTTCCATTAAACTAGTACAGACATTATCAATAACTGTACCAAACATGTGATATAATTATTCTGGTTAGTACAAAAGTTGAGCCAGCCTCTTATTAAAATTCATTAATAACGAGTAAGAATTCTGCGAAGTTCTTCACACTCCATTTCTCAATTTCAATATTCTTTTTTCAGATTTTACAATTTTTTTAAGATAGCTGCTGTTCTAATTGCAGATTTAAGCAGAGCAATCTAATAGTGTTTCTGGCAAAATTGTTTTCATTTAGTGATCGTTGACATTCCTATTGACTGTAAACTGATGCTTAGCCTGAGGAACTTTTGATTGCTGCAGTCTCTAGTGTACAACCAATTGAAATAGCAATTTGATCACAGGCAAACATAAGAGACTGTAAGCCGATGCCTTTTCCATGTCCAGGTTCATAGTCATCACTAATTGAAAGGAGGGGCAAATCTGGAAAATAGTGACAACTATTACTGGCAAAGTGCAACTTAATGCCATTCAGAACTGCATGTTTCAGAGATCAATAGTCTTTTATTTTAGAACTCGTCATTTTTTTTTCTGTGTATTTCTGAGAACTTTTTTTTTTTTTTGGAATTCCTAGTTGTGCCAGTTGGTACCCACTCAAGTCTCAATTGCTATCTCTTAGGTATGCACAACATAAGATTTTGTTCAGAGAGAAAAATTGTTTAGTTGTTTTGAATATTTTTATATTAATTGTAAATTTGATTGGTTCCAATTGAATGCAATATTTATTTATTTTCATTTTGCCTCTGTGAAAAAATGAAAAACAAATGCAATCTGGTAAGCTTTATTTTTTTTTTTCTTTAACTGGCAACAAACCCAATTCGTGCAACTTCTGATTTCTTCTGTTGCCTTTTTTTCCCTTGCCAAATTTTTTAGGTATTATATTGTAAAACCTCGTTTTGGCCTTTGATTCATGTGTATTACAAGAGTTGAGAATTAACAACTAATTAAAATGCTGTTAGATAACCAATTATTAAATTTGCATTTTTTTTTTGTAGCCCAGTTATGTAAGATGAGAAGCTGATTAGAGAGTGGGTTCAAATGCCAGTAGATAACATTAAAAGGATATCTCATCTGATTCTAGTAACACACCATCGAAATGAATGAATGAAAGTGTCGCCGGCAGATGCCGCAGAAGGCTTGATGCTAAAAAATGCTGGAAACAAGGATGTGGATGTGTACCAGTACCTACAAAATTTTATTGAGAATTTAAACAAATCGAAGGAAGAGGCAAAGAAAATGCGGAAGACATGGTGGCCAATTAAAAGGATAAGACAAACTGAATATCCTCCAGTTTTTTTTTTCTTCTATAATCCTAAAAAATTAGCTGACGCAAGATTGATCCGCATTAGTTGGGACTATATGAAATTATGAAGTTTTGATGTTATAGAAAAAATTGGTTTACATGCAGCGGTTAAGGAACCGTCCGATCTATTTTAATACAAATATTAAAATGATCTCTTTAATTTAAATTGGATCGAATTGTTCCGAATTATAATCGAACTCAAAATTTCAATTACTTTAGGATCTGAAAATCCCGTGACGAATGACCACTTGACCCTCGTCAAATGTAGTGTGTAGTTTTCTGTTTTCTTTTTCTGACAAAAACTGAGTAGAAAAATCAAAGTAGGTAAACTATTTTATTGATAAAATTACCATGTCTAATACGTGTATTAGAAATTAACTACAAAATAATAATAAAATCCGATAATAACAGAAAATAAATTTTAATGAAACTTTGTAATCCGGATCGTCCGAAGCATCTTTCTTAAGTGAATTTCGTCTCTATTGTGTAATATTTAAAACCGGAACCGCAACCACAATTATCCAAATTTGTGTTTTTTGAGGTACGACAACGAACAACAACTTCTTGATGACCAGCAATTTGTTAAATAATATTTTATAGAGGAGGGTTCAAATGCCTTCATTTTTTGTGCCTCAACATACCTCCATTTTTAAAAACTTTAATAACTCAAAATTAAAAACTTAAAAAGTCAAAATAAAACTGTTAGATATGATCTATGTTATTTTCTCTCTGTGCTCATAAAAAATTATCACATTTCGATTTTGTTTTTATGTGAATCAATAAGTTGAAAAATCAACGTCTAGAAATTATCCAAATTAGTACATTTTTTACAAGCTCTTGATGACAACCAAAACAAAATTGAAATGCCATAATTTTTTACACGTGCATAAATAAAATGATGTAGATCATATCCAACGGTTTTATTTTGACTTTTAAGTTTTAAAATTTTGATTTATTAAAGTTTTGAGAAATGAAGGCATGGTGGAGGTACAAAAAATGAAGGCATTTGAACCCTCCTCTATTTTGTAATATGATTGAGAAAAAAAAAAATAATGTGAATGAGTATTTGTGAAGCGAAATTAGTACAGTACTAGAGTTAATTTTTTTTTTCTTTTCTGTATACGTGGAACAGATCGATGAGATAATTATGAAGAATACAATAGTAACAGTAAGTACAGAGATATGGAGATGCCGAACTAATTTCTAGTTGGAATTGGCAAAAGGGTGCAAATTGAACTGTCTACAGGTCACTGAGTTCAATAACATTTCATTACTCATAATTATCTCCAACGGTAAAAATAATAATCTGAAAGTATATTTAAGAAATTATTCGATGAAATTTTAAAATAAATAACAAAATATATGAATGCAAAATTATATAGTCAATTTTTTTAGTTTTATCTAGCACATAAATAAATATTTAACAAAGTGAATGCCTAAATTTCAGTCATATCTTTGAAAGTTAGTTAAACATGATATACAGACGAATGACAATTGAACCTACAGCTCCTGCCATGAAAAAAAGAAAAGAAAAAAAAAAGACAATGGACCGAGATTTTTATTTTTACCCAAAAAAAAAATTATTTTAATATAATTAATCAAGTTTCTGAAAAAATTATATTTGTACCCAAACCGTAAATATTATTTACGGTTTGAATTTTTTTTTTTTTTTTTTTTTAGAGAAAAATAGATAAAATGCTGAAATGAAATATAAATCGAATTGTTTTTTAAAATATTTGTTAGAAAATACGCTACGAATAGGGCCGATTTTGTGCTAAAATACAGTAAATTACAATAATTATGCTAAAAAACGGTAAATTTACTAAAATGCTGAAATTACAATAATTATGTAGAATTATGCTAAAATACGGTAAATTATGCTAAATTACGTATGAATTGGGCCGATTTTGTGGCATCTTTCATAAATCATAAAAAATAGTAAAAAAATTCCAAAAAATAATAAAAATTGGTATTCTATAAGTTCATTAGATAACTAATTTACTGAGCTACGTAGATTGAAGAATAGAAATGAAAATCTTAATCGGAAACTTCAACTGAAGTTTTGAGGACTTTTTCTTTATTTTTTGGCGATTCTGAATTTGAAAAATTGGCAATGTTATGGACGCATGCGCATTTTCACAAGCTTTCCGAAAAGTGGTCATTTGCTGAAATCGGACACTCGAGCGCCGTTTTATAGCCGTTTAAAGTTTCGTCGTCGTTTTTTCGCCTTTTCAGTGAAAATATCATCCCAATTCATACGTAATTTAGCGTAATTTACCGTATTTTAGCATAATTATTGTAATTTACCGTATTTTAGCTAAAAAATAGAAAAAAATCAAAAGAAAAAAAACCAAAATTTTTTTTTTTTTGTATTTTATTCGTAATTCGTATTTTGTTCACGAATAATTTAGTCATCTTCATAATTTGCTGTTCAGTTTGAAAACACCAAATTTTTTTTTTTTGGAGTATTATGTCATTGTGGGTACTGGAGTGTGGATCATAATAAGGTCCTGTTCGGCACGCCACAATTTCTTGGGAATTAGATAGGATTGGGATCAATTATCTATTTTTTTCCGAGCTCCCTTCGGCTGGCTATTATTGTCCCGACGGGTTCCCAAATGTATCCCAAAATAGTTCCCATATTAGTGCAATTTTCTGGGAAAAAAACTATTATCTCAGACTCAATAATTTTTTTCCCAAATTTTCTCTCTCATCAATTTTCTCTCACTTCACGTGGTCCTCTGACTCAGCCTATCTCTTTCTCATCAATTTTTTTTGTTGGTATAGTTTGTTTTATAATTCGAAGGGACAATACTCTTTCGCCGAGATTTTTATTTATATCCAAAGTTAATTACAAGTTTATGAGCAAAAGTATTGTTATGAAATAATAATTAATAAATATTATAATGTTATTGTTTAATCATTTTATTTAATTATATTAATAATTATTAATAAGAATAATCGTACTGATATTAAGAGTTTTATTTAATTTATTTATTTAACTACATGCAATTGTTGATAAAAATAAGAAAATACTTTTTGTTTTGTTTTATGTATTTTTATTTTTCATCTCCATATTTAAATAGAAATACATAATTTATAAATAAATCAATATTTCCCACAACTAATCTCACAGTACAACCGAACACTCACTCAACAAATACCCATAATTATTTCCGTGCGTACTTATGAGTATGAGTTCTCACAAATTAAAAAGTAGATTTCCGAACCCGTAAAATTTCATCCTGCATAATCCCATGACATCCGAACAGGCCCTAACTTGACGAATAATTTGTATTTAACCCTAACCCTGAGACGAACGAATCAACGTATTAATCGGGTGAACGAATTTTTACCAAACTATTCGCGAATAATTCGTTAAATTCGCAAATTTTACGAATTAATCGCGTATATTCGCGTGATGTGGCAGGAAAAGCAAGAAAAAAAGTCGCGTGCGTGATACGGCAGAAAAAACAGAAAAGGACAAAAAAGCATGACCTACTCCCTAGGCACTGGTCCCCTGTTCTACACTTCCACTTATAAGCTTGCTCTAGATATTTGATCAAATTACCAATAAACCACCAAACCAGCACGATCTTATCAACTTACGAATTCCTTGTCCACAGTTTATGTTCCCAATTTTTTATGGGGATTCACGCGTCCAAAATGAATAATCAATATTAATCCAACCATAGATGTAATATGGATAATCAACATGTAATTAGCGTGTACTCTTATATAAGTTTAGTTCGATATATATATTTTTTATACTCTTTTAATATTAAAATTTCAGTGCGGACTGATGTATAATTTTAAATTATTTCCGAATTATAACTAAATTATTTATTAATTACAAATTTAGATTCGATCCTGCCGAACCTTCCCGGAAACATTAAGTTGTCACTGTCCGAATCATTCAGTTGTCACATTGTGGACCGAAGGCCATACGTTGATACGAACGACTATACGAGATTCTCCTTGTGATGGGGCCAGGCCAATGAAGCAGCAAATGGTCAAAATTATCAGGAAGAAAAGAGTTTATTGTCTGAATCAGTAAACTAACGAGTTAACTTAATTTAATCAGAGTGAATACCCAAGAATCAGTCACATTTGCGATTTCTTAACTAGGTTTCCTTCTTCCTCCTCCCTCCTTCCTCTCCGTTTCTTCTATCTTCTAATTACAAACTCACTACTCTACTAAATCCCAAATCAGCATCAAACCTGACAACTCCTCTTGTCAACAACATCGTTCCTATTGCAATGCTATCTCCTTGACAGCTGGGGCCCACTCGAATTTCGCGACGCTGCTCGCCACTGTTAACCTACCGCCGCAAGGTTAGCACTGGGCTTAGTACTAGTTAATGATGCAACATTCTTTTTATCCTTTTTTTTCTTGTAGAAAGTTTTTTTTTTTTTTTTTTTTTTTTGAGAGTTAGTGGAAAGTTTCCACTAAGATATATTGAGATAAAAAAGTACTTACAGGTGAGTTACTCAGATCAACTGATCTTTGTAACTATTTAGTAAATCTACGAGTGTACTCAGATATTATAAAGTTCCGCTAATTTTCTTGTAGAAAGTTAAAAGCCAGCTTGCCCTTTGGAAATTTAATTTCCAAAGAACAAAACATGAATGCTGGGACCCCTTAATTTAATTCCTATAGCTCTTATCTATAGAACTAGATAATCTATAAAGTACTTCCGTTTTGGAGAAAGGGAAGTGATATTTGGTGGGTAAGCTTGTGACCAGTATCCTCTGCGGAGTTATCCCTGCGGAGCCGTGCGGAGCTTTTAATCTGGTCCGTTCGTTTTGATCGGACGGACCAGATCAGATCTTATCGGGCAGGAGAATTTTATTTTTTGTTTTCAATTCGGGCAAGATCTAATCTGGTCCGTCCGATCAAAACGAACGGACCAGATTGAAAGCTCCGCACGACTCCGCAGGGAATAACTCCGCAGAGGATACAAATTCGGTAAGCTTGGACATGTAGTATTGATTATGTATCTCCTGGTTTGGGTGCTTATAAAGGATATTTTTTATTTTAATTTAAGTATAGGGACTGGAAGGCTTTCCATCTTTTCAACTCATTGTAGACAAGGAGCAACCCACACCAACTATGGATTCTAATTGGAATGCTGCACAAAGCGGTGCTGCTAAGGGCCCAAGTTTTGGTGTTGGACCCGATTCAAACGCTAACCTTCATTGGCGCTCACAAATGCAGCCGGACGCTCGACAAAGAGTCGTGAACAAAATGTGAGATTTTTTCCATTGATCCTTCTCAAGGGTTTTGAGTTCTATTTTAGGTGGATTTTGGCCGGGAAGAAGTTTTTGATTAGGAGCTGTAAATAATCAAGGAGTAATGCCTCCCCAAACCAATATTCTGTGACTATACCAAATTGTATCAATCATATTGTATAAGATCAGGTTGGATTTCGTTAAAGTAGCTTATTTAAAACTGTTTTAACCATTTGATATTTGTAGTTACTTTTTTTTTTTCAATTTCTTTCTTTTTTGTAAAAGGGATGATCTTCAGCTGTATTACTTATAATACAATCATTGCATATATTTGCCAGCTTCTTATATAGGCATTTGATCTGGGTATTATCAATTTACCAATTGATAAAATGAGAAACATTGCCAGTAAAATGAAAAATTGAGATAGATCGCTCTGTGCATTTAGATTATAACATCAATTTGAGCCTGTTAATTAGTTGATCAAATGGTTTTGTGATTTTAGGGTTGACACATTAAAGAGTCATCTTCCTATGCTAGTACCAGAGAGATTAAGTGAGCTTCAGAAAATTGCAGTTCGGTTTGAGGAACAGATCTACAGTTTTTCTACCAATCAGGTACCTTTTCTTTTACTAATTTTTTTTTAATTATTTTGATGTTAATCATTATATAATTCCTTTAAACATTGTATAAGGAGGTGGCATGTCAGAATGTTATTATATAAAACTATTATCTGTTGATATTGCAATACTGTTGTTTGTTAAACTTGTGAATTTTTTACCCTAATTACAATTAAAGACCTTCATTAAGTTGCTATAAGTTGCATCTATTGAAGATCTTTAACCTGCTTTTAAGAAATTGTCATCTAACATTGCTGTGACACCTAACTCCTGGGAACTGAACACTAGGATCCTGGTTTTTTACCAATTGAATAATTAGACATTATGATATTTCTTAAAAGACTGAAGAAGACAATGACAAATATGTGCAGAAAAATTTAAAAGCTTAAAAATAACACAATAATTTTTAAATGAACTGATGTAGTAATTTGTGAGCCATCGTTAGGATTTAATTGAAACTGATGTCTAATATCTTTCTTTCTATTTTTTGTTGTTTTCTCTCAGTCTGATTATCTTAAAAGATTTGCTGAAAAAATGTTCTCCATAGAAAGAAATATGCAGCCAGGATTAAATCCTTCCCTTCCCAAGCAAAATCAGATCGACCCAGGTATCAATTAACATAATCTCTTCATCAAAATAAGGTACAGTCAGATCACAGTCAGATCACAGTCAGGTGTTATTTGAACAACCTTTTAAGAGCTACATTCAGTTGACAAGTCTGTATTGTTAAGTTATTGTAATTGAGCTCCTTGCAATTTAAATTATAAAAACAGGTGCTGGGATGATGTCACAGCAGCCAAGTCTGAACCCTGGCGAATCTCTTGGCATGCTGCAAGTAATGAACCAAACTCCTGCTTCAAAGCAACAGCAACAGAAACCACTCTTACAGGGTTTGCCTAACATTCCTCAACAGTCGCAACCCATGATACAGAATACCACCATGCATATGCAACAGACAAATAATGTGACTGACTTACACCAGCAGCGGTTGCAAATGCAGAAAAACCAGATGCAGAAGAACCAGTTGCAACCAAATCAGATGCAGCAGAACCAGATGCTGAACCAGCAGATGATACTTGGCCAACAACAAAATCTGTTGCTGGGAAGTGGGGGTGCAAGCAACGTAGATAACATGCAGAGGAAGATGAAAATGCAAAGAAATGCAGGATGGCAACAACAACAACCCCAGCAACAACAGCATCTGCTGTCTCAGCTCCAATCACAGCAGCAGCAGCTGCCACAACAGCAACAGCCAAGCATGATGCAGCAGAGGGAGATGCAGATCCCGCAGCAATGGATGCAGGGATCGTCCCAACTCCGAACGCAGAATGGCAATCCAATTGATCCACAGAGGCAGCAGCAGTTCATCCCACAACAGCAACTACAACAACAACAGAGTGTAGTCCAGAATGTTGCTTCCAGCAGTAAACTTTGCACCCCTTTATTATGTTTGGTTCATTTTTAGATGTGATCATGGTTAGTATTTGAATTTTCTTAGTACACAAGGATATGAAAAGTTATGTAAAGCCTTTAAAACTTTTAATCACCCTTTTAAGGATAGTGTTCTCTAGGTTTTAACAAAATAGGATTTTGGAGATGGTTTTCAATTTGGTCTTGCCATTTAGAATATCTGACAAATTGTTCTTTCTTTTAATCTTCAGCTGCATCAATGGATTCTGCAGCTCAGACAGGGAATCAGGGAGATTGGCAGGAGGAGATTTACCAAAGGGTGCTTTTACTTCCATCTGTTTAGATTGAATTGGCTCAGACAGGGCATCAGGGAGATTGAGCATCTTTGCTATATGAATTCTGTTTCGAAAAAGCAAATTTATTGTTCAGGATAATTAAACTTGTGGGTTTGTAATTGTATCTGAACTAGTGAATTATACTGGTATCAAACTGACCATGCTAGACTTGTTTGTGTGCTTTTGCATGCTTTGTTTTGCATTTTGAGCATTTGCTTTTGTGCACTGATTCAGTATCTTTCTCTTCTGTTCCTTCTATGTAGATAACATATCTGAAGGACACTTACTTCGCCGATCTTAGAGAGGTCCATCAGAAGCTTTCAATTAAGCTTAGTCATGTACACTTTTTTCTCATTCTTTTTGTTTCTTGTACAAAATTTCTCTCTGGGCCTCTTATACCTACTCGTACTGGTAGTTAACTTGGTAATTTTGGCACTGAACTAGGAAGAACCTGTTTCTTACTCTTTTGGGTTTTTCAGAAGTCTTTCGGCCTGATATTGTTTGGTACCTTAACAAAGCCCAGTTCATGACCGACAATAGATCTGTCCAAAAATGGTGTGAAGAGTAACTGGTTTGGTACCTCTTGGACTGCAGAAAGATCAAGCATGGCTAGTAACCAATTTCTCTCTCTCTCTCTCTCTCTCTCTCTCTCTCTGGTACAGCTGGATAGTATAGTACTGCCGAATGCTGGAGGAGGGGAGCAAATCGAGAAAATGAAACATTTTAAGATGGTTCTTGAGCGCATGATGGCAGGGCTGCAGCTCGGCAAGAACAGCATGCAGATTGGCTTGAAAGACAAGTTATCTGTTTACGAGGAGCAGATTGTTAGTATTCTCCAGAACCACAAGAAGGCACCTCAGCAACAACCCCAGGCTGGGGCCCCTTATGATCAACCGCATTTCCCTGCTCTCCAACAATCGCAACCTGGCTTGCAGTCTCAGCAACTGCCACAGCAGCAGCAACCGCAACAGATGTATAACCAGAAGCAGCTCCAGCAGCAATTGAGCACACGTGCCATGCCCCAGCCAAATAACTTGCGCATGCCAAATGCTATGCAGCAGGGCATACAGAATACATTACATTCGGATCAGCTTCAGGCCAGTGGCATGGGATTTGAATCTTTACAGCAGAGTACCATGGGCCCCACCATGCAGAACACTATGAACCCTCCCCAGATGGTTGGTTCTGGTGCTGCCATAAGCTCAAGCATCATGTCACATGCTGTCACCATGGCCGGGATGGAAACAAACATGAGTTTTACACAGGTTCTCAAGCCTCAACAACAACAACAGGAACAACAAATTCAGCCGCAGCAGCATATGGTGCAGACTCAGCAGCAGACCCAACAACTCTACTTGCAGCAGCGTTTGACGCAGCAGAAGCAGCATCACCAGCTGGTGCAGCAGAACCAGATGCCGCAACTTAGTGAGCCAAGTGACCCAGATGACCTGAAGTCCCGGAAAGGAGCATCTGTCATGAAACCTGGTTCTATGTTCCAACAGCACTACCCTGGCATGGGCCCGCGTAGTGGCTACTACCATTCTCAGCTCAAGCCAGGTTCCAATCCACCCTTCTCTTCACCTCAGAATATGCATTCATATTCCCCTCAGATCTCCTGCCCATCGCCCCAAGTTGACCAGCAAGGGCTTATCCCTCCAACCCAGCTGAAAAGCGGGACCCCTTTTCAGGCTGCTGCATCACCATTTGTTCCCTCTCCATCTTCTCCAGTCATCCCAACTCCCATGGTAGAGGACACCAAGTTGGGTACTGGGTTGATGCATAACTCTGCTGCTGGCCAAACAGGTCAGCCACTACCTGCAAATAGTGCACAAACTGGCCAAATGGGTCAGCCTCAGCCAGAATCTGCTTCCCAATTGCCTGCTGATTTCACCAGTCTTGAAGCAGGCCAGTGTACTATCCTGTCAATTCAAGTTCCTGAGTCTGAGATGCCAACCCAGAAGCTTGCTCGACTGGTTACTTTTTCTTGACCTTTCTAACATTTCATTTTTTGCTGGTAACCATAATGTTCAAAGTTACCCTAAATTGAAGAACCTTTTGTAGTCAATCTGATAATCTAATTTGTGCATTCAGATGAGAACAATGCCGCACAACGAACTAAATGCTGCGGTAAAAGACATAGCATCAGTAGTGAGCATGGTAGATAGAATACCAGGGTCAGCACTAGGAAATGGAACACAGGCAGCAATAGATGACGACTTGGTGGCTATGACCAAAAGCCGGCTCCAGGCCAAGAACTTGGCCTATCCTGAGGGGGTTGGAGGAACATATGGCACAGCTTCATCCCCAACCAAGAAGAGGAAGCGTGATTCCATTGCCGGAGAGGACATACAAGAATATGCTGACCAGTTCGGGGGTGGGAGCTTCTTCTCAAGAATAATCAAGTGGCAGGCTGTCAACCCTGCAGACCCGTATGTTATTGTATAAATCACATATATATGTTTTTGTGTCATACCTTTTTATATGTCTGTATATGATTTCCTCGAAAAGATACCATGTTGACTTATCTTTCTTCAATGAAAATAAGGTAAAAAGGCTCTAAAAATGTGTAAATATGATTTTATGTTTCTCCTTTTCATGGAGATTCACGAATAACTGCAAGATTTGTGTGTAAATAAGAAATGCTCCGATTGTGTAAGTGATTTATGCCAAGTTAATTTCCAATAACTTTAAATGTATCGATCTAATATATTTTTTATTTCGTTGGCTAGACGTTACCTTAGTCTAGACAAATCCTGATTTTCTAGATTAGAGCTTCAATGTTCTATACATGACCGTATTTGTGTAATTACAGTAGTTTGGTTTCACTTTTAGTTTTGCCAAATAATTATTCATTTTTGTCGTTACTCCAATCAATGAGGATATCTCTGACAACATTAGATTATGGGGATCTTGCTTATTGCCACAATTTAGGCTTGAAAAAAGAATACGAGATGGGTCAATATATCTTTTGGGCCCAATTTCGCTCTCGCACTCATTAATATCTTTTCTCCTCTCTAGGATTCCTAGTTTCTAACCTTCCAAAAAAACTGTAACAGTTTTCATCACCACATAAATCAAGTTCAGTTGGGAGAGATGCAAAAAAAAAAAAAAAAAATCACTTTATGTCTCAGCCATTCTCTTTGCTCTCTCATATAATATTTATGAAATTGTTTTTTTTTTTTTCTAATTAAATTTAAATTTATTCGATGACAAATTAAATGATCGATATTTGACAAAAGTTGATATTAAAATAATGAAAATATTGAGTTCAAGTAGAACACAAAAGGACAATGACAAAAATAAATTTCAATTAATATTGTGTATATATTTTTTAATTTTTATATTACAATGTATAATTAATTTATTAAATAATTAAGTGAAGCCTAGCTTACGAAAACTACAATTTAAATATCTAGTTTAGGATAATTAAGAAATCTAATCTCAACTAAAAAATTTCGCTATTCCTCATTTTTGAAATTTTTGTCCTCATTTCCGAATTTGCAGGTAATAATTATTTTATTTAATTAAAAGTAGTATTATACATTTTCCTTGTAATAAAAAAATATTATTACATTTATAGCATTGTTACTAATTTTTAAGTTCTTTTTATTTTATTTACTGGTAATAGTGATAGGACTAATTAACTTGGTTAAAATTCCAAAATTTAAATAAATTAAGTCACAGTTAATACACATTGAAATTTTTATATTTTAATTTCTTAATAATATGGAACAATAATATTACATGTAAGTTGAAAGCACATTTTATTTCTTAACTTATGTATACATATTATCTATCTGTTAATTGAGAATACATTATTGTTAACAATTATATTTCTTATAAAATCTATATTATGCATTTTCAGTTAACATAAAGTGAATTGTGGTTAATAGATAAGTGAGGGGAGAGGACTTCAATAGACAATAGACGTTTTTCAAATACAACAATTTTATGCAATGTTCTTATATATATATATATATATATATGACACAAGCAGTTTGGAGTGTTTAGGCTATTATTATTATTTTTTGAATGGTTGCCTTTCCATTTTTAAAATTCCTCCAATAAAGTTCTCATTTTTTTATTAATTTTTTTGTTTTAATTCCGGTCAATACAAATTTCGGAAATATCAGTTCCATACATTTTGAAGTTATTTGAAATTAATTTGGCAAAAAGCACATTATTGTGCAAATTAATGTAAACTTACCAATTAATAATAGTACCATTTTAAAAAAATTCAGTTAATATAGAGAAGTAAACTTTAAAACAGTAATGCCAACAAACTTCCACTTGAATCGGAGCATATTTTATTCACACAACAGTTGTTGCCATAGTAACAAATGAATAATTTGGGTTCGGTTCGGCATGATCAAAAATTCGTGATTCGGGAATAATTCGGGTATAATTCGGGAATGATTCGGAATTACAATACGAGACTTCAGTGCATATTTAATTCATTACCGATGATTTACTATACGAGATACTGCTTGTATTTGCTATAGAAGATCAGAGTGTGGTTATATAGTCAAAAAGTATAATGAATTGTGGAGAACTGTGCAGAAAGGTCACGTGTGTTAAAATAATGAGAACTGTGCATAGGATCATTATACTTTTCCGAACAAATACAAGCAAAATGGGAACTGTGCAGAGAAAGGTTCGGATTTTCTAAACAAAAAGTGAGAAAAACACGTAAAATTCGTAAAATTCGCGTTTTATTCGTTTTTTATTCGGTCAAAGGTTCGATCAACGAATAATACGCCATTCGGTTCAGAAGCACTCCAAAAACGAATTATTTACAAATTAAACGCGAATAAAACGCGAGTATTGTCACTATGGTTGTTGCAGCTATTTTTTAACCTTCATGTAAACTAGAAACATAAAATACAGAATTAATATGAAACATTGTGCTGGGACAAACATTTATATACAAGGCACGTGACCCATTTTTACAGGCTTATTTACCTATTTTCATTGAAAAAATAAGTCAACATGAAATCTTTTTGCGGAATTTATATACAGACAAATAAAAAGTTTATATTATGACACAAAAACATATGTCATCTATATAATAACATACGGGTCTTCAGGGTTAACAGTTTTCCATTTAATTATTCTTGAGAAGAAGCCTCCACCAGCGAACTGGTCAGTGGAATCAGGCTTCCTCTTCTTGGTTGGGGGTGAAACCCTGCCAGATGTTCCTGCAACCTCCTCAGGATGGGCCAAGTCATCATTTATTGCTGCCTGTGATCCATTTCCTAGTGCTGACCCTGGTATCCTATCTACCATGCTCACTACTGATGCTATGTCTTTTACCGCAGCATTTAGTTGGTTCCGAGGCATTGCTCTTATCTGCATGCACAAATTAGATTATCAGATTGACTATGATAAGTACTTTAGTTTAGGGTTACTTAGAACAATATGGTTACCAGCAAAAAATGAAATGTTAGTAACTTAGAAGGGTTAAGAAAAAGTAACCAGTCGAGCAAGCTTCTGGATTGGCGTCTCAGACTCAGGAACTTGAATTGACAGGATAGTACCCTGGCCAGCTTCAGGGCTGGTGAATTCAGCAGGCAATGGGGAAGCAGATTCTGGCTGAGGCTGACCCATTTGGCCAGTTTGTGCACTATTTGCAGGTAGTGGCTGACCTGTTTGGCCAGCAGCAGAGTTATGCATCAACCCAGTACCCAACTTTGTGTCCTCTATCATGGGAGATGGGATGACTGGAGAAGATGGAGAGGGAACAAATGAAGATGCAGCAGCCTGCAGAGCGGTCCCACTTTTCAGCTGGGTTGGAGGGATAAGCCCTTGCTGGTCAACTTGGGGAGTTGGGTGGGAGATCTGAGGGGAAGATGAATGTATATTCTGAGGTGAAGAGATGGGTGGATTGGAACCTGACTTGAGCTGAGAATGGCAGTATCCATTACGCGGGTCCATGCCAGGGTTCTGCTGTTGGAACATAGAACCAGATTTCATGCCGGATGCTCCTTGCTGGGACTTCAGGTCAGCCGGGTCACTTGGCTCACTGAGTTGCTGCATCTGGTTCTTCTGCACCAGCTGATGCTTCTGTTGCTTCTGCTGCATCAAACACTGCTGCGGCTGAATTTGTTGCGCCTGGTGTTCTTGTTGAGGCTTGAGAACCTGTGCAGAACTCATGTTTGTTCGCATCCCAGATATGGTGACAGTGTGTGGCACGATGCTTGAGCTTATAGCACCGCCAGAACCAACCATCTGGGGAGGGTTCGTAGTGTTCTTCATGGTGGGGCCCATGGTGCCCTGGTTCAAGTAGCATTGTTGCGTCTGTTGCTGGGTCTGCATCATACGCTGCGGCACCTGAATTTGTTGCTCCTGGTGTTGTTGTTGAGGCTTGAGAACCTGTGCAGAACTCATGTTTGTTTGCATCCCAGCCTTGGTAACAGTGTGTGACATGATGCTTGAGCTTATGGAAGCAGCAGAACCAACCATCTGGGGTGGGTTCATAGTCTTCTGCATGGTGGGGCCCATGGCGCTCTTCTGTAAAGATCCTAATCCCGTGCCACTGGCCTGAAGCTGATCCGACTGTAATCTAGTCTGCTTTCCCTGCTGCATAGCATTTGGCATGCACAAATTATTTGACTGGATCATGGCACTGGTGCTCAATTGATGCTGGAGCTGGTTCTGGTTATTTATCTGTTGTGGTTGCTGCTTCAGTTTCTGAGACTGCAAGCCAGGCTGTGATTGTTGGAGAGCATGGAAATGCGGTTGATCAGAACAGGCCCCAGCCTGGAATTGTTGCTGAGGTACCTTCTTGTGGTTCTGGAGAATACTGAGGATCTGCTTCTCATAAAGAGATAAATTGTCTTTAAGGCCAATCTGCATGTTGTGCTTGCTGAGCTGCAGCACTGCCATGATGCGCTCCAGACCCATCTTATAATGCTTCATTTTCTCGATCTTCTCCCGTGTTGTAGCATTAAGTGATACTATACTATCCAGCTGTACAACAAAGAGAAAGAGAGAGAAAAAGAAATTGATTACTAGCTGTGCCTGGTCTTTCTGCATTCCAAGAGGTAAAAGCTTGATACCTAACCAATTACTCTTCACCCCAATATTGGACAAATCGATTGTCGGTCGTGAATTGGGCTTTGTTGAGGTACCAAACAATATCAGGCAGTAAGACTTCTGAAAAACCCAAAAAAGTACAACAAAGGTTCTTCCTAATTCAGTGCCAAAATTGCCGGGTTAACTAGCTACCTGTATGAGTGGGTATATAAGAGGCCCAGAGACAAAATTAGAGCACAAAACAAAAAGAATGAGAAAAAGCGTACTTCACTAAGCTTAATTGAAAGCTTCCCATGGACCTCTCTAAGATCTGGAATGTAAGTGTCCTTCAGATATTTTATCTACATAGAAGGAACAGAAAAAAAAAAAATACCAAATCAGTACACAAAAGCAAATGGTCAAAATGCAAAACAAGGCATATGAGAAACAAAAGCACCCAAACAAGTCTAGCATTGACATAGGTTATTTTCGTACATCATCTTACTACTGGTCAGATTGATACCAGTATAATTTACTAGTACAGATACAAACCAATAAGTTAAATTATCCTGAACAATAAATTTGCCTCTTCGAAACAGAATTAATAAAGAAAAGATACTCATAAGTGACAGTTTAAGATTATAGCCAATTCAATCTAAACAGATGGAAGTAAAAGAAGCACCCTTTGATACGTCTCCTCCTGCCAATCTCCCTGATGCCCTGTCTGAGATGCGGAATCCATTGGTGGAGCTGAAGATTAAAAGAAAGCACAATTTGTCAGCAATTCTAGAAGACAAGAGTAGATTGAAAACCATCTCCAAAATCCTAATTTGTTAAAACCTAAAGATCACTATCCTTAAAAGAATGATTAAAATATTTAAAGGATTTACATAATTTGTCATATCCTTATGTACTAGGAAATTCAAATACTAACCATGATCACATAAAAAATAAATAAACATAATAAAGGGGTGTAAATCTTACGGCTGGAAGCAACATCTTGGGGTACCCTCTGTTGTTGTAGTTGCTGTTGTGGGATGAACTGCTTTTGCTGCTGCCTCTGGGGATAAATTGCATTCCTGTCCTGCGTTTGGAGTAGGGCTGGGGATCCTTGCATTTGTTTCTGCGGCATCTGCATCTCCCTCTGCCGCATCATACTCAGTTGTTGCTGCTGCCTCTGGGTATCAATTGCATTGCTGTCCTGCATTTGGAGTCGGGCTGGGGATCCTTGCATTTGTCGCTGCGGCATCTGCGTCTCCCTCTGCTGCATCATACTCAGCTGCTTCTGTTGTGGTAACTGCTGCTTCTGTGATTGGAGTTGGGACAGTAAATGCTGTTGTTGCTGGGGTTGTTGTTGTTGCAATCCAGCATTTCTTTGCATTTTATTCATGTTTCCTGCACCCCCACTTCCCAGCAATAGATTTTGTTTTTGGCCAAGCATCATTTTCTGGTTCAGCATCTGGTTCTGCTGCATCTGATTCGGTTGCAACTGGTTCTGCTGCATCTGGCTCTGTTGCATCTGGTTTTTCTGCATTTGCAACCTCTGTTGCTGCAAGTCAGTCACATTATTTGTCTGTTGCATAGGCCTGGTGGGATTCTGCATCATGGGTTGCGACTGTTGAGGTTGTTGCTGCTGTTGCTGCATGAGTGGCTGCTGTTGAAATGAAGCACCTCGGCCCACTGGTTGTTGCTGGACTGAGTTCAGCTGAATCTGTTGCATCCCACCAGCTGGCGCTGCTGACATCATCCCAGATCCTCCTGCAAGTGCTGAAGAGATCTGCATCTGGATCTGCTGCTGCTGCTGCTGCTGGTGCACCTTGGGACGCATTGCTAGCTGCTGCTGGTGCAACATTTTATTTTGTGACGTGAGCTGTTGCGGCTGTTGTCCTATTTCATAATTTACATTGCAAGGAGCTCAATTATAATAAACACCATAACAATACAGGCTCTCTAAGGACCAGCTGCAGATATTTCAACACCTTGATCTTGTATTTAAATGATCTCCTGAATTTAGTCATGTGTATGCATTGCTCATGACAATGAACAAGATCAACAGTCGATTTTTATCATTTGGAACTTCTCAACATATTGCTCCTAAATAAATCGTCATTGCAACCAAAATTTTTGACATGAAGTGTCATAAAATATTTTGTTTGTGGACTCCTCAACATCTCCATTCCATTATTAAGCACGTTGGGTGTCCGATCCGCCAACGGCTACGATTGAATGATGAAATTTTGGATTTAATCTCAGCCCTCTAATCACATAATTTGTCTTGTTTTGATTAAATACATTTGTTTTATGTGTAGAAGTCTAAATTTAATTAAAAACATACTCATCATACGAACTGTCACACGATATGTTACAATTAAAATTGAGCAGACTTCGAAATTTGGTGATATATTTCTCTGTTTTCTTATTTCTTTGTTTCCTTATTCCTCCCTCTTCAATTAAGAGGGCTCCACCTTCCGTTTTCTTATTTCTTTGTTTCCTTACTTATTATCCTTTTCTATATGGAGTGCAGATTTTAACAAAAATAATTTCTATATTGAGAAATTTTCATTATTAAAATAATTTCCATCAAAAATATACCTGTAGAGAAAATCCTTATTTGAATCATTTAATTATATTTTTTCCAATTTTGTTTCTTTACAAATCATTTTTCCTCTAAATTGTTTAATGACCTGTCTTGTTTGTGGAGAAAATTAGATATTAAATTGTACAATGATACTTCAAGAATTTTTTTCATGTTATATTTGATTCGTCTTTTTTTTCATTTGTTGTTATTTCTTTTATTGTTATTTATTAGTTGAATCTCCGTTTTTTTTCATTTGTGTCTTTTTTCATTTAAATATATTTTTTCTTAATTTTGTGTGAATATAAAAAAAAAGGTCTCTTCATATACTATTCAATTTTATAATATGTCCCCGTTGCAACGCACGGGCACGATACTAGTATTATATTATGCACAAACAAATGTATGCCGAAAAAAAGTCATTATCAGGGTATTCTGAACCACAATTCTTGATTTTTAGCAATAATTTGCCTCATGACAGTAATATAAGAAATAAGTTTTGTATCACCCATCTTCTTATTCAAATGCTACAGAACAAAAAAAGTTGATAGGAAGGACATTTACTCATAAAACTAGATAGAAAGTACAGTATTCTGATGAAGAGATTATGTTAATACCTGGATTGATCTGAGTCTTCCTTTCTAACGACATCATTTTTTGAGCAATCTTTGCAAGATAATCATTCTGAGAGAAAACCATAAAAAATAGAAAGAAAGATATTAGACATCAGTTTCAATTAAAACTAATGATGGGACACAAACTACTACATCAGTTCATTTAAAAAAAAATGTGTTATTTTTAACTTCTAAAGTACTTTCTACACTTATTTTTCAGTCCTCTTCGGTCTTTTAAAGAAATATCAAAATGTCTTATTATTTCAGTTGGTTAAAAACAGGATCCTAGCTAGTTTTCAGTTCCCTGGAGTAGCTGTCACAGCCAAATGTTAGATGACACTTTCTTAAAAGCAGGCTAAAAGTCTTCAATAGATGCAACTTAATGAAGGTCTTTAATTGTAATTGAGGTAAAAAATTCACAAGATTAGGAAACAACAGTAGTACAATATCAAAAGATACTACTTTTATATAATAACAATCTGGCATGCCAAATGGTGCTGAGAGGAGAGAGGAAAGTGCAGAAGAGAATTCGAATAGAGTTGGATTCGGATATTCCATTTGTTTTCTCATTTCAAAAGAAAAAAAACAATCTGGCATGCCACCACCTTATACAATGTTTACAGGAATAATATAATGATTAACATCAAAATAATTAAAAATAATAGTAAAAGTAAAGGCACCTTAGTAGTAGCAGCACTGTAGATCTGTTCCTCAAACTGAGACGCAATATTTTTAAGCCTGTTTATATCTTCTGGAGCTACAGGAAGATGCTTCTTTAATGTGTCCATTCTAAAATTACAAAACCATTTAATCAACTAATTAACAGGCTCAAATTGATGTTATAATTCTAAATGCACAGATAGAGTTATCTCAATTTTCATTTTACCAGCAATGTTTCTAATTTTATCAATTGGTAAATTGACAATATCCAGATTAAATGCTCGTACTAGAAGCTGGCAAATATATGCAATAATTGTATTAAAAGTAATACACTTGAAGATCATCCCTTTTACACAAAAGAAAGCAATTGAAAAAAAAGTGACTACAAATATTAAATGGTAAAAAAAAAAAAATTACATACCCAAAAATAATTTACATTTAAGGATGGAGGAAACTACTCTAAAGAATCCAACCTGATCTTCTACAATATGATTGACACGATTTGATACAATTAAAGAATATCGGTTTTGAGAGATTTACTCCTTGATTAATTACAGCTCTTAATAAAAAACTTGTTCCCGGCCAAAATTCACCTAAAATAAAACTCAAAACCCTAGAAAAAGGATCAATGAAAAACAGCTTACATTTTGTTCAAGATTTTTTGCCGAGTGTCCGGTGGCAGATACGATCGCCAATCATGGTTAGTGTTTGAATCGGGTCCAACACCAAAACTCGGGCCTGTAGCAGCACCGCTTTGCGCAGCATTCCAATTAGAGTCCATAGTCGGTATGGGTTGCTCCTTGTCTACAATGAGTTGAAAAGATAGAAACTAATACCCTTTCAGCCCCTATACACTATACTTGTTTAAAATTAAAAATACTCTTCATAAGCACCCAAACCAAGAGATACATAATCAATACTACGTCCAATCTTATTCACCAGATATGATTTCCCTTTCTCCAAAACGGAAGTACCTTATAAATTATCTAATTCTAATATATAAGAGCATTCATTTTGTTCATTGGAAATCAAATTTCGAAAGGGCAAGCAGCCTTTTAGCTTTCTACGATAAAAAAGAATAAGAAGAAAGTTGCCGTAGTAGGCCAAGTACTAACCTGCGGTAGGTTAAAAAAAAATGGCGGAGGTAATTGGAACGAAATAGAAGCGAGATGCAAGCACGGAGGCGAGGAGCGTCTAGCGAAAAAAAAAATTTGAGTAGAAAGGCGGCGACCGTCGAGGTAGTTAAATAGAGCGGGGAATGCTATTTTGAGCTATTTAATTATTGCATGTTAATTAAGGACAACCAACATATTTTATTATGGGAGAATTTCATGTATACCCCTAAAAACATGGAAATTGCGTAGTCCTCCCTCTAAAATTCATAATATCATAATTTACCTTTTTCTAAACTTCAAAAACTCACAAATTTACTTATTTTATTATATTTTTAATTAAAACTCATTTTAAATTTATGAAGTACCCATTTTACCCTTCGTTAAAAAATAAAAACTAATACCATGATTTATAAAAATGTCAATCTTCTAATTGATTCGTTTCTGAAAACAAATGAATTATTTCTCTACTTCTGATGCTTACACGAAATATGGAAATGACCTGGTACTTGTGTTTTCTCGTGTTGCTTATACAATGTTTTCTGAGTGAGGCTATGGTGCTATGCATAGCACGGATGGCTAGTGTACTACGGCTCAATATGGTACTTTTTAAAATCCTAACGGTCGATCCGACCGTTCAATGTGATAACCATATGAATATGTATTTGCAAACTAAATTTTATATTTTTTCGAATTTTTTTACTATTTTTTCAGATAGGTAGAATTTTGATGGTCCAGAATTGTCAAAAAACACTGATTTTTCTACCTATCTAAAAAAATAGTAAAAAAATTCGAAAAAATATAAAATTTAGTTTGCAAGTACATATTCATATGGATATCACATTGAACGGTCGGATCGACCGTTAGGATTTTAAAAAGTACCATATTGAGCCGTAGTACACTAGCCATTGGTGCTATGCATAGCACCATAGCCTCACTCATGTTTTCTAAGATTTTATTTATGTGGTTTCTTGTTAAACATTTAAATTTATTTTAGTCCCATTTTTATTGGTTCAAATCGATATCTTCTTCTTGCAAGCTTTCTGAAAAGTAGTCATACACTAAAATCGGACACTCAAGCTCTGAGATACGCCCATTTGAAATTTATTCGTCGAAAATAATTTTTTCGGTGAAGATATCATCTCTCTTGTCTTATTCCTTGTCCTAGCTTCACTTATTTAGATTTAGGTCTCTCATAGAAATACATGTACAATTCGTTAGCTAGCGACGCTGATATTCAGAAATACAAGGCGTTGCACAAACCTTTTTATGAATAATTTTGCTAGAAAAATCTATTTATTGCAATGTTGAACAAATATTTCAAGTAATAATGATCAATTCAATTATTTTTATGAATTAATTTCGTTTATAAGTTGATCAAGCTCTATTATTTCATCACCTGGCCATTGCAGCAAATAGAAAATAAACTTTTTTTTTTCATGTCCCATTATCCCATACATTATTTTTTTAAAACAATTTTAGAATTGAGTTTACAAAAGACTTGATCAATGAACTTAGTATCACCCAACTTCTACTCCACTATATATAAAAACAATGTAGATGTCAAAATGTTCATTACTTCATATTGTCTTTTCTTTAATATATTATTACGCGCTTGGAAGTATTACACTATCATATCCTATCATTTTCATTTTGCTAATTCTATAATATAATTTTAGTTGGAATTTAAATCCGGATTTGAGTGGCGCTTGAGTGGCGCTTATATTATTTACTTTTAATCTTTCTCAATCAATAAAATAATAGAGATCTCCATCAATTAATTATACTAGTAGCCGTGACTTGAGCCGAAATTTTTATTAACCGAAAAAAAATAAAAAAAATATCGAAAAAGAGCTGAACTGTTGCAAGAATTTTAAAAATAGATAGGCCGGGTTGGTTATTCCCGTCCCATGGGACGGGATGGATCATCCCGGCCCGATTACGAATTCTCTAATTCCATCCCCCACTAATCTCCGTCCGAATTAAAAAAAAAAAATTCTCAGGCACAGGGACGGGATGGACCTCCCCGTCCGAGAAGAGGAAAAAAAAAAATATATATATATAAAAATCGGGGGCCGGGATGGCTCTCCCCGTCCAAACAATTGAAAATCAACTTACATGTCTAAGTAAATATATGATAGTGGGGGATGCCTAGATTATGATATCTAAGTAAATATATATATGTCGTTTCATTTTTATCTTCGAAGCAAAAGTTTAGATTAGATTATGATATCTTCGAAGCAAAAGTTTAGATTGATCTTTTCTCTGAAGCTAGTTGAGGAGGCAAAGAAGGGCCTAAACCCTGCCATGGTGGTGTTGCTCATAGTCAGTACAGTTCTCATTCTCTTTCTCGTGGGAAACTACGCACTTTACACTTACGCGCAAAGGACACTTCCACCAAAAAAGAAGAAACCCATTTCCAAGAAGAAGTTGAAGAGGGAGAAGCTCAAGCAAGGTGTGGCCCCTCCTGGGGAGTAAATTAGGAAGAAAAAGAGAAGCCCTTTTTGATGCAATATACTTAAATTTGAAGGGGTTATTGGCTTTTTGGGAATTTCCATGAGATAGAGAAGAACTTTTGGTTTGCGGTAGACTCTAGTTGCTATCTTCTTTTTTTCCCACCAAAATTGTTCTCTGTTGTGTGTTCTGTGCTTGTGTCTGTAATTTAAGTGTGTGAGCTAGTTATTCTCTGTGAACAA
Source organism: Carex kokanica (assembly GCA_025461125.1). NCBI lineage: Eukaryota > Viridiplantae > Streptophyta > Magnoliopsida > Poales > Cyperaceae > Carex > Carex kokanica. The sequence goes on along the minus strand of JAJGRX010000748.1, from coordinate 1,723,711 downwards.
TTTTTTTTCTTTTTGAAGAAAGGAACCTAATAACTCCGATTCCATTTGGTTTTCGTATTCAATTGTTTTTAATAATAATATCTTTGGATAAAGTTGATTTTTACATCTAAGAAACTAATTACAAACAAACAAAAAAATATAAAAATCCCATCGCGGCTTGGACGGGGAGAGCCATCCCGGCCCCCAATTTTTATATATATATATTATTTTTTTCCTCTCCTCGGACGGGGAGGTCCATCCCGTCCCTGGGTCTGAGAATTTTTTTTTTTTAATTCGCACGGAGATTAGTGGGGGATGGGATTAGGGAATTCATAATCGGGCCGGGATGATTCATCCCGTCCCATGAGACGGGAATAACCAACCCGGCCTATCTATTTTTAAAATTCTTGCTACAGTTCAGCTCTTTTTCGATATTTTTTTAATTTTTTTTCGGTTAATAAAAATTTCGGTGACTTGAGTGGCGCTTATATTATTTACTTTTAATCTTTCTCAATCAATAAAATCATAGAGATCTCCATCATGCACATAAAAGGCATTTTCCTGTTACAGGGGCGGATCCATGTGAAAAAATGGGATCAATTAACGCTCGTGTTCTTTTCAAAAATTAATGGCTGGTATTGTTTTACAATTTTTTTTTTGAGAAAATTTTCTATATATATTAAGTTTGACCCTTCTAATATTTTTTAACAAAATATTTTGTTTTGATCCTCTTACTCGTAAACTGACAAACATTATAAAATATATAGTTTTCAATTAGTATATTGTTGACCCTCATTAAAACCGTTTTTCATCCACCTTGCATGATAAAGTTCAAACAGAGTATACAAGTAATAAATTCTAACAGTTTGACTTATGAGTGCTAACTCATACGAGTAGAACTAGGGTGTTCCTAAGCTCACCAAGCCCTTCCGTGAGCTCGACTCTAATACCTATCGAATTGACTTCAAACGACATTTTCAAACCGTTAGATGTTCAATCTATATTAAAATGTGCTTGGAGATCAAATTTACATTTTTTGGAATTTTTTTACTATTTATTAAGATGGTTTGAAAATCGCTATTTTTATTAAAATTCTGCACCATTAGAAAACAGCGATTTTCAAACAATCTTAACAAATAGTAAAAAAATTCCAAAAAATATAAAATTTGGTCTCCAAGCACATTTTAATATAGATTGAATATCTAATGGTTTGAAAATATCTTATGAAGTCAATTCGATATGTTTTAGAGTCGAGCTCACATAAGGGCTTGGTGAGCTTAGGAACACCCTAGTTCTACTCAACTCATAATATATTCTTCAAGATCTGTTGTTTTAAATTTAAAATGTACTGTTCACTCCTAAAGTTTAACATCAGTTGTTCAGTACAAACTCATAAACAAATTTTCACTTGTAGCAAACGACTCAAACTCAAACGTTACTCAATGAGAGAACAATGAATGAAGAAATTAATTAGAGCACAGAAAAACACCATGGGGACAATTTTGCAAACGAATTGATTGTGAAGCACAGGCCAGTACCAGTAAATGTATCAACGGAACTTCATCCCCACAACACAAACATCAATGTATCATGTATCAATCTGCAATGTGATTGCATGCCAGCATATATTCATAAATTCCATAATTCATACAAGCACAGATTTATAAAGGTACATATAATTATCAGCTAATGCCCCATCAATTATTATACCAAAACTAACTCTGTATCACTATACTAGAAGCAGCTTTTCTATCACTATACCAAAAATACCCCTACATGGAATATCAAAAGTAACCCCTTATCAACAATATCACACCTATGACCAAACTACCACAGCTAAATGGGGATATTTATATCTCAAGTAGAAACCAAATAGTTAACAAGTACCAAGTTCCTTGCCTCAGAATCATCTTTTAATAAATGCCATAAATCATCTTTCCACCACATCATGTGCTGCTATATTGTCCATTTAATCAACCATAAAATTATCCATTTATCTACCATCTGCATAATAGAAAAATGAAAAACTAGTGAAATAAATTTATTTGATTCCTTGAAGAGCGAGAGCATGTAATACAGAATTCAACAATTACATTTGACATGGACTAGATATTAACATTACTCAAGTTATAGATGGTACTTAATCATAGTCAAATAGACCTTTACAGTAGTGTTTTCTATATCCATGATCTCCAATCTAGGAAAGCATTTGTTTAACATGTGATAATTTAATATGGAGATTTCAAAGGATGATTCATATTTGGCTAGTATTCCGACTTCGGAGAGAAGCGATTTGCAAAAAACTTTCTTACAAACCTAGAAAGGAGTCATCATTTAGACAATTGTTAGGGTAAATGGTTATAAAAATGGAGCTATTACTCAAACTAGCAACACAGATGACATTGCCTTTGCTTCGCCAAATTTTCCCAAGAAGCATACTGAAATCAAAATGCATTTGTCTGAACCAATGTTTCAACAATACGTTTTAAGGCACTTCTGAACAGATGCAACACCTTGTCATCACAAGGTATTGTGGCAACAGGCAGCAGCCTTGCACACAAGATTGTAACTACATAAAGGAACTAATTCGTTCTTTAAGAAAGAAACATCTGATTACATTTTAAATTTTGCAAAAGGACCCTCACAGAAGAACACAAAGTTTAGTCCTATAATCTTAATTTATAACACGTAGACATCTTCAGACAATTTTATGTCAGTTTCACTTCAAGAAATCATTCAAGGCCTACAGGACTCCCCTACAGTATAGTTGCCTGCAGGCCTTAACTCTATTTTCTTTTTCTTTTTTGCTTAATTTTTCAGAAAAATCGGTGGATAGCACTGGTGCCAAATTAGGAAAATGAAAAATCAATTGAGAACGCAATTTACAACTTTTATTAAGCTCAGGAAAAGAAGTTATGTATCCCCAACTCTCCAATTCAAGGGTATATTCTCATAATGGACATCTCGCTCATTGTAACATGGACACTAATGATAAAACATGCCTTTGTAGCCAGAAACATATTATTAGTGGGAAAATATACACAAATAGCATATAATGTTCACATTTTTTAAGGAAAAAGAGTTGCAGATCGCTACCTGAAATAAACGGAGTTGATCATATTTCTACATCCCCACTATATCTAGATCAAACTAGGTGTAAACCACAAGGGGTATCCAGATATTGTAGGGAATACTTCTGTGGGGCTAGGGCAATGCGGAACAGTACCCCCACTTTGCATATTTATCTTATTTATGCAAATGTGAAACCCCATCTCCAGATCATCCCTTATTTCATAGAAAATTTCATTCCCTTGCTGTTGCTCCAATTGCAATTTAATGCAATCATAACGACCAAGGAAAAGCACACTGTTTCCAATGTTCTTTACTCGACGCCATCGCTGCTCATAATTAATCCACTTGTACACATAAATTTGTTTAAGCTTTCCAAGGTATTCAGTGGTGATGACTACAAGGGGCCCATCAGCATCTCCCTCAACTAGATTTATGCGATCATGCATGTCGTCGTAGTTGATTTTAGTAGGAAAGGTCCTCATGGCAAGGCTCTCAAGGTCATAAGCGAACGCTTCCCGTTTAGTATTCACCATATACACTGATTTATTATCGCAAGTGAAATCCAACAGCCTTCGACTCCTATCCATCATCTTCACTCCGGTCCAATGAGTATCACCTATTCGACATAAGCCCAACTCCCACTTTGATTGAAATAATAACCAAGCCACGACAACACAACCACGTTCAGAAGGATTACAAGACAACACCACCTTTCCTACATATTGTGAAGGATGAGAGCTCTCCCTTTTAGAAATTGCAGCACTCAAAATGGTTGGAGGGGCATCCAAGGAAGGAAGTTCAATGGAAATTCTGGTGATCGGGTTGTGCAATGACATTCTTTTGTCATGCACTAACACGAGCCAGCCATAATAGGAGCCATAGATGTGCTTGCCGCTCACATATGGCAACACAAACCGATGGATTCTGGACTGAGAGAGATCGTAAAATGATAGGTGGCAATCATTAACACCAATTCGACAGCGGACATCAGGAGGAAGGAGGAGCCAGGGGGTTTGGCGAGGAAGATGACGGGGGTTTGGAGTTAGGACTCTTCGCCATGCCTTGCAAACCGCCCGAAGATGAACATATTGAACGTTGGTGGTGGAAGCCTTCTCAGATATGAGGGTTAACAACTCTGCCGGGATATAAGACCAATCCGGTCCCATCTTGGCTGCCTTGGATGACAACTGCATGAGTTGGAGCTCGTCACCTACACATACCAAATCTACAATGTGTTGAAATGATGGAAAGGAATGTAATCTCCTTTCAGTCCCTAATAAACAAGTAAAAATACCCTTCATAAGCATCCAAACATCATTTCCCTTTTTCCAAATCAGAAGTACTTTATAAATTATCTAAATATTAACCAATACTATGCCCAACCTTATTCACATTTTGTTCTTTGGCAATCAAATTTCTTCAGATGGCACGAAATCCTTTAGGTTTCTACTGAAAGGCAAAAAAAAAAAAAAATGCATCATTCACAAGTAGTAGGCCCAGTACCATATCATATCACAATTCGCAAGGCAACTAGAGCTCATAGTTTAAAAAAAAAAAAATTAAGTAGCTTGAACTAAGCTTGCAGCGGTAGTTGTGGTGGGAAGAACTGGAACGAGAGAAGAGAGATTGAACAACGGAGAAGAGGATCGTCGACAGACGGAGAATCTTAAGTGTGTCGCGCCAGTCAAGGGTGGAATTACGGGAGGAGGGCCGAGCAACGGAGATGCCGAGCCGAGACGCCGCTCCTCTGTGAGTTGGAATGGAGTGTGTTTCGTGTTTAGAAGAAAGAAGATGAAGAGGAGAGTAGAAATTGGGCCGAAAATGTTTTAATGGCCTAGCCCGTATTATTTTTGGAGCCTAGTTTTATTGAGCAGATTTAGGTTTAAGGGCCCATCTCATTAACTACTAGGTACGTGTATCAGTATTTGCTCGAAATTAATAGGAAGAATTCACATGTTGGTCTTGAAACTTCTTCAAAAAAAAAAATAATTAGTTTTTTTATGGTTGGTGGTGAATTGCTGTATTTATTGATACTAAAAAATGTATTTATAGGTTCGTAGTAGTTAAGTAGTCACATACAAAATCAAAATTCCCTCTTAAGATATTCTCAAATTAACTTGCAAAGATTGCCACCAACGCAGTATTGACATTTCCTTTAAAAATCAAATTAGTTATTGACATTCAGAATCTTGTTTGTGAGACATTTCCTTTAAAATCAACTACTATATATGAAGTTCACAACCGCATAACTTGACGTAATATCTAGTAGGCCCCTTGTATTCAAATTTAAATTCAAGGGTGGTGTTTGATTGTGGACTAAAGCTAATAAGGTCTAACTTGGTTATTTCAACTTAGGTCAATTTAAATTATTCGTGTTTAATTGATGTTTAAAGTTATACCTTCGTTTAGGTTATTCCTTGTTTGATAAAAATTTGGTGGTTTAAGACATGATTTGATATTATAAATTATTTTGTCTTACAAAATTTGTAATATTAATAATAAAACTATTCTTCGTATTTTTTTTTATTGAAAAAAAATTGTACAAGAAAATGAATTATGTACAAATTAAAAATATGTTCGGTTGCTGAACAAAAAATTTATTTATTTGTAGTACACTTTCAAAAAATATTTTATATAATTATTTTTTAGATTGCATATTTTGTTAATTTAAAAGGTTAAGCTATTTTGTAAAACATGTTGATTTTATAATTGATAAAGTTATAAGTTTCTTTGAATCTTTATGCTTAAATGGAAACAAAATTAATTGCTTGTTTTACATTCCTTAAAAAGTGATTGAAAATAATAAAAATAATGAAAAGTTATGCCTCATATCTAATAAAATTAAACCACCTGGAGAGGTGGGTTAGTTTAGGCCAAGTTAGACTAATTTAAAGATCGGCTTACTCCATTTTAGTCCGGTTCAATTAAATCACGTTTGGCGCAATAAGTGAGGCCTAAAACTCTTATTCCACTATTTAGCCGAAATTTTTTTATACCATAAAAAAAAACCAAAACAACGCAGATTTGGGGAAATTCTGAATTTGCCCAGGCCACTTAATGGCTCTGTGGCCCCAAAGACTAGGGGTTGCCCAATGCCTCTGTGGCCTCTTATGCTATATATAGGGGCCGTTGGAACCCATTTCATTACCAACAAGCATCACTTTCGATCCCTTCGAGCTCGAGTAAGTTTTCTTCTTCTTTTTTTGTTTCAATTTTTAATTTAGGATAGTAATTAGGTTTAAGTTTAGGTATAGGTTCAGGATTTAGGTTTAGGATTTAGGATTTAGAGTTTAGAATTAAATATTAATTTTTACGGTTTAGGATTTAGAACCAAAATTTAAATAGAATGGTACCAAAATTTAATTGGAATATGACCAAAATGAATTGTTTGAGCACCAAAATTAAATTAGATCAATACCAAAATGTAATTAGGTTTATTTTACCAAAATTAAATTGTTTACTATCAAAATTAAATTGTTTAGTACCAAAATTTAATTAGTATCAAAATTAGATTTTATTAGTACCAATGTCCATTAAATTAGTACCAATTTTAGATTACACTCAAGGTACCAAAATGGCAACACATTTAACCATAATTTTTGTCATATTTGATCAAAATCGGTACCAATATTAATAGCAAAAAATTATCAAATACATCATGACATCTAGTAGAGATGTACCGTCTTCCAGTAGAGGTACACAACATGATCATATCGCCACTTCGTATGAGATGTCCTAATACGTCGATAGGGCATTGGCAGATGTTCCAGGTATCCGGAGTCGTATTGACAGGGTCAGTGACTTTTTGTGGTACCCAAACGCGGAGCACTCCATTTTAGAGGCTGCCACTGAGGTAAGTTTTATATTAGTAATATTTTAAAAAAAAACTAATAACATTATTTTTCTATGAATATTGAATAAACTTAACCTAATTTTTTTAATTAAATGCAGGGTTTGGATGCGGCTACGGTTCGTCCCAACCACATGTGGCTAAAGTACCAGCTGGCGTATGGAGGGACATTGTGTGCGATGAGACTGTACCAGCTATCTCAGATGACCGAGGAGATACATAACGAGGGCTTATCTTCTGGTCTCATTGAGCGATGGAGTCCCGAGACCCACACCTTTCATCTCCCCCATGCCAAGATGACAGTCACCCTACAAGACGTTAGCTGTTTGTGGGGTATGACTATTATTGGGGAGCTTGTGACAGAGCTGATCCCGGAGTATGTTCAGATAGAGCCGATCCCAGAGTTTCCTGGATCCTCCATGCCGATCCTGGAGTTCCCTTCACTCGGTGATCCCATAGCGAGGCATGCGTACCTATTCACGTAGGGTGAGTCTGGACAGACTAAGGTTTTTGGTCCTTGAGTCCAGTAGACATCCGAGATCGAGGAGGTTCTTGACGAGCCTGTTCAGCCGGAGGATGTCCATGAGGAGGACGATGACTCTCCAGACAGTTCAGATACTTACGAGACGCCACTCTCCAGGCAGCGTCGAGGGTTTAGGGTTAAGAGGCCGAAGATGGTATTTAGTCCAGACCCATAGGATTTGATTTGTACTTAGTTAGGTGTTTTGTCAAATACCGTGACTTATTTATTTTGTTGTTTTTTTATTTATTTTATTGTTGTTTTGTTATTTATTTATTTTGTTCATTATATTATTATTTATTCGTACACCAACAATATTTCAAATGAATGACATTTCTAAAATAAACAATTACACATAATATATAAACTACATAAAAAAATAAAAAATAAAAAACCAAAACAAATAAAATAATTTCTGATAAAAAAAATAGGGGCCGCAAGGCGTTGGATGGCCCCTAGGGCCGCAGAGCCATTGGGCAGCCCCAAGACTGAGGCCGCAGGGGCTTTTGATAGCCTGAGTGGTTTTCAAATTCCCCAAAAATCATGTTGTTTTGGTTTATTTTTTTTATGGTATAAATAAAAATTTCGGACTATTTTGGTAGTTAATGATCAATAGCAACGATGTCTTGGTGAGGAACATTCAATTAATTGTTGTTGTTTTTTCTATAAAAACATGGCACTGATCAATTGAATGAAGAGTAAAGATAACTAAATATTCTATAACTGAGGTATTATTTAGTTATAAATCGAAACTACACACTCCATTTGACCTGAGTCAAGGGGCCCTTCGCCTCGAGATTCAGATCTTAAAGTAACTCAAAATTTGAGTTTCTATCCTCCGATCATAAATGGAACTAATTCGATCTAATTTAAAATTTGTAAGGTCCTTTAATATTTGTGTTAAAACAGATTGAACAGTACACAGATCGAACTCATGCTTCGGAGTGTCCGGCTTCGTATGTAATACCTCCTAAATTTATATTTTATAATATCAAAATAATTATCACTCTTAGTCAGTGAGAACCCGTCTTTGGTCTGATGGCAAATAGTAACATCTTTTGTGTAACATCTTTTGTGTGAGAGGTCGTGAAATTGAAACCCCGATAGAAAATATCTCTTTTATAGATAATTAAACGGAAGTTTTTTAGTGCAGCATCTTCCACTAGAAGTCTTAGAACATTTTAATTAACTAATAAATAAATGATGACCAAGTCAGACATTCCTGGTGGATTGCAATAATTGGAACTTTTTTAGTGCGTTTTTATTCATAGGTAATGGCCGCAATCGGTGCTACTTTGCAAAGAGGAATAATCATTGCGGAAGAGCCCACTTTGATTTTTATTTTATTTGAATTTTCGGTTGCCAAATTTGAAACTTTTAAGCTATGTTACTCCGATACTCCACCTAGAGCTTCGTATCCGTATCAGGTGCGTATCGGATACAGATACGCACCCGATACGGCCCCGATACGTGTCGGATACGCCAGCTGGCGTATCACCATACGTGGTGTATCCTTAATCATCCGATACGGCCACCGATACGTGTTGAAACGTACCGATACGGCCCCTCTTTGCTCGGATACGGTGCCGATACGCCATTCTCTTCTTTCATCGCAGCCTTCTTCTCCCTGCGATCCTTCTCGAGCTCGCATGCTTCATCCCCTTTCTCCTCTGTTTCTCCCTCGTTCTTCTCTTCTTTTCCCTCTTCGCCATTCAAAGGTGGCTTCTTTTTTCTCTTGAGACGACTTGGTCTGGGCCTCATTGATTTGAAATCTCTCAACCTTTCTCTGACGCTCTCTAGTACCTTAACGACCTCCTCCTTACCATCAGTGACGCTATTTTTTTATTAAGACTCCTCCAAGAGGATCTTTAGCTTCTCTTTGAGCTTTTTGCGAAACAAAAACTCAGGAGCACTCTGGGGTAGGAAGAGGTTTAAGGAAAGTTTTCGTAAAAAAGACCATCCAAAAAAATTATTTACAATAATTACAATTTTACATGAGGTTCTAACTTACAAAGTTTGAATTTCGATCTAGAACGTCCGATCAGCTTTGGATTGATCTCAATTCTGATCGGACGGTTCGGAATCAAACTTAAATTTTGAATTATTTTAGTGCCTCGTGAATGATCGACCACTAATATGCTTCATATCTGAAAATTTTAATGCAGATTAAATTTTATATTTATTATTTTCTACGTTGGACAACAATATATTAACTTTAAAAAAATATGATCCGTTTAATGGCAATTATTTTCTCCATACTGAAAAATAGTAAAAATAATTTAACTTATACAAAATACTTTATCCATGATTTTTGATATTTAATTTATATAGTAATTAATAATATAATTAAAATAATAAAAAATAATATATAATGGACGTATCGTATCCGGGATTTTTGAAAATTACCGTATCGCCGTATCCGTATCGTATTCGATACGATACCCGTACTCGTATCCATGCAACATAGCTTTTAAGTGAACAAGATAATCTCACAACATTATTATTACTACTACTACTACTAATAATAATAATAATAATAATAATAATAAGTGAAGATGACATAGTATCAGTTTTTGGTTTAATGACAAAATAATATTTTCTATATGAAAGATTGTAGGTTCGAAATTTAAAAGAAACAATCATTTATGAATATTAAATAGTTAAATGACTTAAACTCCAATCTTTACTCATTTTCAATAAACACTACAACAAAAAAGGGCTTCAGCAACCGGCATCAGCGACCGGTTAGGACGCCGGTCGCTGAAGACCCAAAAAAAAACCTCCCAAAAAAAAAATAAAGTGTTGAGGCGACGAACCTTTCAGCGACCGGTGCCCACAGCCTTCAGCGACCGATTTAGCCCGGTCGCGGAAGGGTACCCCTAAAAAGCTCTCGCCAAAGGATTTATTCTCTCTCTGATTCCCACATTAGGTTTAGCGGAAAAAAAACACGGAGCCGACCCTGCCGCCCGACCCCCAGCCACCCCGACCTCTCCTCTCTCTCTCTCTCTCTCTAGATCTGTTGCCGACACCGCTATTGCCGCCCGACCCCACCCCGGCCACCCCGACCTCTCCTCTCTCTCTCTCTCTGTCTCTCTCTGTCTAGATCTGTTGCCGACACCGCCGCTGCCGCCCGACCCCACCCCGGCCCCCCAACCCCACACCTTGAATCTCCGCCTCTTGTCTCGCCACCTCTTCTGATCAGATCGCACCACTGAATCAAGGTAAGTTTTTTTTTGAAAATTCGAAAATTACGGTTGCCTCTTTTAGTTAAGTGTACATTGCATTATAATCTCATGGAAGGGGCAGCTAGCTTAGGTTTATGATTAGTTTAGAAGCTATTCACATGGATGATTAATTATAGAGTATGCTAATTGTCAATATTGTTCGTCATATTATGACGATAGTTGCCATATCAATGCCGTATTTTAGCACGCAAGATTAATTGTTGACAAGTTTATTTTTATACAGCCTGTCATTGTAATTAAATGTTCAAAGTCCACACAACGATGGCACATGTCGGCTAGGAATATTTCCTGCCAAGGTTATAATTAGTTTTGTTTACCCAAATTTTTTATATATACACGTTAAATACGTAACGAGAGAGTTAGTTATAGCGAGGCGTAAGATGAACGATGAGGTCAATTACAATCAATATCAAATGTAGAAAATATCTAGAAAGAGATATATATTGCTTTCTGTCATCCATTTTTGAACCATACTTCTCTGTGCCACAAGATGCTTATTTATTTGGTGCAAATGTAGTATTTGGTGAAACTTATTTATCATTCTTGTCTGATTGTGATGCAAGGTGAGGAGCATGCTAGATGGGGAACATATGTTATTTACTTTTTTAAAAGTGGTATATCAATGAAAAAATGAAAATAGAGTACAGGTAATATAGAATATAACAATCTTTTAATAATATTCATTCTTTGTTGTATTTACTTTATTATTTTATTTTATAAATTTTGCAGAAAGACTACGATCGGGATATGAGCGCAAAGTATGGATCTGATCAAGCCCTTTGGCCCTCTTTTGACACAGACATCTGGTACGGCAACACAGACAATAATGCTCACGGCGATAACTATAGTCTCGGTACTCTAGGTAAAATACACATACTTAAAATTATAAATTTGTATTTTTTTTGTAACGTAATAATAATTATCTTATTTTTAATGTTTCAGGCAAGACGAGATCGGTGTATCGTCCAGGTGGGTCCCAAACTTCTTCTTCGCAATTGCAATATCGCAATCATATTCTTCGGTGCCGCCTCCTCTCAGGCAAGAAGACGTAAATGCGATTTCAAGCCAGGTGTTGGAAGTGCTTCAACCATAGATCAACCAATTCATGGAGGAGTTGAGGCACAGCGTGGGACGTTCTTCGTCTCATCAGGTACGAAATCTTATTTTTGGGTATGTTTGAATCCAATAAGGGCATCCACAACCAAGAAGGACACTAAACCCTAAATAGTAAACTCTTAACATTAAACCCTAAAATTTTTAGTTATATTTTCACAGGGAGGTTCTAGCTCGCACCATGCATCAAACCCTGATGCTCAGGATGACAGTGGGGATGATATGGGAGATAACTATATCTAGTTTTAGGACGTTTTGTATGAGTTTTAGATATTTGATTTTTATGTCGTACTTTAGATATTTATTATTTGATGTTTATGTAGTACTTTAGATATTTCATGTTTATGTTGTTTTGTGAATTGCTTGGTACGTTTTGTACCAGTATTTTATATTGTATATTTGAATTTCTTGTGAATTGTTTGGTATGTTTCTTACCAATTGGGGCTGGGGAAAAATAAATGAACAGAATGTGTTCAATGCATGGTTGTTATATTTGTTTGATACATTTCGTACCAATTAGGGAAAAAAAATAACAATAAATATCAAAAAAAAATTATCCTTCTGCGACCGATTTTGGGCCCATCAACGACTGCCCGATCGGTCTCTGATGGTCTTCCGCCACGTCACTATATAGCATCAGCGACCGATCTCATCGCTCGCTAGCTATATGATCAATTGTGACCGATTTTTAACCCTTCAGCGACCAGTGACGTCAGCGGGTAGAGCATCAGCAACGGAGCAACTGCGACCGGTTTTGGACATCTGCGACCGGTGCTACCTTCTGCGGCCGGTCACAGAAGGTTTCCGCTGCTGTAGTGAAATGAAGACGGTAAAAACTAAAAAGGGTTGGTGAACAAAATAAAGTAACCAAATTTATTTCAGAGACATTATTGTGCCAATTCAATGAACTTTTTCTTCTCATGCTTTTGATATTTAACAAGTGTTTTACGTATTTCCGCATGTTTTGGTACATGGCGAATAGGCGAGTAGGGACATTATATATGTGGCCCAAATATGACATTAGTACAGCATTCAGCCATTCACATTAATTATTTATCTTATTGGTTTAGTCTTTAGACAAAAGAACAAAGACGCAATTTTTGACAAATCCATTTCAAACATTCACCAGCACGCGTCACATTCACAATTTATTTGTTTTCGCTATTTTAGCAACAATGAAAATCAGGCGAATTTAATTTTTCCACGTAGCACCTACTTTTGCATCTTCCTTTTTTCTTGTTCGTGTAGTATATATATGCTTTAATTCTTTGAATTTATCCTTCACTTAAGCCACCATGCATGTCTTCCGCATTTTTCTTTGCCTCTTCGTCCTTCGATTTGTTTAAATTCTCAATAAAATTTTGTAGATACACATCCACATCCTTGTTTCCAGAATTTTTCAGCATCAAGCCTTCCGCAGCATCTGCCGGCGACACTTTCATTTCGAGAAGAAGCTCTCTGATCGAATCGAACAAATGGTGATTCTCGATCCCGAGATAGTTCTTGGCCAACACCTTGAATGCCTCGAAGGTGCAGTATGACATCTCGATGTGCATGTCCATCCTGCCTCTTCTGATCAGTGCTGGGTCGAGCTTTTCTATGTGGTTTGTCGTGAAGATAATAATTTTCTCTCCTCCGCATGCCGACCAAAGCCCGTCGATAAAGTTGAGAAGCCCAGAAAGTGTCACTTTGTTGGCTATGTCAACTTCTTCTATAGCTTTTAATGGTGGTGCCTCAGTTTCATCTTTGTTGTGCTTCTTCTTCTTGTCCTTGCGTTCGCCGGTGAGGTCGAGAGAGCAGTCAATGTCCTCGATGACAATGATGGACTTGCCGGTCGTCTCTAGAAAAATCTTCCTCAGCTCCGTGTTGTTCTTGACTGCTGTCAGCTCGAGGTCGTACACATCATACTCCAAGAAGTTGGCTATTGCTGCTATCATGGTAGATTTGCCGGTCCCAGGCGGGCCATACAAGAGATAACCACGCTTCCACGCTTTGCCAACGTGCTTGTAGTACTCCTTCCCGTCCCGAAAGTTCACAAGATCATTTATGATCGCTTTCTTTCTTTCGGGGTCCATGGCGAGTGTGTCAAATGTAGCGGGATGCTCGAAAGCCACATGACTCCATACCATGCTGCGGCCCCCACCACCGGTGGGGTTGTTTGTGAAAAGCCTTCGTTGCCGATTGCGTGCGATACTGGCACGGCCTTCGGTGAGGATGTGGTCCAGATAATCATTCTCTATCAAGTTACGGTGGCGCTTGTGGAAGCGGAGTCGGTAGAACCTATTAATAAATATTTTAAAAATTACTAAGGATTAATTAAACAAAATTGGACTCTAATAATGTATTACTAAGGATTAATTAAACAAAATTGGACTCCAATAATGTATTACTAATTAATATTTTAAAAGAACATAACAGTGTTTGCTCCCTGCATCTATACAAAATTAGCTTGAAACATTTGGCAAGTACGTACGCTTACAAATTAACTTGGAATGTTATGAAATCTCGTTAATAAATAAACTTCCAGTTTGTAATTGTATACATGTGTAAATTATCTTAAAAAAAAAAAAGAGAGCGAGAGAGATTTGGGAATGTTAAGTAAATGTTCAACACCTTCGTTCTTCCGGGCTGGGATTGAAGCTGATAACTGTTGTTGTTGATTTGGGAAGGTGTTTGGAAGCATGCCACCACACTGTCACACCACAGAAGGTGTCGGTGACCTCCTCGTACTCGTCAATGGTGATGAATGGCCTGTCGGTTTTCCTTCTGAGCTCGGCCTTCAGTCTCCGGGCACGTTGGAGGCACGCAGAGCTGAGGTATGCCTCAGCAGCGGAGTACAGCTCGTCTTTCCTCATGCGCTCGCCGCCGTACTCATCCAATTTGATATGGATGTAAGGGTTGAAAAACGAAAACACCTTTCTTAAGGTAGTAGAGATGAAGATATGAAGCTCTTTCGGGATGTGGTTGCGAACCATGGCCCATACGAAGAGGAAGCTCGCCACGGCCGAGCCTGCGCCCGCCCAATTTGGTACTGCTACCATTTTCTCTTCTTTTTCTTCTCTCTTGATTTCTCTCTTGACCAGTGTTAACAAGTCAGAAACACACAAAGATATGAAATTGAAATTGAAAGAAAATTTGTAAGGGTTTACCGTTTTTTTTTTTCTTTTATGGTTGGCGGCCATAGCCGACAACAGATATATTGATTTGTGGCGGCTTTGGTGATTTGATGCTGTAGTGAATTGATACCGAACAGCCAATCACAATGTGGAGTTGGTGGGAAATATTTTTTTATATTATTGTACTTGTCGTGAAATCGAAACAGACACAAAAATGAATTTGTATCCTAGATCGGGACCGTCCGATTGAGATCCTGACTAATATTAAAGGGTCCTGTGCGTTGTAGGTGTGGGCCCACGATTGAGAAAGAGAAGAGAAAAGATGAAAGTGTGGGACCGTGATTTAGAGGACAATCTGAACTTGATAACTCCTCATCTAGTAAATTTGTCAAAAAAGATTAAGTGTGGGCCCATGATTTAGATCACAATATGAAGTTGATACTTCTCTTGGTACCTTTCACATACGCCGTGTTTTGAAGATTGTTGTGTATGAATTTAGTAAAATTGACACGGTTAAACATAACACGATTTGGCACATTTAAAACACGACACGGTTTGACACGGCTTGACACGGCTTGACACGGCTTGACACGGCTTAATTATACATTGTTTTCGAAGCTAATTAGCACGTCTCGCATCTGATTGCTATTTCTCCCAAGTCCATCTCTATTCTTTTGGCCTATCTCATGATGTTTGTAATTATATTTTTGTAAATGAATGTCTCATTATCTAGTAGTCGATTTAAAATTTTTTAAATAAAAATCAAACATTGGAAGTTTATTAGTACAACTGATCCTGACCTATGATAAACTAACTAATGTCTTGATATATTAAGATTTAAGACAATAAACCCATTACATTTAGTCTAACTGAAATTTTACAAAATCAATCTTTCACCTTCGGAAAGATACTCATTTTAACCTTTCCTCCAAAATGCAAAAATGATGACTTCGCCTTTTCCGAATTTAGCTAAAAAGAAGTCAGAAAAACACGGCGTGTTTTGTGCCGTGCTGGTACCCGAATTTTTTTTTCTTACCACCCTAAAAAATCAGAATTAAATGAATACCACCCGTTTATTCAGAATTCAGATTCCACCACGTACGCGTACTGGATGTGCGGACGGATCCCCAATCCGTACGCGTATTGGCTATGCGGACCGATCCACTCGCACGCTGAAAATGCGCACAGATTTGTGCGCGTAGTGGATCGGCGCACTGACCCGTTCGCGTAGTGGATTGGCGTTCGTGTTAAAAAAAGATATACCCCCCGCAGCGTCATTTTTTACCCTACCCCAGCACCCCCAGCACCCCCAGCACCCCCAGCGCGCAGCCCGTCCAGTAAAGGTAAATTTTTTTTTAAAAATTAAATTTTGTTATTTAATTTTTTATTAAGTAGTTTAGTTTAGTTAGGTACCAAAATAGTAGTATATTGTAAACTAGATCAAAATATTGTGTAGTTTTGTAAATATTTGTGTAAATTAGACAAAAATAGTACATTGTAGTATATTTGTAAATATTTGTGTAATTTATAATATACTATTATTTGTGTACATTTTTTATTAAATAGTAGTATATTGTAAATTAGACCAAAATAGTAGTTTAGTTTATTTGGTCCATTTTTTATTAAGTAGTTTAGTTGGGTACCAAAAAATTTGTGTATTTAGACCAATAAAGGCCACTTCCGCCTACCAAGCACAGGAATACCAGTATCCTCATCACTGTGATCTGATACCCCACCGACCCCTTTATCATCCCAATTAGCCTCTGCCTCCCTTTCTTAGGATCGTCGTCCGTATTATCAGCATAATAAAGCCGTTCTGGGGTTCCAAATCGGTTCCTTTCAGATTGGACTCGGCTAGAGGACGAGGATGGAATCGGAGATCGACCCCTGTCAGATTGGACCCTACTAGGACCCGCTACGGATGGCGCCCGACTTGGACCCGGTACGGATGGCGCCCGACTTGGACCCGCTACAGATTGCTCGAGCCCCAAACCCTGAGTCAACTGCAACAATTGTCTGGTGTTCTGTCTGGAGTTATGTCTAGGGTTTTGTCTGGGGTTGGTGTTAGTGTAATAATCTAGAAGTCAATAAAACGATAAATGTATCATATATATTTTGTTCATGAATTGGATGATTAATATCATTTTGTTACCTTGAGTATTATTGAATTTATGAATCATTTCGAGTTCATGACTGGAATTGTGAAACTTCATAATATAGATGATAATACTCTTAAAAGTCTCTAACCAAGGTAATTAGCAGGAACACTAATTACCACGATAAGGTTAGTGTGTGGATTAAATGATGGTTAAGTTTTACAAACCATAGACAAAGAGTTGTTATTTTAATCACACAGATACATGTTAGAGAACATGATATTTGACAGACCCCAAATGAAACATTAAATGGAATTGTGTTTGTGTCATTAATGTTTTCATTTTAGTGTTAAGTTCTAAAGTATGAGATATTCATTTTTCCTACATAAGAGATGTATATGTGTGATTGCTATCTAACGCTATCCGTAAAAAGTAGCTATAAGGGTAGTTCTTCGGTATACATAACTTATGCGGAGGAAAAGATGGTTTATCAAAAGTACTATTGTCCCCGTATCTCAATACGAGCTATAGCATCACTGGGCCCCTTGATAGAATATGATTATCTGGATCCAATATGATTACAAGAGTAAACATATTTGATAATCTATTCAGGATCAAGAAAAGATTAAGTTTTCAAGGATGACATACACCTACCTTGAAACTAATCTGATAGCTATGAGACAAAAGAATTAACACGAAATAAATTGTTTACTGGATCGTGATATTGTACAGTACAGCATCATCTGTGTAATTGGTGTCATAATGTATCATGTCAGATGCCACATATGATATATAGAGATTAAAATAGTTTTAACTCTATTTGCCAACATAACACAGATCCTATTGGGTCACACCATATAGGAGCTAATCGGAGAATCTTATTGATTAATTATGATTTGATTATGATTAATAATAAAATGGATATAATTAATTATACTTGATATAATTAAATTATAAATGTCATTTAGATGACAAGCAAAAACAACGGTTAATTTATAAACGTGCACGACACGTTGTATAAAAGTCATCGAAACAAACAACCGCAAGAAATATAATTGTTCAGAATAATTATATGGATATTAATTGAATTTGGGCCGAGGACATTTTGGTCTTTTCACACGTCGTCATCCTTATCCACATGACACGTCATCATTCTTATCCACATGACACGTCATCATTCATATCCACATGACACGTCATCATCCCTATCCACCCGAGGGCAAAATGGTCATTTCATGTCCATTTTAGGCCTATAAATAGAGGGGAAGGGGTAGAGAATAGAATACTAATTTATGAGATATCGAATTTGTCTGATCAGTTTGGTAATCTATTTTATTTCTTTCTCGTTTTCTCTCCCAAATAGTGTTTCGGTTGAGAAAAGAAAGTTATACGTAATTGACGTATAATCTTGCGGGTTGTTGAGAAGAATATTTACGGGATCGGTGAATAGTGTTTTCTCGAATTTCGCGGTATTTCAGTTTTGCTTATTAGTGAATCTGAATAACTGCAAATTCGTGATTACGTGTTTTCGTCTTTTCTTGGTGAATAGTGTTTTTGCAGAATCCCGCAGTTTATAGTATTTCTGGCAAAAGAAATAAACCGCTCTCTCGTTAGTCCTGGTGGATAACCAATAGAGGCACTATAATTTTGGTGCTTGCTTAATCGGGTCAGACAGCTGGGTCAGACTGCATTCTAATTTGAATTTGGAAGTAAGGTAAAGAAATGTTATATTAATCTATTTAATTGTTAAATAGATTTAATCTTTAAGAAATCAATCAAAGGAGTAGATCTATAAACTGATTAAAATACAAGTAAATACGGTTTTACTACTTTGGGTCTATACAGGATTAATCTGGTATGTAACTCTCGGTTATTATCCGACATACTACTTAATCTATGATCTGAATAAGTAAAGTTTTACTTACGGTTTTTAATCTAAGAAAATGATTGAACAGGTATGTAACTCTCGGTAGATTATCCGACATACCACTTCAATCCTTTTGGCTTAAGTTAGAAGTAAAAATTTTGTTTTACGGTCTTTCCGCAGCTTAAGCCTAATGGCTTTGAGTAGCCTCAAAACCCTACAGTTGGCTACCACATATAACTCTAGGAACTTGAAAGGAGTGCTCATATTCATTGTCATTTCGACGTATAACCCACAACTGCTATCGTCTTGTACCGGAAACTGTTGGAACCAGGTTTGGTTGCCTTGGCCAATATTGATCCTTGCGGTAATTACTAGTTCATAATTACGGTGGTCAATACCGAGTTGTTAGTACACTTCCCTATTTATACCTCTAAAATCCAAACCTAAGCCGATATTGAACATTTTCGGCATTTGGTGGCTATAATAAGCGCCATTTGGTCCTTGTAATACTTCACCACCAGAATATAAAGTAATTCCAATCATAATTGGTTGAATGAACCTAAATATTACAAAATAATGCACTAAATTAAAAAATAATACAAAAAAATATGTTTTTTTGAAAAAAAAAAATTATGGTAAAAAACGCACCTATGCAGTAGCTTTGGTGAAGAATGAGAGAAGAATAGAAGACATAATCGATTTTCTGCATATATAGGTCTAAGCTAACACGAACGCATATCAACTACGCGAACGGGTCAGTGCGCTGACCCACTACGCGCACGGATCCGTGCGCATATTCAGTATACGAGTGGATCAGTCCGCATATCCACTACGCGTACGGATTGAGGATCCGTGCGCAGATCCAGTACGCGTACGTGGTGGAATCTGAATTCTGAATAAACGGGTGGTATTCATTTAATTCCGATTTTTGAGGGTGGTAAGAAAAAAAAATTCAGTGCTGGTACCATGCTGTGCCCTTTTTGGCACTGTACAAAACCGCACGGCACCTGCAAACACAGCCCTACATTTTTACAATTCAGTACTGTTGTCTACTCTTGCGTTTGCGGTACTGTTGTCTACTCTAGCGTTTGCGTGCTCCAATTTTCTCTTAATTTATTTATGTGTACCCAGCCAGAGCTTGTACAATTTGGGAAGGAGTTTTTTTTATTAAAAAAAAAAGAATTTACTTCAACCGATGTCTTTAAAATTCGCATCATCTAAGATATCTCAAACTTTGTGTGACTTTATGGAAAATTGCAACCATTCAAATAAGTTCTACACGAATCTCGAAGCACAAATAATACTAGCCCCTGTGCTATCCCCAAATAGGCACTGGACACGTTGGTCACATAAAAGTTGAGATATCTTAGAGGATATGCACTCAATGTCTTTAGGCATGGCCATACATAACATAGAATTCACACATAAAAAGATAGACAATTAGCTAGAGCAGCAGGTGCTGTAGCGAGACTGATTGCAAAAGAGAGTAAATGGGCTATATTTATATTATCATCTGGGGAGGTTCGTTTGATATTCCAAAACTACTTAGTAGCCCTTAGTAGCATAGAAGGCAAAATTGGCCGTTTTGGAGCGGAATCGGCCGTTCCGGAGCGGGGTCGGACGGTGCCGATCCTATTTCAAGCCAATTTACGCAAATAGTGCAGATTTCGACCAATTTCGGCCCGTTCCAGTCAAATTTCAGCCGAAACGCGAATTAATAAACAAACAGAAAAAAAATTTGAGCTAGCGTGAATCAAACCCTTTCCCTTTGGCTGGGGAGCAAAGTTATTCACCACCACACCCACCTACCTTTGTTGTTATATAACACAACTCATTTGTATATATATCAATTATAAGAGTAGAACTAAGGTGCTCTTAAGCTCACCAAGCCAAACCGTGAGCTTAACTCAAAAACCTATCGGATTGACTTCAAACGACATTTTCAAACCGTTAGATGTTCAATCTATATTAAAAAGTGCTTGGAGACCAAATTTTACATTTTTTTTTGAATTTTTTTACTATTTATTAAGATGGTTTGAAAATCGCTGTTTTCCAATGGTGCAGAATTTTAATAAAAACAGCGGTTTTCAAACCAGCTTAATAAATAGTAAAAAAATTCAAAAAAATGTAAAATTTGGTCTCCAAGCACATTTTAATATAGATTGAACATCTAACGGTTTGGAAATGTCGTTTGAAGTCAATCCGATAGGTTTTTGAGTTAAGCTCACAAAGGGCTTGGTGATCTTAAGATAGTTCTACTCCAATTATAATTCACTAATTTTTAGTAATTCATTCACTCACGGATTGATAATTTGTATTAGTGGATTATTTGATTGTAATAATTTTTCTAAACTTTTTTATCAAATTTTTTCTATTTTTTTAGTATAAAACAAGCTTCTGGAAAAAAAAATCCGATTTTCCGATCCGATTCAGCCGATTCCGACTGATTTTTCCAATCCGGATCGGGATTCCGATTCCGATTTTTCCTTCTATGCTTAGTAGTCCAGCATCAAGAGGCGAACTTTGACTAAACCCTTGCTCTCTCTGTTAATTCTCAATCTCTTCTTAGCTTATAAATTAGCTTTCTACAAAACAGAAAACAAAGAGAAGAAAGCAATGCATACGAAGCACCAAGATAACATCAACCATAGGAGGCCTGGCAATTATCTGGACCATGTTTTGCCAATTAATACCCTACGAGCTCAACCACCACCTCTTCGCTCTTGCTGTCAAGCTCACGTCCTACATCAGTCCCTATGATCACTTCATCATCGAGGAGTACGCCAGAGAGTGCATTGAGCAGCCACGAGCTCTATGTCGCCTTCAAAGCGTACCTCAGCAATCACTGCTCTAGGCATGCCAGCAGATGCCAAATTAGAGTAGAGAAGATAGTTGCTTATACTAGCAGAAATTTTATGAACTATTTTTAAATTCTTAATTTAAATATGCACCTGTGCTTCTTTTGGTACCGTTTTTGTATCAAGTACAAGTGTTTGTAGAGATTTTTGATGAGCTACTCTTTAACTCAAATATTCTTCAAAGTGTGTTATTCTTGGAACTGAAAATGTAATGTTCATAAAACTGGAATTAAGGATGATTGGATGACAAGCTTAATTGAAAATGTATTGTTCTCAAAATGTGTTGTTATTTTGATTTTAAGCTTTGGAATCAGTTGTTCAGTACAAACCCATAACAGATTTTTACTTGTAGCAAATGACTCAAGCGTTACTTGTTGAGAGCACAATGAAGGAAGAAATTAACAAGAGCACAAAAAAAGCCACATAGAGACAATTTTGCAATGGAATTGCTTGTAAAGTACCAGTAAATGTATCAATGGAACTTCATCACCACAGCACAAACATCAATGTAGTACAATGTATAAGAACTGATAATTATCAGCTTTACCATAATGCCCCATCAATTATTATACTAAAATTAACTCTGTATCACTATACTAGAAGCAGCTCTTCTATCACTATACCAAAAGTAACCCCTTATCATCAACAATATCACACCTATAACCAAATTACCATCGCTAAATGGGGATATTTATATCTAAGTAGAAACCAAATAGTTAACAGTACTAAGTTCCTTCCCCTCAAAATCATCATCTTTTGGTAAATGCCATAAATCATCTTTCATCCACTTCATGTACTGCCAAATTGTCCATTTAATCAACCATCAAATTATCCATTTATCTACCATCTGCATAATAAAAAAATGAAAAAGTAGTGAAATAAATTTTCCTTATGAGTAAGAGCATATAGTACAGAATTGACAACTATATTAGATATAGACTAGATATTAACATGACTCGAGTTATAGATGGTACTTAATCATAGTCAAATCAACTATACCTTTACAGTAGTGTTTTCTATATCCATGAGCTCCAATCTAGGAAAGCATTTGTTTAATATGTGATAATTTAATATGGGAATATTACAGGATGGTTCATAATTGGCCAATATTCCGACTTCAGAGAAAAGCGATTTGCATAGAACCTTCCTACAACTACGAGATAGAAATCATCATAAATTTAGATAATTGTTAGGGTAAAAGGTTATAAAAATGGAGCTATTACTCAAACTAGCAAAGCGGATGACATTGCCTTTGTTTCACCAAATTGTCACAAGATTGTAACTACATAAAGGAATTAATTCATTCCTCAAGAAAGTAACAGCGATTGCTTTAGAAATTCATTTTCTTTTTTCTATGGAAGTTTGACGGGTCCTTTGAAATTTTGCAAAAGGATCCCTACAGAAGAACTCAAAGTTTGGTCCAATAATCTTAGTTTACAACTGGTGGACACCTTTAGGCAATTTTCCATTTTGATAACTAAATTCTTCTACTTTTTAGTTTACTAAAAAGTTCCATATGTCAGTTTCACTTCAAAAAAATCATTCAAGGCCTACAGAACTCACCACAGTAAAGTTGCCTCTGGGCATTAACTCTATTTTTTTTTTTGCTTTTTTTTCCTCCAGAAAAGTTGGTGGACAGCACTGGTGCAAAATTAAGAAAATGAAAAATTAATTGAGAATGCATTTACGGCTTTAACTATGCTCAGAAAAAGAAATTACAAATTCCCAACTCTTCGATTAATGGGGATATCCCAAAGATGGACATCTCGCTCATTGTAACATGTACACTAATGATAAAACCTGCCTTTGTAGCCAGAAACATATTAGTTGGAAAATATACACAAATAGCATATCATATTCACATTTTTTAAGGAAAAGGAGTTACAGATCAGTACCTAAAGCAAATGGAGTTAATCATATTTACACAACCCCACAATATCTATATCAAGCTAGGTGTAAACCACGAGAGGTCAATCCAGATACTGCAGGAAATACTTTCGTGGGGCAAGAGCAATGTGGAACAATACTCCCACTTTGCAAATTCATCTTATTTATGCAAATGCGATGGGATCCCGTGGCCAGATGATCATCTATTTCATAATATATTTCATTTCCTTGTTGTCCCTCCAATTGCAGTTGAGAGCAATCAAAACGACTGAGAAATAGAACATTCTTTCCAATGTTCTTTACTTGACGCCATCGCTGCTCAAAATTAATCCACTTGTACACATAAATATGTTTTCCAAAGTATTCAGTGGTGATGACTATAAGGTGCCCGTCAGCTTCGACATCTCCCTCAACTAGATTTATGCGATCATGAAAGGCGTTGTAGTTGATTTTAGAAGGAAAGGTCCTCATGGCAAGACTCTCAAGGTCATAGGCTAACACTTCCTGTTTAGTATTCACCATATACACTGATTTATTATCTGTGAAAATATTGAGAAGATGAAGAATTATTGTTTTATTGATTGTGTATTTTCTATTCTACAAGCTGCTACCTGTACATGAGTATATAACCTAATTCTACTAGCCGTTAGGCTTGTTTCCTAAATTACATCTGCTGGATACATTGCCTAATTACACCCTAATTACAAGCTAGGTACCATGTATAGTTGACAGCTGTATCATGGATGCTAGCTGTTATTACAGCCTATGATAGTTGCCTATTACAGCCTATGATGAAATATTCTGAGGCTTGATTCTATTTCTCAACACTCCCCCTCAAGTGGGGTTCGAATAAATTTATTGAACCCAACTTGCCGAGTATATTCAAATGGCTGGCCTTGTCGAGTGCTTTTGTGAAAATATCTGCCAGTTGCTCTTTGCTCCTGACAAATGGAGTTTCTATTTCCCCTGATTGCACTTTTTCTCTGACAAAGTGACAATCTACCTCTATATGTTTTGTCCTCTCATGGAAGACTGGATTGGATGCGATATGACGTGCAGCTTGATTATCACAGTACATTTGCATTGGTCTTGTGTGTTCTATCTTCATGTCACTAAGTAATTGCTTAATCCAGATAAGCTCACTTGATGTGGATGCCATGGCTCGATATTCTGCTTCTGCACTTGATCTAGCCACAACATTCTGCTTCTTGCTTTTCCAAGTGACCAAGTTGCCACCTACAAACGTACAAAACCCTGTGGTTGATTTTCTGTCGCAACTTCCGGCCCAATCTGCATCAGAAAAACCAACCACATTGTTAGAGTTATTTTTCTTCATCCAAATTCCTTGACCTGGAGTGCCTTTAAGGTATCTCAATATCCTATCAATTGCACTCAAGTGGCTGGTACGTGGAGCATGCATAAATTGGCTTATGACACTAACTGCAAAGGCAATATCAGGTCTGGTTACTGTAAGGTAAATTAATTTGCCTACCATTCGTTGGTATTGTCCTATGTCAGTTAATGTCTCACCATCTTCAATTCCTAGTTTAATACTAGTCTCCATAGGAGTACTTGCTGGTTTAGCTCCTAATTTACCAGTCTCCTTTAACAGGTCAAGGACATATTTTCTTTGGGATAGAAATAATCCTTTACTTGAGTAAGCTATTTCTATTCCAAGAAAATATGAAAGTTTTCCAAGGTCTTTGATGTCAAATTCCCTTTTTAAATATTGTTTAACCCTTTTAATTTCTTCATTATTATTTCCAGTGATGATAATGTCATCCACATAAACCAGAATAATAGTAGTGGTGTTTTGTGAGTGTTTGATGAACATAGAGGAATCAGCGGTACTTTTTAAAAAATTAATTTTTAAAAGAGAAAAGCTTAGTTTGGCATACCATGCTCTTGGAGATTGCTTTAGACCATATATCGCCTTTTTTAACTTACACACCAGAGATGAGTTCGGCTCACTTTTGTGGCCTGGAGGAAGAGTCATATAGACTTCTTCTTCCAAGTTTCCTTGAAGAAATGCATTTTTTACATCCATTTGGTACAAATCCCACCCCAAGTTGGTAGCTATTGATAACAAAATTCTAACCGTATTCATTTTTGCTACTGGTGCAAAAGTCTCTTGGTAGTCAACACCATAAGTTTGTGTAAATCCCTTGGCTACTAACCTAGCTTTGTACCTTTCAATTGTACCATCACTATTGTATTTGATTTTGTATACCCATTTGCAACCTACGGGTTTTTTGTTTTTTGGCAAAGTAATAACCTCCCATGTGTCATTTTTTTCTAAGGCTTGAAGTTCTTCATTCATAGCCTTACGCCAAATTGGACTTTGATTGGCTTCACTAAATTTTGTTGGTTCCATTTGGTTAGTGATGTTACTCAAGTAGGCTTGGTATGAAGGGGATACCATATTATATGAAATAAAATCTTGAATTGGATACATCACCTGTTGGGATACATAATCCCTTAATTTGACGGAAGGTCGAGTTTGTCTTGTAGATCTTCTGACGGCATTTTCTTCTTGAGGTGGTTCTTCATGAGTTGATTCTTCAATTGACTCATTTATCTCTTCTTCTCCCCCTGAAGGAATTGCACTTCCTTCGCCGATTTGTTCTCCATTTGTATGCTCAACCTGTTCTTGAATTGTTTCTTCAGGAAAAGTGAAATTATATGGAGATAATGTGGCTGGTTTACCTTGTGCATTTCCTTCGTCACTTGTTTGATAATATGGTTCATTTTCAAAAAATGATACATCTCGTGAGATATAAAGTTTATGATTTTTTTTATCATAACATTTATACTCATTTTTTTGGGATGAGTATCCTAAAAATATGGCTTTAACAGCATTTTTATCTAACTTGTCATGTCTTTTTATGTGTACGAAACATGTACACCCAAAAACTCTTATGTGATCAAGATCTATTTTCCTATTCTTAAGAATTTCTAAGGGACTCATATTTTTAAGCATGACACTTGGTAATCTATTTATGAGGTACGTTGCAGTTAGTACAGCATCGGACCAATAAGATTTTGGAACGTTAGTTTGAAAAAGAAGAGATCTAGTGACTTCAAGTAAATGTCGATTTTTTCTTTCTGAAACTCCATTTTGTTCAGGTGTATGAATACAAGTGGTTTGGTGTAGAATTCCCTTTTGTTTAAAAAATTCTATAAAATTTTTATTTACGTATTCTGTTCCATTATCAGATCGAAAAATTTTAATCTTTGCATTATATTGATTTTCTATAAAATTGTAAAATTCTTGAAAGCATAAAAAAACTTCATTTTTTCCTTTTAAAAGGTAGACCCAAGTAGTGCGAGAAAAATCATCAATAAATGTAACAAAGTACTTAAAATGATTATAAGAATCAACAGGAGCTGGACCCCAAACATCAGAATGAATTAAATCAAAACATTTTTCTGACTTAGTAGTAGATAAAGAAAATGGTAATCTAGTTTGTTTTGAAAACTTACAAACATCACAATTTTTTGAATCTAATTTATAACTAAAAAGTTTATTCAAAGTTTGATCAGATGGATGACCAAATCTCCAATGCAACAGTTTATCGCGATCTACTAAATTTAATGACATATGACATTTATTGGTGTTTTCATCAAGATAATTGTTGAGGCATTTTTGTCGGCCTGTTATTTTGGTGTAGACCGGCGCGAACGTCTCTGCAGATACACTCCCTCCCTCAAATAGGTAAAGGGGAAGAAGCTTATTGTTTGATTGTGGGGATTCTTTTCCTTCCGACAGGCGCAAGCCCCTGCCGTTAATTACCCTGAATAGTATCCAGGAACCTCCGATTAAAGGGCTAGACGAAATGACATGATTAGGGTAGGGTAAATGAAGTGCAATCAAGAAGAGAGGGCGATACTGAATCAGAGGGGTAGTACTGATTCAACCCTCAAGAGGCATACTAATAGTGTATGCCTAGTATTTACTAGGACTTTTGTTTAATTTGGGGTTGCCTATTACATGCAAGGGCTTTAGCTGGTTTGAGGGTGCCTAGGGTTTTCTAGGGCTTTTGTTTGGGGTGCCTGTTTCATGCAAGGGCTTTAGCTGAACATATATGTTATGGGCGACACCGGACTACGTGAGTGGGCGTCTGAAACACTTCGACAGCCTACGGGTCGGACTGGCGCAGAGGGTTTAGACAAGGGCGTATCATATGCCCGTGGTGTCCGTAGGGTTTTCCTTCCCTTGGGGTGCCTATTACATGCAAGGGCTTTAGCTGAACTTATGTATTTGTTGGGGTGGCATGAGAGCCTTTGGTTTGAGGTGGCGTGGGAGCCTTTGGTTTGAGGTGGCGTGGGAGCCTTTGGTTTTGGTTGGCGTGGGAGCCTTTGACTTGGGTTGGCATGAAAGCCTTTGGTTTTGGTTGGCGTGGGAGCCTTTGATTTGGGTTGGCATGAAGCCCTTTGGTTTTGGTTGGCGTGGGAGCCTTTGACTTGGGTTGGCATGAAAGCCTTTGATTTTGATTGGCGTGGAAGCCTTTGATTTTGATTGGCGTGGAAGCCTTTGATTTGGGTGGCATGAAAGCCTTTATTTGGGTTGGCGTGGAAGCCTTTGCATTTACGTGGTATGGAAGCCTTTGGTTTGGGTTGGCGTGGAAGCCTTTGGTTTGGGCGGCGTGGAAGCCTTTATTTGGGTTGGCGTAGAAGCCTTTATTTTGGATTGGCGTGAAAGCCTTTGGTTTGAATGGTATGGAGGCCTTTATTTGGGTTGGCATGGAAGCCTTTGGTTTGGGTGGCATGGAAGCCTTTATTTAGGTTGGCATGGAAGCCTTCGGAATTAAACTTGATTTTGCTTGGATTTGATTTGGTCTTGGTTTTATTTGGATTTTATTTAGGTTTGAGTTTGCTTGGGCTTGATTACGATTTGGATTTATTTGGATAAGTTTGGTTTATTTGGTATAGAATTTATTTGGGTTTATTTGAATTTAGTGTAGGTTTTAGATTGGTCTTGGATTTGATTTAAGTGGCGTAGAAGCCTTTGGTTTAAGGTGACATGGAAGCTCTTGAGTTTGGTTGGCATGAAACTGCGTAGGGTTTTCGGTATAGTTTCTGAGTAGGTATTGTGTGTCTTTCTCCAAACTCTGGGAATCTTCGAATTGGGCATAGATGTTATTGACTTGATGCTTTCTCATATTCATGTTCGGGTTTATCATCTCTTATTGAGAGGTGACTTGTATTTGTGTGTGTGTATGCATGTTGATGCCACCGAGGCAGAACTGTTTGGTTGCTATGGCTAGATATCATATTTAGAGTGGGGACTCTTCGAGTTTATTTGGTTAGTTCGACCATTAGGAGACCGAACATCTGGGTCTATGGATTAGAATCCTTTGTGGACTTGGATTTGGAGTCTTTATATCTTTAGAGCGAGTTTGGTGCATGACCTTCGGTTGATGTTTAGAGTATATTTCTCCAGTGGAAGGTCCGATTGGTATGAAATTGGTTCTCAAAGGTTCACGACAGCGGTGTCGATGACTCTCGTGTCACATGTTTTGTCCGGTTCGGAATATATAATTTATGGTGAATTTTAGAAGTCAGGGTATGCCTGCTGTCTGGAATCAGCAGACCTTCGGGTACTCTTTTGACTAGATCTCTCTGCTGGAGAGCCCGATTGAGGTAAAACCAGTGCTAAAGTCTTCACGACTAGGAGAGCTACAACTTTCGTGTGGACCATTTGTCCAGAATCTGAATTGGTGATTTATAGTGGATTTTAGAAATCAGGGTACTGCTACTATCTGGAGTCAGCGGACCTTTGTGTACTGTTTTGGCCCAATCTCTCCGCTGAAGAGTATGATCGAGTTGAAACCAGAGCTCACAGATACTTGACTGAGAGTGCTGCATCTTTCATGTGGAATGTTTTGTCAGATTATGAATAGGTGATTTTTGGTAGATTTTTTTGAAGTCGGGACAGCCTTGCTGTTTTCTGCTTTTTAAGACAGCCGACCTTTGTGCACTGTTTTGGGCGTATTTCACCGTTTGGATGTGCGATCGATGTGAAATTAGCGCTCACGGTTATGTAACTGAGGTCTCTACAACTTTCATGTTTTGCATTTTATAAAGTTCGGTGAGCAAGTTACCCGAACCTTATCTTCAATTCATGTTTCAGTTTCTGAAACTTTCTTATGTGTTCCTCTTGTGTACAACTTTATTTGTTTTTAATGTTTTTGTCATTATTCCATTTAATAATTTATTTACTTTTGCTTTGTTCAAGAGATAATTTCAGCAGCATTTTGTCTCAATTTTGTATTTTTTTTAAATTTTATTTTCATGTTAAATCAAGAGGGAATTTTGACAGCATTTCTGCCTCATTCACCTCATCATTAGCATGATTGTGGCATCCTACACGCACCGAGTGCTTCGGATCCTCTTTTTTTGTTGGCGCTCTACTCCACCGAGTGTTTCGAGCCCATTGAATCACCCTACCGGCACCCTACACGCACCAAGTGCTTCGAGTCCGATAGTAGCGAGTGTTTGTGTAATTTTACCCAACCGGCACCCTACAGGCACCGAGTGCTTCGAGTCCGGAAGTGGCAGTGAAGTGTTTAGAATATTGTCGCGTGTGTGATTAGGTTTTGAGGTTCGTTTAAAGAGTGCTGTTTTTGTTGTTTTAGTATTTGGGGTTTAGGATTTTCGGTATTTTGTGGTGGAAGGTTGTAACGTTTGTTTTGGTCTTGGGTTGTTTGTGGAGTTTGCGGTTTTGGAAGGTATGCGCAACAGTCACTGTTTTGGTTATATTTTGCTAATGGTAATTTGGATTTGGGAAATTTTGGTGTCTATGGATTCATGACTCAGGGAACTACAACTTTCATGTAGAACACTTTCTCAGATTTTGGATGTACGATTGTCAGTTTTCTGTGGTAGTGAGATGATTGGTTCAGCACGGTTTCAGTTTTAGGCACGAACAGCAGTCACGGTTTTAGACAGATCTTGGCGCTCAGAACTCCGATTTGAGTGATTTTGGTGGCTGTGGTTTCATGACTTAGATAACTACAACTTTTATGTAGAACATTTGTCCAGATTATGAATGTGTATTTCTGTAGAAGGGTTTTAGTGAGGGGCATGTACGAGTTGCTGTGTGGGCAGAATTTTGGTACAGTTTTTGGGGAGGGAATGTTGTTGTTTTTCAGGCTTTAGGGGCTTTTTCTTATAGATGGAGAAGGTGCCTTGGCTGCCAAGGGGTGCCTTGATGTGGCCTAGCTGTCCAAGAGTAATGTCGTCGAGGGATTTTAGCCATGAATCACGCCATATTAATTTCAGCACTTAAAAGCAGCACATTAATTGAGAATCAATCATTCATCAGATCTTTTGGACGTTATAATTTCGTTTTCTGCACTTTTTTACAACATAATAGTTGTAGGTCTTGGTCTCACCTTTCCAACGCATGTTCATTTGCCCAAATCGGAGTTGATATGACCGACCTATGACCAATTTACTCTAGGCAGTCCAGATTTCCAGAGCAAGCTGTAACGGCAATATTCGTACTTCATTTTGTGCGAACCCTATGATCATGATCTGTCCAGATTTTTGGTTTCTTTCCTTCATGAATGTTGTAGGTGTCTTTGTCTAGGTTTCATATAAATTTAGATCACCCAAATCGGAGTTAGGATGACCGATATATGGTCGAAATACTAACAGCTGTCGAGGCTGTCCAGCTCATGTTAATCTTGGGATACTAAATTTTATTTAATCATTCCACCATGAGACATTAAGTTTCTGCCCAGGCCCGAAACAGAAATGTTGTGCATATTTTTATGAACTTTCTAAGATAATTTATTTCATCTCAATTTGGCCTAATATGGCAAACTTATGGCCTAAACACTGGTTGCTGCCAAGGATGTCCTACAAGGATTGTCGAAAAAATTATTTTTTGCATCATTGCCTTGTTCATTTATTTACCATGTTTTGCATCATGATTCTGAGAAAACTTTCAGCATAAGAATTAAAAGTATCTTTGTCTTCTTTTCTCAGAATTTTACTTTTTTGGAATTGGACCCGGTATGATTTATTTATGGTAAAAACAGTGACAAGTGTCGGGGCAGTCCAAATCGCAAAGATGCACATTTTGGATTATGTTGGACTGCCATGGGCCCCCTTAATGCTAAGTTAGGTCCACCCTGGATATTTTATGGTATCCTGAGTTTATTTTAGTGTGCCATGTTGCATGCTATATTTTATGTGTCACATTTTTTGGGTAAAACAATAATAGAGGCCATTTTTCACACATCCCTCACCAATCTTCTTCCCTGATTCTCGATCCTGAAATGTCACTTTATTCGGTGAGAATATAACATTGCAATTCAATTCTTGGGTAATTTTGCTAATGGATAATAAATTTGAATTAAAATTTGGCAAATATAAAATATTTTTCACATCTTTTGTAAGAACTTTTGTTGTACCAAAACCATGAATTTGGACTTTATCTCCGTTAGCAACAATTACATGTTGGGGATTTTTATTTTGTGTAATATTGGTTAATTTATTTTTGTCCCAAGTCATGTGATCAGTAGCACCTGAGTCAATTATCCATCTATTTGTATTTTGACACAGATTTGCAATTTTAAAAGTGTTGTTGATTTTGGATGAATTAAAATTAAAATTAGAATGTACAAAACCTGAATTTTGTTTCTGTAGCAAACTGTTTAATTGGGTGAGCAGCTGATTAAGATGTACTGTTTGCGCCACAGAAGATCCTGCTGAATCGGTGTTGGTATTTGATTGAGTCGGGTGAGCCTGCTGAGTCGAGTGAGTCGATTCGGATCCAATCTCTACCTCTGCTCCTCCCCCGAATTTCTTCTCCTTTTTTCCGCCGCCCCACTTACCTCCTTTATTGCCCTTCTCTCTGACCGGTCGAAGGTGAGGATGGAGGAACCAGCAGCCATCACGGTTGTGCCCTACTCTCTTGCAGTAATCGCACTGCTCGGAGCTGGAGGCTCCCTTCCCTTTGGCCGTGTCCCTGAAACTAGGGTTTGAGGGGTTTACCTGAAACGCTTTGTTCTCTTGATGATCTGACTGTCGAGGGTTCATGAGGGCCCGCCTAGATTGTTCTTGCTCAATTCTTGCCACGACATCATCAAAACTAGGCATCTCGGCTGATGCCAAGACTTGAGACCTGATCGACTCATAGCTTGGATCGAGAGCTCCCAGATAAGTGAAAATTAAGTCTTGTTCGGATCGTTTTTGGGTTTCAATCGGGTCTGTTGTTGGTGGGAGATAGACATTGAGCTCTTCCCATTTGGACATAATTTCGGTCACTAGTTCGTTGTTACTTTGGGTACTCTGTTTAATTTGGGCAAGCTCTTGTTTAAGGCTAAAGATATGAGCAAAATTTTTTTGTTGGCCATACCTTCTCTTGGCTTTGTCCCAAACCTCTTGTGATGTGCTGGAGTACATGAGTACGTTGGAAATTTGGGGTTCCATTGTGCCGAGTAACCATGACATGATTAATTGGTCGGTTGTCTCCCATTCTTCTATTTTTGTTCTTTCTTCGGGAGTTGGATCAGTTGGTTTGGCTGCTGTGGGTTTTCCTTTTTTCCGGTGACAAAGTTTAATTTTCCTTTGCCACCGAGACCAATTGTTACTGATCTGGACCAGGGAATATAGTTTCGGTTGCCATTGAGGATAATATTTGTGAGTTTGTTATTATCAGATTGGGACATGTTGGCTTTTGGGTACTGGTACAGATGTTTGAATCACTGGTTTTTGAATATTGCTGGTTTTTGCTGGTAAGAACAGATACTTACTTCTTTATAGAATTTCGGCTTGCTCGATGATGTGAAAAAATTGCACCAGGTAACCCGTCAAGTTGATTGGCTGGAGATACCGTTGCTTAAAAAACTGAGAGCTGTTTTTGAAGGAAAAATTGGGGCTGTTTCTTTTGTGAATTCTGTGGTTAGCTTGCAGTGTATTACCTGCAGCTGAGTTTTTGTGGAGTCAGGATTTGTCCTGCTCTGATACCATGTGAAAATATTGAGAAGATGAAGAATTATTGTTTTATTGATTGTGTATTTCTATTCTACAAGCTGCTACCTGTACATGAGTATATAACCTAATTCTACTAGCCGTTAGGCTTGTTTCCTAAATTACATCTGCTGGATACATTGCCTAATTACACCCTAATTACAAGCTAGGTACCATGTATAGTTGACAGCTGTATCATGGATGCTAGCTGTTATTACAGCCTATGATAGTTGCCTATTACAGCCTATGATGAAATATTCTGAGGCTTGATTCTATTTCTCAACATTATCACAGGTGAAATCTAACAAATTTCGATTCGTATCCATCATCTTCATTCCGGTCCAGTGAGTATCACCTATTATGCAGAAGCCCAGCTCCCACTTTGACGGATATAACAACCAAGCCACGAGAACACAACCACGTTCGAAAGGATTGCAAGACAACACAACCTTTTGTACATAATGTGTTGAATCCGAAGGAAGAAAGCTCTCCCGTTTAGAAATTGCAGCAGTCAAAATGGTTGGAGGGGCATCCAAGGAAGGAAGTTCAATGGAACTTCCGGTGATGGGGTTGTGCAATGACACTCTCTGGTTGCGCACTAGCACCAACCAGCCATAATAGTACCAGCCATAATAGGAGCCATAGATGTATTTGCCGCTCACATATGGCAACACAAACCGATGGGTTCTGGACCAAAGAAGGAAAAATCAGAATTGGAATCGGAAAATTCGACTTTTTTGTCAGAATGAATTGGTACAAATTAGTAAATTACAATTGTTATATATAAATGAGTTGTGTTATACAACAACAAAGGTTGGATGGTGTAGTGATAAATAGCTTTGCTCCCTTAGTTGAAGGATATGGGTTCGATCCACGCCGAGCTCAAAAAAAATTTTGTGTTTGTTTATTAATTCTCGTTTCAGCTGTTTCGGTGAAATTAGTACATTTCAGCCGAAATTTGACTGGAATCGTTCCGAACAGGCCGAAATCTTCATTATCCGCGAAAACTAGCCTGAAATCGGATCGGCACAGTCCGATCCCGCTCCGAAACGGCCAATTTTGCCTTTTATGTTTTGGACTCAGAGAGATCGTAAAATGATAGTTGAAAATCATCAATACTAATTCGACAGCGAGCATCAGGAGGAAGGAGGAGCCCGGGGTTTGGCGAGGAAGATGACGGGGGTTCGGAGTTAGGACTCTTCGCCATGCCTTGCAAACCGCCCGAAGATGAACATATTGAATGTTGGTGGTGGAAGCCTTCTCACATATGAGGATTAACAACTATATATCCATATTAAATATGATCTCTATATTAAAATATGTTTGGAAACCAAATTTTTTGAATTTTTTATTATTTATTTAAATAGGTACAAAATCATTTTTTTAATAAAAAAACAATAATTTTATATTTATCTAAAAAGGTAAAAAAATTAAAAATATATATATAATTTGGTTTCCATGCTGAATTCTATGGTAGATTTACTAAGGATCATAAAGATAAATTAATTATATGGGCAACAAAAGCGGCAGGTACAATCGCCGATATATTAACACCTTGTTTGAATGGAAAGTAGAAAAAGGAGGTGAGATGAAAAATAGAAGGGAATGAAATAGAATACAAAGGAAGAATAACATATTTAATTTCTTTATATTTGGATAATTATTGAGGAAAAAAATTTAATTTTTTTCTCGTCTTATTTTTGTTTGATTAATTAAAATTTAAAATATTAATGAGAAATTTGGTAGCTGATATAGGTTTGCGACAAAATAACTTGAATGAGAATTATATAGGTAAGATATAAATTTGGATATTTATATTATTTTTTCTGGAAATATTTGCAATAGAATTTATTTCCATATGTTACACCACAAATTGAGAGGAAAATCGATTCTATTAAATATAATCATGTAAAGTTAAAACTTTTTCCTCGTGTACTCTTCACCGCCAACATAATTTTATCAACCAAACACAATTAGATGAAAATTTTTATTTTCTGTCCATTCCCTCCCTTCCTCTACTCTCTATCCAAACATGGTGTAAAGAATTGGGTTTATCATATCATCCCTTCAACCTCCGAAATGCTAATAACGTTTATTAAAGAACCGGATTTGGACATTTAGTGGTTCCAAACCCGAACCAACTGGGAGACTAGGAATTTTTTTATAAACCATAATTAAAAAAATATATTTTTACGAAACCAAGATGATTATTTTTCTTTTTATAAAAACTATAAGAACCGAAATAGCATTTCAGTCCATTATTTTTTTTATTCCGGACTAAAATATTATTTCGGTCCGATCCTTTTGAAATTTTCTGCGACAGCTCCTGTAAAATCCTGTTAAACCAATACCACGTCAAATCAAAAAAAAAATTTCGGAGACCAGAGCAAGTGAGCAACTATGTCAATATGCGAGTCCCGTCATCTGAGGTAAAGTACTTTTTCTATTTTTGATAAGGACCGTTCGATCAGAATCCACCAATCCAACACAAACTACGGGCCTTGAGGATTCGTGCAAGTATGTAACAAACGGATGCGATGCAAAATTAAAAAATAAGGTACTTGGGGTGATACTAGGTGATATGAATTTGCATAGGCGGCTCATATAAACAAACCTATACGGGCATACCGCTGAAGGGTTTCTTTTTCCTCGTTCTCTCCTCTCCAATTTCTCGTCTAAATTCAGACCTGTCAGAGTTCTCAACCATGGCTTCTTCACTGTGCCACTTCCCATGCTACAACCCCGCTCCCCACTCCTTCTCTAAGCTTCTCTCGCCTCTTTCTCGCCTCAAGTATGCTACCCCCAATTCCCTCTCCAGTTCCGGTTTCGCAAAAGCCACTTCTCATGTTGCAAAGCTATCTTCTTCTTCTTCGGTTGCTGTCCCGTCTAAAGATTTGGGATCGAATTCACTTGGGGATATCACCAGACCGGATTTTCCGATCCTCAATCAGGTATCTTTTTAGTTGAATTCGTTCATTTGAATTCATAATAGTCAAGTTGAATTTGTGTTCAGTCGAATTTAAATGAGCACAATTTAATCTTCAGTGATATTGAGTTGTAAAATTTATTCTTTAGACATTTCCAAACTTGTAAATTTTGCTAATGGGGACAAAATTGGAATAATTTCCTGAATTGATGCTTCTCTTGTATAGCTCTTATTACATGAATTTTGATGTGTTGATCAAAATATCTTTTGTGACGTATGCAGGAGATACATGGGGTTAAATTAGTATACTTAGACAATGCCGCAACTTCTCAGAAGCCTTCCAGTGTAATAAAAGCCTTAGATGAGTACTATCAATTGTACAATTCCAATGTACATCGTGGTATACATTATTTAAGGTAAAAAAAAAAATCTTATGCTTAATTCTTATGCATATTTATATTTTTCTTTATTTTTCTGTTTGTAATTTTTTTTTTCTGTAAAAAGTTCAAAAGCAACAGATTTGTATGAAGGTGCAAGGATTAAAGTTGCAAATTTCATAAATGCACCTCAAAGTAGAGAGATTGTATTTACACGAAATGCAACGGAAGCAATCAACTTGGTAGCTTACACATGGGGCTACTCTAACCTAAAAGCTGGTGATGAGGTACCGTCTTTATTTTTTAATCCTTACTTTCTGAAATTTACTTCTTGGTGCAGTAGCATACCTAAAGGATTTCAGTACCAGTTGCAAATTCACCCTGCTTGGTACATAGGAGAACAAGTGAAAATTAACTATGTATACGGATAGTGATTGCCAATGGTTATCATATTTTGTTAAATTTTGTAATCGTTTGGGAAATTTGGCATCTTTCTTTTCTTTCAGGTATTATTGACGGTGGCAGAGCACCATAGTAATATTGTACCTTGGCAAATTATAAGTCAGAGGACGGGTGCAAAATTGAAGTATGTTGGTCTAACAAAGGATGAGGTACCGGATATGGAAGAATTGAAGCAAATGCTGTCTGACAAGACCAAAATTGTAGTTGTACACCATGTATCAAATGTTCTAGGTAAAATTAGTTCTTTATTCCTTTTTTAATTGCTATTAGGCAATAACTCAAACTATACTGTAAAAAGAATTATAATATTGTCAGTGCCCTAAATAATGAGAAGTTTTATGCTTCTATAACACAACAAAAGCATTTTATATGCTCTCGATGCCTCCTTTCCTGATTTCTTTTTGATGGCATGATTACCCCTCCTTGCGCCCTAATTTCTATTGAAAAAAACTAACATTTCTCAGTTTGGCTTAGAAGCAAACCTGGTAATTTGACTTTTTTCTGGAGGATTAGTGAAATTAAGCTTTATCTGAGCCTTTTCTTTTTCTTTTAATTAGGTTCCTCTCTTCCAATTGAGGAAATAGTAGAGCTGTCCCATAAATATGGGGCAAAGGTACTTGTAGATGCCTGTCAGAGCGTACCGCATATGCCAGTTGATGTACAAAAGCTTGGTGCAGATTTTCTTGTAGCATCTTCTCACAAGGTAAAACTGACGTGCATCCTTCTCTCTTTTTTTTAATATTATAATATTTATTTGATGAGTCTAAAGTCAAAATGGGTATGAAGTCTTTGTGTAGGTTTAGTATTCTTTCAAAGAAGAGGATGTGTAGCTTTAATATGTGCTCTTTTGAAGATTTAATTGGGCATGATGGCCAAAAAATATTAGTTTTCTGGATTTCAAAATGAGGAGGGTTCCAATGCCATGAGCTTTTATAGCCAAGAAAGTACCACAACCTCATTTTTCATTTATATTCCAAAATTTGAAACCTGGATGTCGAATCCAAATCGTTGATCTTCTTCATTTTCATGAGAGGTGTGTCCATACAAATTTTATAAACTTTGGAGCTCATTTTATACTAGATCATATGGTCCAAAACTGAACGCATTAAATTTAATCTATCATAGTTAATTAGATTCATTCATTTTCAACCACTTGATTTAATATAAAATAAACTCCAAAAATCATAAAATTTTAGGTTAGACTCATCTCTCATGAAAATGAAGAAGATCAACTGCTGGATTCTACATTTGAATTTTAAATTTTACAAAATAAATGAAAATTGATATTGTTGCATTTTATGGTACCAAAACCTTATGGTATTGGAACCCTCCTCTTTATAATAGTATCGATTAGCTTACTCTGGAGTATGTTATCTATAAAAGGGAACATAGTATTTAGTATATGAACTAAACATATCTCAGATGTGTGGCCCCACAGGCATTGGCTTTCTTTATGGCAAGTTGGACCTCTTGAGCTCCATGTCCCCGTTTTTAGGTAACAAAGACATAATTTTCTTCAAACCTTAAACTTATTAATAGACTTTTATTCTGTCTCTATGACAAGCATTTTTTCCATCATTAGGTGGTGGTGAGATGATTAGCGAGGTGCTCAAAGATTACTCGACCTATGCTGAACCTCCTTCAAGGTGAAACCTATGTACCATGATGCCATTGAGGCATAACCACTGGTACTTTGTGTCACAATTTAGGTCATCAAATATTGAATTTGTTTTATATGTTAGATTTGAGGCAGGAACTCCGGCAATTGGGGAAGCTATAGGTCTTGGCGCAGCAATTGATTATTTATCTCAAATTGGCATGCACAAAATCCATGAATATGAGGTTACTATACCGCTTTTCTTTTTCTAATGTATTTATTTAATTTCTTGGGTCAAAATGAAATAGTAACTCATGCATCCAAAATTATGTCAATCAGATTATGAGAATAGAAGATTCGAGACCTATTTAATATGATGGAAGTACCTTGGCACTAACTAGATGTGTTTATTTGGCCTTTAATTGTACTATTTAAAGGATAATTAATGTTTATGTCTTGTCCCTTCCAGACCTCATAGATGTATATACTTCTGATAAATTACAAGGATAACCCACAACACGACAAATATTAGTGCTCTTGTTTCCCTTGGTTCTTTTGAAGATGCCCAAACTAACCTTTATGTATTTCTCTGCATATTGATGAAGTGAGAGGGGGTAGTGTTGGTACTTGACAATGTTGCAGAGGGGCAGGGTGACATTTCCTGTAATGTACACTGGTTTTGTGTGTGATAGATTTACCATCTTTGTTGATTATATGTAACAGTTTCAGATTTAACTTGACATTTCTTTTTTGAAGTAAAAGGATGTTTCTATTCAGATAAATAAAATTGAATGTTCTCTCTTGTTGACATATAAATACCTTTTTATCTTTTGTAGAAAGAGTTGGCGAACTATCTATATGAAAGCTTACTGGCAGTGCCAAATGTTCGCATCTATGGGCCAGCTCCGTCAGTAGCTGGTCCCCGGGCATCTCTTTGTTCATTTAATGTTGAAGGCATTCATCCGACAGATATTGCTACCCTTATTGATGACCAGGTACCTTTTCTTAATTATTTTCATATTGAAAGTAAATTGTTGAGAAAACTATATTTACATGAAAAAGGATTTATAAAGTTTGTTCATGCTTTTCTGTTTGTAGATTCAATGTAAATTAGGATTAAAACATGAGTAATTTGCATGCTTCGTAAATAAATTGTGCACAATATACCATGTCCTGATCTCTTTTTTTTAAGATTTTCAACGTTACTTCCAATCCTTCTTGGATAATTTTTTTTTCAAAATGCATACCTAATAAACCCATTCTGATTGATGAAAAATTGACCTTGTGTTTTTTTTGTGTTAACTTTTTTTTTTTAATATTGATATTTTTGTAATGTAGCATGGAGTGGCTATAAGATCAGGGCATCACTGTGCACAGATATTGCATCGTGAGCTTGGTGTGAGTTCTAGCGCAAGAGCAAGCCTTCACTTTTATAACACCAAAGAGGAAATCGACGCCTTCATCCATGCACTGAAAGATACTATTAGTTTCTTCAAGTCCTTCTCGTGAGGCCTCTCTCTCTCTTTCTCTTTCAACCGAGGCCTCTATGCTTATTGCCTATGATGTAATGTAGCTAGCGACCCTTTTTGGAATTTTGTTTATTGAGTTGTTTATGTTTGTAAATTTTGAAAAATGCAAGTTATATCATTTATTATCAACTGTGACTTGTGATCTTAACCTTGTAGTAGTTGCATTGTTGATAATTGCGACTTGAATCATACCCTGCCAGACATGAACTAGGCACATAAAAAGTGGATGAAAAAAAAAGTAAATTTAACTTTTGATTTTGTTGGTTGCCGTTGTGTACTTGTGTGCATGTACTTCT
Organism: Carex kokanica; assembly: GCA_025461125.1. NCBI lineage: Eukaryota > Viridiplantae > Streptophyta > Magnoliopsida > Poales > Cyperaceae > Carex > Carex kokanica. Next base: position 1,682,937 of record JAJGRX010000748.1, on the reverse strand, counting down.
ACTGGATCTTGCTGTAGCAGAGAGACTACATATAATGACAGTTTTTCTTTTTTAATGTATAATCGAAAAATACTCTGCATGGTTACTTGTGACTGGATCGGTAAATAATTTGCTGAATATAATTATCCTATTTAATAGAGTACTTCCCGAGTATTATTAAAAATGTAAGGAGAATTTCATATATACCACTCAAAAACTGTGAAATTATGTATTTACTATCTAAATTTCTGTAATTATGTATTTGTCATCTAAAAATCTAATAACTCACATATTTACCCAATTAATCAAAACCTGAGATTAATTAGAGATTAATTAAGTTTAATATTATAAACAATATAAATAATAATTGGATTAGTTCCTTCCCCTTCTACGATCAAAATTCCTCTCTTTTTGGCGCTAAATAATAATTGTTTTTTTAAGTCAGTTTGGAATATCTATTTTTAATCTCTTATATTGGATATAAAGGAGAAGTCTAGGGAGAGAAAGAAAGAGTGCTAAGTTAATCCTTGATTAATTATAATTTTAAGAATGTTAAACATAATTAATCTAAGTTTTGAGTATATTTGATATATACTAAAGTTATATTAGATAAATATGTGAGTTATTAGATTTTTAGATGGTAAATACGTAATTATAGAAATTTGAATGATAAATACGTAATTTTACAGTTTTTGAGTGGTATATATGAAATTCTCCCAACAATGTATTGCTCTTTTTCAGAAGAAAAAGAAAACGAAGCACATTCTTTTGTAAATTGTAACTATAAATATTCACAAGGCTCACAACAGAGAAAATATTAATATAACATTTTTATAAGAAACAAGCGAACTGCTTTTTTCATCTTATGCTACTTCTCTAACAACATGACAGCCAGAGGAATTGTTCAATAGATTTTCGTGAAAGACAATACGCGTAGAAAAACACAATAATAGTACATGAAATTTTCAGAAGAGGATGAATGGAGATGAATCAGAACAGTTCTGCAGTAACGCCTTGCCATGTCAATTTCTAACTTGTGCCATTCCCCAACTAAGGAAGTAATTTGTTCCGTTTTATCATACAAACAAGGAAGGCCACCTGTGTGTATAAAGAGAATTTGGTGGCCTCGCCATTTTGCCGGGTTGCTAGGAATGATTAGAGCAAAGTATGACAACTAAGTGCATTTTACTGTTTTACGTTTGTAAAATGGTTTCAATTGCCATAATTGCAAAATCGAGAGCAAATATATCTTGATAAGCGCTTTGCAAAACACAACAGGATAAAGAAAGGTTAGAGAATCCACAAAAACCTAAAATTGACAAAATCTGTACAACATCCCCCCTCATCCCCCCCCCCCCCCCCCCCCCCCCCCCCCCCCCCCCCCCCCCCCCACACACACACACTAAGTCTCTCCCAATACTTTTCTTCAAACATCAGGCATCATATTTCCTTAACAAAGCATCCAACTGAGCAACTGAAGCAAAGCATCCTGAAATGGTACGATATTTATTAAGCTGTGGTTGGCACGAAGGTATAAGGATCAGTTCCTAACTTAATTGTTTAATGTGGACTTAAACCTGAAACGAAGCCTGATTAATTATAGAACCCACACTAACAATAGAGATGGCAAAAGCTGCAAGTAAGAAACAACAACTTGTACCAACAGATAGATACTGTGTATTCTTCTACACACACTGACAGGCTCAATTATAAAGTCAACATAAGAATTTATCAAGAATTTCCTCGCCTTACCAACAGATAGGTACTGTGTATTATTATTTTTTTTCTTTTTTGCGTGTTCTACAAATGTGAGATTACAATTGAACCCACTGTGGGCATTTAATAAATTACTTATTTGTACAAGTGTGCATGACCCAGGCAAAAAGACCTTATCACATGAGGAAGTTACCATTGGAAAGCTAAACCAACATAAAAACAGCAGCTGGTTTCCATTAAAAACACCTTATGTGCATGATATCTAAGCAAAACTGCAAAACTATACTTCAGGACCCAATAAAAAAAGATGTATGAATGTGACAACTAACCTATTTCGCGAGAACTGAGAACTCAATCTCAACCAAACACCTCTGCACTTGTGGACCTGCACAGAAATGTCTTCCTCTTGGTATTTTCCTCTTCACTCAGACCATAATCATATGCCAGCTCAGTCATAGCTGCTACATGATTATTCATGGCAAAAAAATTGCAACATGAGAATGCCACTCGTCAGTATGACCATGCGCCACAGGTTGCCAAAACAAATTTAGCGAGCAGCTATGATTAATATAACTCGACACATTCCCCATGTTTTTCACACTTACAACGAAATTTAATTTTATCGCAGCATCCCTGGGATCGTAACAAATACTCATCCTCGTCCTAACCATTGGACACTGTCAGAACATGCCTACTGGAACTGTCCAGTCAACAACTCGCTGAAGACATACGGTGGTATTTTCCATTTTTCATCTCAAATCAGTCACAAAACGACAAAATTAGTACCTTTCTTGCCAGTTGATGTACTTGTTATACTGATTGTATCCGTACCGGAGCAAGAGAACTGAGATTGGGCATAAAGAGGGGGATGGGGGGAGGAGGGCAAAGAAGATAGAAGATAGTGTAATGAAATTTATTTTACAAGGGGTCTAAGACTACTAATACTTGCAAAAATTAAAAAAGTCTAAAAGAAAAAAAAATGGAAATTTTAAATTTAAAGGGGGAGCCCGGCACCTCAGCCCCTGGCTGTATTAGGAAATATTCAGCTCACTCTTGCGCTTTCGACCTCTACGCTTCTTGACCTCTCCAGTCGAGACAGGAGGGGTTTCCGCTTGAACAGGAGTAATCAGCTCACTCTTGCGCTTTCGACCTCTACGTTTCTTGACCTCTCCAGTTGAGACAGGTGGGGTTTGCATTTGAACAGCAGTTGGGTTTAAGACAGTTCTTTTCAGCTTGGGGCTTTTCAGGACTTGTGGTGTAGGTGCACCAGATGCACCCATTAAAAACATTGGTGGCGGCATTTGTCCAGGGGTGAAGCCCGGCGGGTTGTTCCCGGGCTCAGCATTTGGTGCACCAAAGGGGGTAACACACATAAAGGAGGGGTTGTTTGGAGGTGTGGAGGTGTGAAACCCTAACGGGGCAGGAAACATAGGAGCTAGGGTTCGAATCGGTTTTACATCTAGCACTGTTGTATTGTCCTGCGCAGCTTGAGTTGATTTTCTCGGCCTACCCATATCTAATCCCTTGAAAAAAAAAACGATCTTTGATCACCTGAAATAGAGAGACAGAGAAGATTTGATAAAAATGAATTAAGTAGCGTTCCTACAGTAATTTTGACAAAAAAAAACGAAGAAAAATCCGAAACGAAGGAAAATCAATTTCAAGTTTAACCAGATCTAAGAAAAATATTTTTTACCAGAGAATGAGGCACCGGGAGATAGAGCTCTGAAGAAAAACGAGGTTGATGGTGAATTGACGCTACTAGCTCTAGGGTTTGGGTTTCGATGTTAGAAGAGCATCAATTTTTGGCAAGCATTTTGTGAGAATTTATCTAATTTTTGATGAATTAATTAGCATACTAGAGCGGTAGAAGTAGAACTCCACTTTCTTGTCTCTCTCTATTAGGGTAGCGCTATATTCAGGGCAATTATTGTAATTTTAAGAGCTCACGCAATTTTTTTCTCTAAATACCTGTGCTACCCTTTCACGCTCTTGTATCCATTTAATGAAAGAAGTTAATAAAGGAATGTATCTAATTAATAAAAGAAACTAATAAAGGAAAGCAATCCCTCCCTTCCTAGAGGAAAAATCCCACGTCCCAAATTCCTCTTGTATCTAATTGCGAATGTATTCCCAATATTCCTCTTATTTGCATTTGCTTATAATACACAAATAACACCTTAATTGCTAGATTATGCACATGGTATGCAATTTGCTAACCCAAGTGCAGGAGTTGTTTCTATTTTTTGTTCTTTCAGTCCCATTTATTAATTGCTGAAAATATTTACAAGATCGAGTGATTTTCACTGAATCTACCGTACCACATTTATCCCAAAAAAAAACACAAGTAATCTACATGTTAAATTTTATCACAGTGGGTACTGGTAACTATTAAAATGCACGGTACGGAAAAAAAAAACAATCAATTATGTAAATTGGAGCAAAAGAGTTGTCAGGGCTGTGCTAGAGAGGAGATATGAGATAAAAAAACCATTTCTTTTCTTTATTAACTTTTTTCTTAAATGGAGGGTAAAACAGGTATTTAGAGAAAAAAAATATCTTAGCTCTCAATATTGTAATAGTTGACCTCAAAATAGCACTCCCCCTCGAGTAGAACTAGGGTGCTCCTAAGCTCACCAAGCCCTTCGTGAGCACGACTCTAAAACCTATCGACTTGACTTCAAACGACATTTTCAAACCGTTAGATGTTCAATCTATATTAAAATGTGCTTGGAGACCAAATTTTACATTTTTTGAAATTTTTTTACTATTTATTAAGATGGTTTGAAAATCGCTGTTTTTATCAAAATTCTACACCATTGGAAAACAGCGATTTTCAAACCATCTTAATAAATAGTAAAAAAATTCCAAAAAATGTAAAATTTGGTCTCCAAGTACATTTTAATATAGATTGAACATCTAACGGTTTGGAAATGTCGTTTGAAGTCAATTCGATAGGTTTTAGAGTCGCGCTCACGGAAGAGCTTGGTGAGCTTAGGAGCACCCTAGTTCTACTCCTCCCCCTCTATTAAAACACAGAAACCTCGGAATTCAGATCCACGGCAATACCTGACTGAGTACAATGAGATCTCAGTCGTCAGATTTAATCAGAGACGAATCTCAAAGCAGAATTCCAACCGCTCGGCTGGACTGGGAGCTAAATGTACTCGGTCAGGTATCTGGGAATCCAGATGGATTTAGCTCACCGAATTATAATCGCGCGGCTCGGGCATGATGAATTTAGCTCAGATATTGCAGATGCGCAGGGAGCACAGACTATTACAAACACCTAAAGCAGGAGTAATCTTCAAAGTCATCATGTGATTGATTTTTTTTAACTATAAATTTAATCGAATAATTTAAAGCAGGATATTGCTTTAAAGTGCACCTGGCGTAAACAAATTTTCCCCTTGCTATTATTTGGGGAACTTGATGTCCGTGTCTTTCATTTTTAGCGACATGGCGAATTCGGATCCGCAGGGCAGAATTAAATTCAGACTGTTCTTTTAATTCTGGCGTGAATCTCAAAATAGACCTCATGTGTCTGCATATTACCGAATTTCTTTAGCCTGTTTGAGACTAAATCTGATAGGGCCATGTATATCATTATGGGTAAAGTATCAAGTTCAGATAGTAAGTCTTTTAAGCAAGTTCATTCGGGATGGCTGTACGGAGTCACAACCGACTTACAAGCTCACTTGGCTAGTCTGTTCGGAACTGTCTTACGGAGTTATAACTAACTTACCGGCCTGGGTGAGAAGCCCATTCGAGATGTCCGTACGAGATTATAACCGACTTACTGGCCTAGCCTGCATGAAAAGCCTATTCGGGACGTCCGTACGAGATTATAACCGACCTATAGGTCTATATATACCCCCGAGTTTACTGAGCTCGGAGTCCACAATTCAGGAATACACAATACATAGAGGCTAGAGTTACGTACCCATCGAGTCTGCACACAGTTCTACCCATACACGCATTAAATACGTACAGAATCCGCACGGACTAATCTCTCTCGAGTTAGAACGGGCTTAGACACACTACAACTTAATCTTTCCGGAGATAGAACGTGTCAAAATCCGATAATTTTTTCTACGGTACCCGAAGAGACACAAACTCTGACATGATGGGACTATTTTTTAGGCTATTTTATAAGGGCCTGATAGGTTGTTATATAAAATTGCATGGGACGAGATATTTTGGATACAGGAATTCAAAAATTAATGTTAAAAAACTCATGTTAATTAGTATACATGAATATAGTTGTAAGAACCGAAATTTTTTTAGTTAAATTGAGTCTAATTAAATCAATGTTACCTAAATCAATTTTTTTTCATTAATACTACCCACGCAGACTAGGAGAGCGCACCAAATAAATTTGATGCGCACTTTAGAAAAATATATCATTTGGTGCTCTAACTGAAAGCGTGCAAATCAAGTAGTATTCTTATCCAGCGTGCGCACCAGGGAGGACAATAAGTTTTAATTGAAAAATATATTACAAAACACTAATTAATAGCTTAGTAGGACAAAAAGTGCACTATTTATATGACTTTTGGTTTATTTCTCATGCAACATTAATTGAGATGCCTTTGGGAGTCCCACACTAGGATTAACTGAGCTATTAATATAGGGTGTGGTCCGTGTGGAACTGATAGAGGGTACCTCTAAGTTAATTAGCCAATTATCAGCGCTAGAACCAAAAAATATATGTAAAGGGTTGGTGCGCATTCTGAGTTAGGGTACCACTTTGTGCGCATCTTAGTAAGCACACCAAATGGTACTCTAACTCAGGGTGCACATCAAATGGATTTGATGTGCTTTCTCAGTCCGCATGGGCGGTAAGTATTGAGAAAAATTGATTAGAGTGGTGTTTAATTAATTTTGATTTAATGGGGTGGTAACTAAAAAAATTTTGGTTGTAAGAATGGGCTGAAATGAATATTCGGTTGTACTATGAGAGAAATTACAAAAAAAATATAATTTGAGAAAGATATTCATGAAAATTATATTTTTGTGTTTAAAAGACTTATTATCAATACTAATTTTGTGATTTATTCTATAATCAAAAGTCTAATAATTAACATATAATAAAATTTAGACAAATAAAAAAATAAAATATAAGTATAATAAATTATAATTTTCTCCTTAATTGGTGTGTAAATAATATAAATGATATTAAAATAATGGTAAAATTATCATAATTTTTTATAACATAAAGCATTTTTTATAATTAGAAAACTCAATTTAAGTAAATTGATATCATAGTAATTTTTATGGGATTCATATGCAAGTATTAATAAGTATAATTTATTTAACATTGAGTATTAATGCATTCAACATTTTTAATTGAAAATTTTGAGGAGAGATGAAATAAGAGATCAAGGGAAAAAAATAATTAGGTTTGATCTTTTTTTTTTCCCACATATTTGTGACAAAATGGTAATCAAGATGGGGAAAAAAAAATTGATCTCATCGTAGAGAAAAATGACATCCGAACATTCCTTGGATAAATTTTCTCATTAAATCTAAAATCTCACCAATTCTCATCCATCTGATACAGTTTCTACGTAGTTATTATCATTATTGTTATTTACTATTATTATCATTTACTAATAATTTTATTCTTATATTAGTACTATTATTGTTACCTCCATAACTACCATAATCATGATTATAATTCTTTATATTTCTATATGCAATAATATAAATGTTGTTTTTTCTATTTGACGGGCACAATAAAATAAAATAAAATATTAAAACACATGAAATATTGAACATAAATAAATATAATTTAACACTAAGAAATATTTTCGAACATTTTTATGCTCCAACAAAAATAACTCATTTAAAGCCTACTAGAAGGTTGTTTTCAGCAGTGATCAATATTCTAATGGGCTGTCAATGGTATTTTATTAGGTCGTATCTCCCGAATTTTTTATTTATATCCAAAAAATAATTGAAATTTCAAAAAATACCCATCTCGCCTGGAAATTTCGAAAAATACCCAAACCGGAAAATAATTTTCCGGATTTGGCCTCTAAATCCGGAAAAAAAATTTCCGGTTTTAATCTCTATTTCCGGAAAAAATTTATCCGGATTTAGCCTCTAAATCCGGAAAAAAAAAATTCCGGTTTTTATTTCCGGAATTTTTTTTTCCGGTTTTAGAGGTTATTTCCGGATAAATTTTTTCCGGTTTCGCACCCATTTTGATTATAAAAACCGCAGAGCTCTCTTGCTTTCACTCAGGTTCGGCTTCTGCTTCGCTCTCTCACAGTAAGTTATTTAAATTATTTAAATTTATTTTAAATCATTTAAATTATTTAAATTTATTATTTAAATTATTTAAATTATTTAAATTTATTAAATTAATTTAGGAAATTGCAAAATAGTGTAGAATAATTTAGAAATTATCAAAATGGTATAGAAAAATTTAGAAAATTTTAAAATGATTTCGAATTGTTTTAGGAACCTCTTTCATTTTTGGATCCCTTCCGGAGCTCTGACTGTCTGATTGATCCGATCTTTGATTCAGGTTATTTTTTTATTTTAATTTTAATTTGTATTATAATTAATTAGTTCATTCAAAATAATGTATTATTTTTTAGAATATTGTCCAAATAATTTTGAATTATTTATAATATTCCAAAATGGTTCAGAATAATTTTAAAAATTCCAAAATTGTTTAGAATATTGCTAAATTAATTTAAAAAATTTCAAAATGGTGTAGAATAATTTAGAAATTATCAAAATGGTCTATAAAATTTTAAAATGATTTAGAATTGTTTTAGGAACCTCTTTCATTTTTGGATCCCTTCCGGAGCTCTGACTGTCTGATTGATCCGATCTTCGATTCAGGTTATTTTTTTATTTTAATTTCAATTTGTATTATAATTATTTAGTTCATTCCAAATACATTTTTATTTTTTAGAAAATTGTCCAAATAATTTAGAATTATTTAGAATATCCCAAAATAGTTTAGAATATTGCCCTATTAATTTAAAAAATTACAAAATGATGTAGACTAATTTAGAAATATCGGAAATGGTCTTGAATAATTTAGAAAATTATAAAATGGTTATAGAATAATTTTTAGAGGTCCGAACAATTTTTAATTACTTATATGTTGTTATTTTTTAAATTGCCAGACCAATCGAAACTTAAAATGACAGCTATTTATGTGAAGATATTTAGTGGAGGAGAAATCAAATACAATAATGACGGGGTCTTTTACAGTACCCGAGCTAAATACTCATTACCGCTAACCGTGAACCACAGCTTTGATTATCTTCGGAATGAGATTTATAAATTTGTTGGGTATAATGCTAGTCAAGCAAATCTGGAAATCCAAGCCAGGTTTAATATGTCTACCGATGGGGGACGTGACCATCAATTAGTACCGATAATGGACCAACAATCGTTCGAAATGGTTTTAGGAATTGTGTCGTCTTTTGCACAAAGGTTACCGGTTCTGGAGTTGTATGTAGAATTGGAACCGAACTATACCAGTCAGATTCCTGAACCTCGATCCCGACCCAGTACCAGTCATAATCATGTGGATCCCGATCCAATTCCAGTTAGATCCCGACTTAGTACCGGTCGGCACTCTATGGATGTACAGAGACCCCGACTCAGTATCGGTAGCAACTCTGTGGATCTACCAGTTAGACCTCTACCCAGTACCGGTCGGAACTCTGTAGATCTACCAAGCTCATCACGACCCAGTACCAGTCGGGCCCGTAGACAGCTACGTGATTATTCGCATGCCCCTGTGGATGCAATTGATTCTGACAGTTTGGAGAGTAGAGATGAGAGGCTCTCAGGTGAGTCATCGGGTTCCGATGATGATATTGAATCGCTCAGCCAGCGACAATCACGGTCCCGGGAAGCACAGTACCCGATAACTGGTCGGGAAAATATGACACATCCGGTTGATAGTTTCAATGACATATCCAGTTTTCGGCCTGCGGATGTCGATTTTTTCGGCAGGTCAGACAAAACATTCGATAATCCATTGGCTAAGGGTGTAGTTTATCAGTCGAAAACGGCTCTAAGGATAGCAATCAATGAGTTCCATCTCGACAACAATTGTGAGTGCAAGGTTCTTAGAAGCGAACCTAGACGTTACGAGGTGGTGTGCAGAGATAAGTTTTGTAAATTTAAGGTATGCGCGAAGCAGAACGGTCTTTCAGAATCTTGGATTATTACCAAACAAGCACTTCCTCATACGTGCACAGTATCGGCGACACGTACTGATCATTGTCAGCTTACGGCAGAGATGGTTGCCCTTACGATTGATAAGACCATTAGAAGGGATGTATTCTGAAGCGCTCACGGTGGGCAGTATTCTCGCATTTAAATAGAAAAAAATACTAACCATCTCTTTTCTATCTCGCTCGCACCGGTGGGCAGTATTCTGAAGCGCTCACGGAGCGCTTTTTTTACCAAAAGCAAGTCCGACGTTCTGTCATCCTTTCCCAGCTTTTTCATGAACCTCTTGATTTCATTATCTTGGATGCCTAGCAGGTCATACAGTCGGCCTTGAATCCTCGTCGTGTCTGTAGTTCCCGTTACAGGATCCCCCGAAATAGGCAAACCCCACAAACAACTCACATCCTCCAACGTTACTGTAATTTATTTTTGCATGTCAGTAAGAAACTAAAAAACAAATTTATTTGACTCAGTTAATACCTGTCATCTCTCCGAAAGGAAGATGAAAGGTGTGCGTCTCCGGACGCCACCGCTCGACAAGTGCATGAATGAGGGCCGCATCGAGGGCGATATCAGGCATTGTCGCGAGCTGATATAAGCCCATTCGAATTAATAACGGTGCATAGTCCTTGTGATACTCGCATTTGTGGCGATAGTGTCTCACCGTTAAAATATCTTTACTCTAAATTAGGGGAAAAAATCAATTACAATATAATTTGATTACTGACCGAGTTATGAAAAACGAAATAAGTAAATGCTTACCTCCTTCGACGCTTGAGATACCCTATGGTTGCCGTGAGGTATCCACAACAAGGGGCTAACTGTATGCCTGAGTACTAAGTCTGCCATACTACAAAATTCGAACAATATTCTAAATTGTCTTGAATTTTTCTAAATTATTCTGGACCATTCTGGCATTTTCTAAATTATTCTGGACCATTCTGCTATTTTCTAAAGAATACTGGACAATTCAGGTATTTTCTAAAATACTCTGGACCATTCTGGTATTTTCTAAAATACTCTGGACCATTCTGGTATTTTCTAAACTATTCTGGACTATTCTGGTATTTTCTAACAAATTCTAAATTATTCGGACAGTATTCTAAATTATTTAAAATAAACTAATTAATTGTATTATAAATTAAAATTAAAAAAGTTAAAAAACCTCAATCGAAGAGCCGAGTGATCAGACAGTCAGAGCTCCGAAAGGGATCCGAGAAAAAAAGAGGTTCCTAAAAAAATTCGAAATCATTTTAGATTATTCTGGACCATTCTGGTATTTTCTAAATTATTCTGGACCATTCTGCTATTTTTTAAATAACTCTGGACAATTCTGGTATTTTCTAAACTATTCTGGACCATTCTGGTCTTTTCTAACAAATTCTAAATTATTCGGACAATATTCCAAATCATTTAAAATAAACTAATTAATTGTATTATAAATTAAAATTAAAAAAGTTATGAAACTAATTAATTCTAAACTATTTAAAATTAAAATTAAAATTAAAATTAAAAAAGTTATGAAACTAATTAATTGTATTATAAATTAAAATTAAAAAAGTTATGAAACTAATTAATTCTAAACTATTTAAAATTAAAATTAAAATTAAAATTAAAAAAGTTATGAAACTAATTAATTCTAAACTATTTAAAATTAAAATTAAAATTAAAATTAAAAAAGTTATGAAACTAATTAATTCTAAACTATTTAAAATTAAAATTAAAATTAAAATTAAAATTAGAATTAAAATTAAAATTAAAATTAGAATTAAAATTAAAATTAAAATTAAAATTAAAGTTATGAAAAGTTATTAAAATTAATTCTAAACTATTCAAAAATAATTAATTAATTAATTAAATATATTAAAAAAAAAAAAAAAAAAAAAAAAAACCTGCTGCTGTGTGGCTGTGCTGCTGTGGAGAGTGCTGCTGTGGAGCTGAAGTGGGGAGGATTTATAGCCCCGGATCCGGAAAAAATATTTCCGTAAAGCACCCCCGAAACCGGAAAAAAAATTTCCGTAAAGCACCCCCCCAAAACCGGAAAAAAAATTTCCGTAAAGGCACCCCAAAACCGGCAAAAAATTTTCCGGAAAGAGCTCCCCAAAACCGGAAAAAAAATTTCCGGATTTAGAGGCCAAATCCGGAAAAAAAATTTCCGGTTTGGGTATTTTTCGAATTTTCCAGGCGAGATGGGTATTTTTTGAAATTTCAATTATTTTTTGGATATAAATAAAAAATTCGGTCGTATCTCCATTTTTATATTAAACACGTAGATGTCCTGATTCGTCAACTGCTTTGATTAAAAGATAAAATTTCGGATTGAATATTAGCCATCGGATCAAATATTATGATACTATACATCTTTTTTATGTTTTTTTACATATACAAGTCTAAATTTATTTAGACATGTACTCTCCACACGTACTCTTCACACGCAAATTGTATCATCTTTTTTATTGGTCATAATTTCTTTCTATATTTTAAATGTCATTTAAGAAATTTTTGAATTGATTGATAATTGATTGGTCATGTTTTCATTTCTTTCTAATTTTTTATATCATTTAAGTAATATTATTTGTCATTTAATATGTCACACCTCAAATACGGGTATAACAGCCTGCCGCATATATTTATTAAGACATATATGCCAAGAAGTGGATCTTTTATATGCATTACCAATAACACCATTACATATAACCACATTCCAATATTTACTAAATTATCTGACAGAATACGGCAAACTATGTTTTTAGAAAATACCTCCCGCATCCTGTCAGTTTCAACAATCCCAAACCCCATTTTTATGTGGTCATGCTGTCAGATGCAATCCATAACCGTCTCTCTGTATCCATATAATAAACCTGAAAATAATCCAAAGGGTTGGGTGAAAAATAATAATAATATTATCTCCCAGTGCAAATTTGCCACAATCAGATCATTGGACTTGCAATCAATCCATATCCAGAATTAAACCCTCGCAACTTGACATTAACATTTCAATTTATGTATATAAATGAATGCACATGCTCAATCACAATATTCAATCCAATCTCAACTCATAAGATTTCCAATGAAGCTCAACATAGATATATTTGGCTTAAACTCATATTATCAGGTCTGATAACACACACAAATAATCCACCAACTTGTCACACAAGTGGCCAAGCTAAACCCACACCTGTCGGTACATGTATAGTACCCTTAAACTGACTCAAACTGACCCTCATCTGTAGTGTTTGGGCTTATACCATTTATTAAAGTCTGGTTCATAATCAGATAATATTTTGTATGCAATAAACTCAGAATCTGTAATTTCTAACACTAACAAAACAGTCAACGCCCCGCAATTGACTAGATAATAAGACGTTTCTTTATAGTCACTCAAAGTCTCCGTCACAATCAGTCAACGCCCTGCAATTGACTGATTCGATCAATCACCGCCTAGCAAGTGATTGACCACACACCATATGCGCATATTCGTTCAAAGTCAACGCCCAACAATTGACTTTGATAAGTTAGTAATCATCACAAATTTATGGTGATTACGACCGTAGTCCAGAATAGGAGAACACACAAAACGATAAACCATTTGAAATGACAGGTCAACAATATCACACAAATTTAGTTATAATTTAATTGGGCTATGCACATGATTCACACATCTCAAAAATATAATTTATTTACACACCATTAGAAATTTATTTACATCACCTCCTCTGATCATGTCTCGAAAATATAATTTTTAAGAGTAATCTTTTGCAATTGCAGGAGTGGAGATAATCATATCACTTGCAAAGTAATTGCAAAAATTTACGTGACACTTTTAAAAAAGTTGTCCTTACAATTAAAATTACAAATGTCACAGCAGCATTTTGCAAATGCTTGCAATTCAAGTGGGATCGATGAAGATGCTCTTAGAAGCCTAAAATAATACATCAATTACTTATCTCGGTTTCTTTTATATCACGATGAAATTACTCAATATCAGCAAGTTTGTTTGATACCATTTAAACAAGAAACAGAATGCACTATATGGATTAATGGTAAATTAAAATTTGCACAAAAATACATTTGTCTGATGACATATTAATCAAATCTAAGGTCCTTTTCTTTCTTTCTTTCTTTTTTACTAGGAACGATCAGAATCTTAGATCAAAGTGCATTGACATTTAATCTGTAGAAGCGATAAAAGAATAATGTCAATCCTATAAAGCATCCAAGGGTCATCAATGGTTGTCAGGTATGGGAATTGAGGTGATTAATGGTTGTCCTCTGATATCTCACTGTCAATGGTTGTCCTCTGATATCTCACTGTCAATGTTCCACAGATAATGCTGTAAGCAACCTCAATTCTCTCTTATGTTCCACAGATTTAGATTTGGAATTGAATTTCTATGATCTGATAGGTGTATGCAGTAAGAAGAATTCATTGTACAATTTTTCAAAACTTTCCCTATTCTTCATCTAATTTGCTTTATGATGCTGTCAGATCCTAACTTGGGTTTATCAAATGAAAAGGAAAAGACAGAAAAATTAAAATAAAAATTGATAAGGAAAAATGAGAGAAAATGTGATTGAAATTTTGGTCGTAGTTGTCAAATAAAGTGATGAGCAGATCTCGTGATCAAACAATTTTTGTCAAATACCTTCGTTTAGATATGTATTTCAACCCGTCATTTAAATCCTACTAAATCTTTTCCATTATAAATCACGGTGCCGTCACAATGGCTTCCGATTACAGTATATTCGTGCTTGGTGTGATGGAGTTAGGTTCAAACCAGTGCAACATCAAACACCAACTATATTGAGGCAAAGACCACATGCTAGAAATGAAGAATGCGAGATTTTAAGTGCAGGAGAAGGTGCTTATTAATCTTGTGGAATGTAGTTGTGTACATGGTTCTTGTGACATTAACAGAATGTAATTGTAAAACTCTGTGTAAGGTATTGTCACATCTCAAATCGGGATTTCACACCTCGTGTTTATTAACTCAATAAACATGCAAGGTTAAACAAACACACATAATAAAGTAAATGCGGAAGCGTGAATAATCATAACAAAAGCACAAGTCATAGTATCCATAAATAAACATACACATATAGTGTTCATACAACCCACTCCATAAAAACGTAAAACATAATCTAAGAAAGGAGGTACATGATCTAACGAGTCTGATATACAAAACAAAAAGGCATCAGACTTCGTATAACCTAATCAAAAGCCCTATAAAGCGTAAATCAGCTACGTGGTCATCGGGGGCAACTCCTAGTCAATACTGTTACTGATCACCAGCCTCTGTACCTAAAACCACGAAACAACTTGTGGGTGAGCGACTAATCACTCAGTATGTGACCCAGAATTATCTCTCAGGAATCCTCTACGGTCAAAGTACTTTTAATTATAAAACTACGTATGATTTCGTAAACGGTAATTTATGTGCAAGTAATGTAGTTATATCCAAATACATAACCTAACTTATTAACTATTAAAGAAAATATATATAGTAAGTGCAGCTAACAAATAATGCGGTTATCCTATTATGCCAATATGCAAAAGATTCCCGAAAATAAACACAAGAAGAATATTATATTCATAATCAAACCGGAGTCAGTATCAAAATATTGTGTGTGGAAACTAATATAATAATACGGAATATTTATCACCCTATCAACCCGTGCCATGCCAATCAAATCTAAAAGACCCAATAAGATATTATCCAAGTACTGCGATCGTACGTAGAGTGTGATGATACACATTGCCCTCAAGGTAACATAGCACGCTGGCAGATGGATATATCTAAATCTCGTGAATTCTTACTTCTAAATCGATTGTTCATCCAAATATATAAAATAAGAGAAAACTACCACCAAGATGTAAAAATAGTTAATCTCTTCCCTCATGAGCAGGAGAGAACTCCATTTGTCCGGCCAGACTAGTGGGAAACTATACGCCACGGAATCGAACCGTCAATGTATTCAGACCTATCCGGGACTCGAACCAGGGAACTATCAGGGACTTGAACCCTGGAACTATCCGCCATGGACTCAAACCGTGCAACGAAGACACAGACCTGTCACAGACTCATGATCGGAATTAGGAGTTGTACAGTCTCGTAAATGGCGAGTAGCTTCTAATGTAGGGGGAAAATAACGAATCGATTCGTGCCCCCAAACTCAAACCGGTGCACGTAAATATAAAATGAACGGAAGATATATAAATCAAAATATACATATAATATTCCTAAAAGACCTTCTGAGGGATCAAGTGACCCCTCAGCTCAGTGGCTATCGGGTCGACTCGTACCCCATCCTACGAGACGGAACGAAGTCACTCAGTCTTTTCTCACCACTCACCAATGCATACGTGCGACTACATAGTAATATGTCGTCCTCTATGAGAAGATGACAACTAATAGTCTAATGCAATAAAATATCTATATATTATACATTAAATTACCCTACTCCTAAAATACTGTAAATTACTGTTTTTCAGGGTTTTATGTAATTCCTGTCTACAGTGCAAAAAGGATAAGCATGCTCTACAGTTTTCAATGCAACTATTTAATTTAAATAAATATGATAGGTCAGATGGGTTGACTTGTAAGAGTACGTCACGAAAGAATAATTCAGATATTCCACACCTGAATATAAAGCTGAAGCCGTGTGCAAGCGCTAGACACCGGCGTAGTCTGCAGGATCCTCGTCTGTTCCAGTATAGACATACGCGGGATCAGACCATGAACCTGAACCTTAGAGAATCTTTATTTAATTGTTTAACCCAAACCTTAGCACAATTAGCGCCTCCACATTAACTTTGAGGGTATTGAACCTAAAAACTATTTTAAAAACCATTTTCAAAACCACTACAAACTGTTTTCTAACTGATTTTAAATCCCCTATAACCTAGAACTAGTGAAAATTGTTAGATATCCGATACACTATCCCTGTGGATCGACACCCCAATTATACTACACGGTAGGATCATGTGCTTGTGATCTAAACGCAAGTAGAATTAGGGTTGAAAAGTATATTAATTTATACTGAAAGTTAGTAGTTCAATTTGGACTCATCATCATACAATAAAACCGTATATAATTGGTGGAGTATTCATATACATCCATCTGAAAGAAGGATGTTCCTCATTTTTTAAATTGAACTAATATAATATTTATGTTTTGTTCTATTATTTAATTAAGATTTTATATTATTATTTGATATTTATCATTAAAAAAATTAATTGATGAACAATTTCACTAAATTTTTTCTCAATTTTCAAAAAAAAAGGAAACCTAACCACCCACAGAGGGGCGGTTGGGGCAGCTTTTAAAATAAAGAAAACTGAGGGCATATTTGTTATTTATATTTTTATTGAGGGTATAATAAAAAAAAACCGGTCCAACCTTCAGTCCTACTATTCCGAGGTGATAATCATTCAAAATATGACGAAAAAAAATGGCGACAAAAGAAATCTTAATTTGTATACAATATAAAATACTTGATATTCAGTTGTCGCTTAACATCTAAAATTAAGTAGAAAAAACTGTGAAAATTGTCATTTATGCGTAAGACTACTTTATGTTGTTATTTTCTTTTCTTTTTTCTTTCTTTGCTGCTTTTACTGTTCATTAATTATTAACTGATCTCCCGCAAGGCCGCAACTGCTCAACATGTCTCTCAACTCTCATTGCACCTTAACAGGCTTTACAGGCCTCCATTTGTCTAGCCTAAATACCCAATTAAAATGTGTCTAGACAATCATAAATTTAAATAGAAAACGTTCATCTAATGGAAGGTTTCTTAGATGCATATATATTAGAAGGAGGAATCGGATTACACTCTTTTATTTGATACATTTTGATACTTATTATTTTTAAAGTCCAAATAGTTGATTCAAACCGTTCAACATGATGGATATATTAAAATATGTTTGGAGATCAAATTTTATATTTTTTTGAATTTTTTTACTATTTATTTAGATGGTTACAAAATCGTTGTTTTCATACCATTGAAAAACAACAATTTTGTAACCGTCTTAATAAATAGTAAAAAAAATTCAAAAAAAATGTAAAATTTGATCTCCAAGCACATTTTAATATGGTGATCATGTTGAACGGTTCGGATCGACTATTTGAATTTTGAAATCGCAAAATTGACTTATAAAAAAAACAGTGTCATGATGTGTCACCAAAAAAGGTGTAATTGGATCCCTCCTCTATTAGAACACCTTCATTTTTACAATACAAAATTTAAATTTATGTGTCACATCAACAAATTAGCAATATTTCTTAACATTAATTCGGAAATATTTTCATTCCTATCCATTTCAATTTGGCTGATATGACAAAAACAATTAATCATATCACATGCAAAAGTAATTGCAAAAACTTACGTGACACATTCAAAAAAGTTTATCCTTGAAATTAAAATTACAAATGTCACAGCAGCATTTGCAATTCAAGTGGGATGGAGATGCTTCCTAATAAAAGGCAAAAATAATTCATCAATTACTTATCTTAGTTTATTTCATATCACGATATATTACTCAATATCAGCAATTTGTCTGATACAATAAAAACGAAAAAAGAATTTTTTTATATGGATTAATAGTTAATTAAAATATGCGAAATATGCATTTGTCTGATGGCAAACCCGTGGGTACATTTATATTAAAATATAAGGTTATTTATTTCTTTATTTCTTTTTTTTATTGGCTAGGGGTTGTTTGGCAGCAAGAGATTAAGTCTCCTTAAGACTTAATCCATTTTCTTTAGCTTTCTTAGCCCATCAGTTCTTTGATTTCCTCTACCCGAAAATCAGTTCATTAGCACTCCTTAAGCTCTTAATTCCTTACTGCCAAAAAGCCCCCTAAATCATATTAGAAACAATGTCAATCCTATAAAAATTGAGGCGATTAATGATTGTCCTCTGATATCTCACTGTCAAATACTCAAGGTTGTACAGAATAATGCTCTACAAAGAGGCTACCTAGACCTCCGTTGATTTCTCAAAAAAATAATGCTCTACAAATAATGCTGTAAACAATCATTTCATTTCAGTGTATTGATTCATGGCTGTACATAATAGAGTTTGTATCCTCTGCGGTAACTTAAAATTTGAGTTTGGAATTCAGATCATCCGATTTTCGGTAAAATTTTATTTTTTGAGTTTGTACATAATTGCTGTTCTTCTTTTTATTTTATTTTCCTTAGCACTTCTCTGTTTCATGATTTTGTTGTATCTTGACTCAATATTTTAGCTCATTTGACCTTACCAATGAAATTTATGGAAGTGTCTCAACTTTCATAAAAAATAAATCTAGATAAAAAATTTGTTGGGTCGGGTCCGACTCTGCTGCTTTTCTAGCAGAAAAGGAGGACCCTCCTCTTCCAAATCCAACGATTCAAAATTTTTATTCACGTATCTCGATAAAAAAACTTTTTCATGCACAAATCTCAACAAATTTTGAATCGTTGGATTTGGAAGAGGAGGGTCCTCCTTTTCTGCTAGAAAAGCAGCGGAGTCCATTCCCTATTTTTAGGCAAAAGAGAGGAAAGGTGTTGCCATGCCAGGGCTCCTAAGTAGGCTCATTTGGTCATGTGCTCTGCGCCAGGGCTCCTTTTTGTGAACCACAAATGCACCTTAGTAGTGATTCAATGATCTTTAATGTCCCAAATGGTCCCCTTCTAAATTTGTTGTACCTTAATTTATGGTGAACTTTTGAAGAAAATTTTGAAAATTCAGAAAGGCATCAGTGAGATGTATCGTACCATTTTGCGGTACAGTAATCTTTGAGCCCATCCAACTCGCATGCACAGGGATTTTGCTTTTCTTTTTGAACATGCAGGTGGATATTATTGGATTCTCATCTTTGTACACACACCTTTAAACAATTTCTCTTTAATTCTGTTTGCCTTAGTATCTTGACCTTTCCAAACATTTCGATTGCTACTGCCTACTAGTACCATCGGAGTTGTTGTTTCCCTCCATTTCCCACAAAATGGAGGCTCCATTTTAGATTGCTACTAGTACCATCGTTTCTGCACACAACTGGAGGTGTTCAGTGATCTGTTACTGCTGATGAAGTTGCATTCTTCTTATCATTTACTTTCATGTCAGCTACTTAAGTTATTATCGATACAATTATTTTTGTAGTTATGGAAATTTTAAAATTGGAGGACGTAAAGGGAAATCTATATACATACAAAAAAAAATTACGCCAACAATTTTTGATGAAACAAACAAAAGCAGTATTCAGCAGATAAAAACTAAAACAGGGACAAAAATAACAGAAAACTAAACAACAAACTTAGTCCCTGGTACTGGTACATAACTGAAAGGAAATCTAAACAGAACAAAACTACGTCATAATGGATGGCCACAGGCCCACAAGCAAACAAAAGCTGAAGAATAAACAGGAGAAAAAGATATGACAAGAGATGCAACACGAAAGGATCAGCAGTGGTACAACACTTTTGGACCTTGTACCGGTTCTGTACCAGTCACCGAGTAAGTGGGAGGAAGTATTCAGGAGGTTTCAAAGAAATTGTCAAGATGTAACCAGCACAGGTATTGAACACGTCTGTACCAGTCTGTACCACTGTCAAACAAGGTGAAAAGCACAGCTGTGGCTGCAGGCGAAAAGAAGCTCATACTGAGTGCACCAGTAACTCATCAGTCATCATCGTATCAGTGCTTGTATAATTTACTATGATAAATGTACTCTTAAGAAACAAAACTGTTCTTTTGGTATTCCATTTTCATCTGAAAAATATCAATTATGTTATTCATTTTTTTTAAATCATTATAGGGAGAAATTCATTGTCTAACAATACCTCACTGATAAAGTCAAATGAGATAACAGAAAAAGTTGAGGTATATAACACATTTTTTTTTTGTCAGATATATATAACACTTGTCATATAGGATTATTTCAGTTAGGATAATTTGTCCTGCTAGGCAATTTAAATTGTAGTCATTGTAGATTCTAGAATAGAAAGTGTAAAGAGAAAACACTGGTTCATGAATTAAATAGAAAGTTGTATCTCAAACGCAAACAATGCCTGATGCCAGGGGGTCTGAGCAGAAAATTGGGAATTCCGTCATACTTCTGACATAAAAAACCGGCCTACCAGACCATCGGTACCGGTGTACCAGTGAGAAGACTGGTACGGGATGATACTGGTATCAACGTACCAGTAAGCCAAGACTCCACTTGGCGCCAAACGTACTTTAAAACTCCAATTTTTGTTTTAATTCCTGCAATTTATTACTGTCATTTTACCACTTTTTTTTTCTAATTTTAGCTCAAATGTTTTGAACAAAATCATATTTTATTTTGGTGGTTACCACACTCATGTAACGGACCCGTTTTGATCAATATAAATGTGGGCTAGACCTTAATTTTTCTTCAAAAAATTTAAGAAACAAAAGATGTGTTTGAGTTAACTTTCTATGTTTCATGTACTATTGATGATTCCTCTGTGTTGAACTGGTAGTATTTATTTAAATTAAACTACTTAAAACTTATTTATCCAAAAGACAGACCTCGTTGACTAATAGAGGGTATGGTACCTAAACGGGTCCCTGTCAACTGTTATACCCCACCCGATTACAACATGCTTCCAATTCAACTAATATCTGATCAGACGACTCGGATCGACGCACCTTAAAAAAAAACAACTCTCTTCCTCGCTAATAAACAGAGAGTAAGCACATCTAAGCTGCATATATTACTGTCACAAAATATTCTGCACAAATAATATGTCACTCCGCTCCTCACGCTGACGTGTCCACATCAGCTCCTGGCCAGCTGGCCCCCTGCTCCCACATCTGCCGAGTGTCCCTGAAAGTGGGCCCACTTGAATCAGAGCTCACTAACTTCTATAGTTTTTTCTCACTAAATTCCATAAAAAGAATGAAGTGTACCCATCATAAAAACTGGATACATCCAGCTTTCTCCAGTACCTCCAGGTAGCACTTTTGTAAGAATCATAAATTTTGCTTTCAATTTATAAAATTTAGCAAACTCAAATTCAAAATTACCCAATTATCTTCATTCATTGCATTCAGATTCATTTTTTTGTTCTTTTTTACTCTTATATTTGTTCTAAGGTGTTGTTGCAAATTGTGACAGATTGCAAAATGTGTTATCATGGAAATGGAAAAGCGCAGTTTGTTACAGAACAGGAGAAATTCACAAACAACATAGAGAAGCGCAGAGCCTTTTAATTTGTTACAGCCGATAAAATTTTGGGTTCTTTATTTGTCTCACATGCCTACAATAAATATTCCCCTTTTCATACGAGCCGCTCAAACATTTGTTGGGAAAAGGAAAACCACCGCCCATTTTCCACGTCAAACAACAAGACGTGACCAACAAGCAAAAACCAAATAATATATTACAAGTCCTCTCCATTTTATACTAACAGGACACCTTCCTACCTCTCTTTCTGAATCAGGAACTGGAGAAACTTACCGCTAAAAACTGGAGACGATAAATTTTATGAAATAGGGAAAAAAAACAGAAAGAGAAGGGCAAAAACTGGAGCTCAATCACACTTGACTATAAAACTAATAATATATATATTTATAAATCCTCTCCGATTTACAATGAAGAGAACCAATTTACAAAACTAACCAGCTCCCCTCCTTGATCTTCTCTTGTAGAAGCTCAGTTTCAGGAAATGACAAACAAAACAGAGTGGAGAACAGGAGACAAAGCACATGATCTTACTTAACTATCAACTAATAACTAACTAGTTATATAATATATGTTTCCCCATAATTTAATAGCACATAAATAATGTAACCAAGAAAAAGGTCACTGCCTTTACTCACTTCACAGAACCAACCCAAAAAAAAAAACCACTGTGAACCAAAGAGGGGCATAACCGTCAATTCGCACCAATCTCTAAAGAGAAGAGGTTTGCGTCAAACTCCCCGAGGTCCACCTCCGACAAATCTGGCAACGGGAGGTAAAATTCCCTTAAATCCACCGGAAGAGGTGATTCCACCGCGCAGCAAAACCCCTCCTCCCACCAACTCCCAACGTCCGGTTCAACACAGTACGGCAACACCGAGTCTGGAGACTTGCGCGGGTCCCCTGCTCCCCCTTTCATTAGCTCACAATTCTCTCCCAACACCGGGTCCACGGAGTTAGAATTCCACAACCCCTGTGCTAGGGGTTCAGACTTGTAGACCAAAGGCGAATCAGGCGAATAAATCTTGATTGGCGAAGCCAATGCATCTCTGTGGCCGATTTTAGTAGATTGATTATTGTACGGAGATACCAGTTTCACAGGAAAATTAGTGATCGCCTTCTCTCCCTGCAGCTTCACTGCAAACCAATCATAAGCCTCCGCCGCCTCCTCGGCCGTGTCAAAGGTGCCGATCCAGAGCCGCTTCCCCTGACCCGGATCCCGTATCTCAGCTGCATACTTCCCCCAAGGTCTTCTCCTCACGCCTCGAAACCTCCGCTCTCCACCAGGCCCTACCAAAGGAGCAGCGATCACAGGAGCTACCTGTTTGAGTCTCCTAAACCGAGATTTCTTCTTGCGTCTGGCAAGAATTCCGGGAACGTCGATCTGGATCACATGACGGCGCATGTGAGGAGTAGAGGTCTGCTCAGACTCGCTGGAGGAGGAGTCGGTAGCGTCCGGGTCGGAGTAGTGGATCCGGATCCGCCGGCATGAACGTGAGGTCAGCTTTTGGGAGTGTTTAGTGCTGTTAGTCGATTTGGGTTGAGGTGGCGAGGAGGAAGTAACCGGATCGTCCGGATTTTTCATGGCGATTTGTGAAGGTTTGGGGTTTTGGGGATTTTCGTTTGGTGGTGTAGGGTTTAAGCGGGAGAAAGAGAGAAAGAAAAGTGGTCAGAGGAAAAGGGAGGGAAATGGGTGAATTACTAGAGGCGAGGCCGCGACGGGAATTTAAGGCAGTTGCTTCGTTATTCCCGTTTATTCGTCCTTTTACTCTTTCTTGGTTTTCTGATACAATAATTATAGAAGCACTTGTGTAGCGGGTTATGTGCTCATTGATTCAAGTGATTCAACCGCTCAATTTTTATTTGCTCTGCAGGAATAACTTTTTTTTTTAACCCGAAATATATTCCCAAGTATCAAGTATGTATGTTGTACCAGAGTTACTAGAGAACTATTTATTAAATAAATTATGTTATTTAAACTTCGATAATTTCAAAGATTTGCTTTCTCCTAAAAGATATTTAGGTGAATTTAAACTACAATCAAGCTTTGCGAAAATGTTTAATATTATTTAAAAAGGGAGCGGTATTTGATGATTAATTGCTTAATAATGAAATGCCTTTAGAGATCAACGTCTGAGTGTCTAAAAGACGTCTAATTGATTTAATCATAAGTTTGATGGTAGCATCATTTGAATTTACAAATCACTTGATTCAGTTCGTAGCATT
The DNA here is from genome assembly GCA_025461125.1 of Carex kokanica. NCBI lineage: Eukaryota > Viridiplantae > Streptophyta > Magnoliopsida > Poales > Cyperaceae > Carex > Carex kokanica. Next base: position 1,658,606 of record JAJGRX010000748.1, on the reverse strand, counting down.
TTTTAATTCGGAAAATAAATATTAAGAGGTTAGTTTGGTGCATTGAATTTGCAACAACTTCCTAGCACTTTGAAAATGGTTGTAAATAAATTATGATTAACAGTAAGCATTTGTCATTTAAATTTATTGCCACATTTTCGGATGAAATATAGTTATATTAAAAGGATAATTTTTATAAGAGAAAGATTTTTCATACTAAATAATATTAAGTTTTTAATGTTGAAATTTAATATTATAGACGCAATCTATATAACTCATATATCATTTATATAAAAATAAATAAATTTTACTCATGTTTTACTGTTCCGAAATTTTTATTAATACCCAAAATAAATAATTAATTTTCAAATTTACACCTTAGAGAAGCAGAATTCGAAATATGTCCAAACCACATATTAAATTCCCGGTTTCAAGCAAACTTTCCGCAAAATAAAATTTTGGGTCTAGGCTATCCAAAATCGCAGAAAATGTTTTCGGTTTTCAAAACCGAGGATCAAATTTGCAGTTTCTCGGGGATTAAATCTGCAGTTTCTTGAAACTGGAAATTTTTTTTAACTGGCGCAGCAACGCAAGAGAGTCCCACACATCCCTTTTTCTCTTCTCCCTCTCCCCATTTCTCTCTACTCGTCTCTCCGACTGTCTAATCGATCGGCACTTCGGTTCAGATATTTTTTATTTTTTATTTAATATTTAATTTAGAAAATAATAAATTAGTTTAGGATATTTCAAAATGGTTTAGAATATTGTCCAAATAATTTAGAAATTCCAAAATGGTTTAGAATATTGTCCAAATAATTTAGAAATTCCAAAATGGTTTAGAATATTGTCCGAATAATTTAGAAAATTCCAAAATAGTTTAGACTAATTTAAAAAATTCCAAAATAATTTAGAATAATTTAGAAAATTCCAAAATAATTTAGAATAATTTAGAATAATGTCCGAAAAGGATTTCAATTCTGCATACAACTCCATAACCGGTAACTTTTATGGGAAAGACGCCACAATTCTTAAAATCATTTCGAACGATGCCTGGTTTGTTACTGGTACTAATTGGTAGTCAAGTTGATCATCGGTAGACATATTAAACCTGACTTAGATTTCTATATTTGCTTCACTAACAGTATATCCAACCAGTTTATAAATCTCATTCTGGAGATAATCAATGTTATGATTCACGATTACCGGAAATAAGTATTTAGGTCGGATACTATAAAAGCCCCCGTCATCATTGCATTGGATTTTCCTCCAACAAAAAATTTCACACATATCATTTTTTGTTTTGGTTGGTTTGGATAACGAACTACAATTTAAAAAATAATAACCCTATGAGTACAACATAAATTGAAAAATTAAATAATTTAAAATTAATAAAATAAAAAACTTACAATAATTCTTTTTTCTCTATTTTTTCTTCTTCTCCTCTTTTTTTTTTCCTTTTCTTCTCTTCTTCTTCTCTTATTCACCACCGGCAAAGGAGAGTAAGGAATGTAAAATTTGTGAGAGAGAAGAGGCAGCAACACATTTTTTATAGAGCAAATGGTCCGAAATCGTAAAAAAAAAATTCCGGACATGAAACCGGAAAATAAATTCCCGGTTTCAAGGAACTGCGGTTATCATACAAGAAACAACAAATTTAATCTCGGGTTTCAATAGTCGGAAACTTTTTCTGCAGGTTTGGAAAGCCTGGAACCGGAATCTTTTTTTGCGGAAAGTTTGCTTGAAACCGGAAATTTAATCCGCAGTTGAACATTTTTTGAATTCTCCTTCACTAGTGTGTAGATTTGTAAATTATTTATTAATTTTGAATATTAATAAAAATTTCTGTTTACTGTTTATTAACTTATTCAAGTTTTCAAATATTTGCATGAAATTACAAGACACATAAATCTACATTTATAACTTTCTTCCTCATTTGAATTAATTTAAATATTATTATCAATAATATTAAAATAAACCACTGTCAAGTTATTTGTTTCTTTTTTGCATGTCCTACACCCTTTCTTTCATTTCTAATTGCCACATAAAATAGATAAATAGATATCAACAATTGTGTTTCTTTATCTTCCAAAGCAGTTACTTAATGAGTGAGGCTATGGTACTATGCATAGCACGGATTGGTCCGTGCTACGGCTTAATATTTGAGTTTTCAAAATTATAACGGTCGATTCGAACCGTTCAACATGATTATAAAATGAATATGTACTTACAAATCAAAATTTACATTTTTTTTGAATTTTTTTACTATTTTTTTAGATAGATAGAAATCATTATTTTTGGATGATCCAGAATTTTCAGATCAAGTGATTTTCTACCTATCTAAAAAAAATAGTAAAAAATTCAAAAAAAATGTAAAATTTAGTTTGCAAGTACATATTTATTTTATAATCAGATTAAACAGTTCACATTGTCCGTTAGAATTTTGAAAAAGAGGTTTTTTATTTTATACATCTAGTATACAGTATCACTTATTCCTAATTTTTTTATAACGGTATACAGCTAGCAAACAAATCATAATTCGACACGTTGGAGAAAGGATGATTTGCAAAGGTACGTGATCTTTCATGAAACTTCTTTCACCGGTCAAATTTAACTGTACCTGTAGGCGAAGTAGCTGACGTGAGAATACAACAACCGTTCATATGTATCCATCTGAAATATAAACGGCTGAGATTGAAACTATAAATGGCAAGGAGGAGCACCGAAGCTCCTTCGTACAGTGCTCTCTGTAACGACCTGCTTGCCAGGCTGCCAGCTCAGTAAGTAGCCCCCACAGTGTAATTAGTACACACACTCAGGGGTATTGTAGGAATTTAATAAAATTGTACGGTCCTCCACGAATCACGGTGAGAGTGACCGAGTGAGTGGCCTCACCGTCTAACGAAGAAAATGGAGATGTATATATTAAGCTAGACACGGAGCAGATAAATATTTGTACAACGACATGAAATGTAATCACTGTTGTTGGGACCCATAGTAGAAGCAATTATGCGCTCAGCGTAATAATCTTGGGCTGGACGTGTGATGGAGCGACAATCACAAAATAAGAGTAAACAATTTGAATAATTATTATAAAATTCATGCAACACTATATTATATGAATCTTGATTAATTATATGGTTGTTTTCAGTTTTCGCACTTGTTCTCGCGTTAACTTTTATAGATATAAATATTTAAAAAATAAGATATTAATTAACACATGAAAAATAAAATATTAATACTTTGATGCGTAATTTATTACGATCATGACAATGACCACATCATGTAATTATCGAATACACAGGTTTCCTCAATAAAATAAATTAGTGGATGGAGGAAGTGCACCTAAGTCCAATTCGGAGCCAGGTTTGGGCACATTGGAATCAGAAAATGGGTTAGCATTCTCTTCAGTATGCATTGGTGAGTTTAATGGAGATTGATTTGATTTATTTTCTCCAAGAGTGAATACATAAATTGTCGTTGTAGTACAAATACCTGCATTTCAAGAAAATTATAGCAAAGAGACTTTGCAAGTTCTCATTAAATATGAAAAAAAAAATGGAACTACCTTGACCATCTCATACATTCTCTCTCCAGAAGCCATTGCTAATTCCCCTGTACAAGTTGAAAAAAGAAACAATAAAATTTATCCACTTCAATCAAACAAAAGAGTAAGACCAAAGGAAAAGATACTTGCAAAGAAAATAAGTCCACGCATATCACAATATCACCAGAAATCTTTTCAGTATTTTGAAAAGATAATGTGACGTAACCCCTCATCTAATAATATACAATACTGAAATGAGCTAACCTTGAGAGCAATACTTCTTAGTTAGAGAAATAGTATTGATTTGGAATTCCTTTTTCAGTTCTTCAATTGTACCGCGTCAACCTTTCTCTAATGAAGTAGTGGAAATCTCGTATCACTGCATCAACTTTATCCAGTTGTCTCTGTGTCAACCTTCATCTAACAAAAATAGTTAATCCATAAGTATAAATACTTCAGTGTAGAGGTATAAATACTTGCAGTACTTAATACTAATACTTTTAGACGTCATCTAGTGTCATATGTATAAAATATTTGCAAGCATAAGAATAAATACTTGCACGCTGAGGTATAAATACTTGTGTGGCATAGTCCGAAAGTACATCATCATGGATCTCATTTGAAAGAGAAAATTGCGTAAAAGACGTTCGTGGTTTTAGATTAGCAAAATTCCTCATAGATTGTTAGAAATATGAACGAGATTGAATGGAAAAAAAAAATCCACTTCTAAAAAAGTGTATGACCCCCAATGTAGTTTGAGTGATCCCCCCACATGTATTTATAGTACAGGTTCGTTTGAAAAATTTAGTTGGAGAAACAATTATTTACGTAAAAATTGTTCAGCTCACAAGTATAAATACTTCATTGTATATATAATATTTTAGAAAAAATTATGTGCAATACTGTGCAGGTACTGTAGTGCGGTACTATTATGAGCTTTCAAACAATTTAACAGAGTAGTTTTAACTTTATGCAGCACATAGACAATGGAATAAAAAGCGCTGTATATTGTTTTGTGCTCTGCATGAAGCAAAAACTCCTCTGTTAAAATCATTGGCCGAAAATAATTATAATACAGTGGCACTGTGGTCCCCGGGAATTGGAGCACGTGTCCAACGGAACGGCGAACTGAAATCTAATCTGAACCGTCCGTTTTTGTATTTTCTCTTTCATGGTCGAGTTGTTTTCAAGTTGACTGTGTTTGAGTTTACTTAGTGGGAATTATTCAAATTGGAATTTGTTTTTTTGTTTTTGTTTTTTTTGGTGATGGAAACCCGTATGTTTGGTCCTGGAAGTTACCTTAAAATGGAATTATGAATCTTTTGCCAATGACTATGGTTTGGTCCTTGAAGTTTCCTTCAATTTTGAATTGTTAAACTTTGATTTAATGCGGCAAGTTTTAATTAGACCCCTCGTAGTGATGTAATTTGGACTCAATGTATACAAACTTGATCATTATACAATGCACGCTGTCTATTTAAGTTTAAAATTGTTGTTAAAAAATATGTTAGATTTTTAAATCAAAACTTGCTTTCATAACTATTAATATTTGTTTGTTAAGAACCAGTATCTGGTGTAGTGACAAATGACAACATTCTCTGTATGAAAAGTCGTAGGTTCGAAATTCGAATAGAACTCCTTTATGAACAATTAAATAAAAATTGATATGCCAGACCTCTGTCTTTCTATCAAGAAATATCATTCCAATATTAAGTTTCTGTCAATATTATAGCATATTAAACTGATATTATCATTTTAAATTCTATATGTTTTTTTATAAAGATAAAGGTAAAAAATTTGGGTACGTTTGGATCGTGCAAGGATAGCGATTTTTAGTGGTTAAGAATAGTGCTAATCCAAGTGGTTTGAGAATAGTGCTATTTTGGACTATTCCGGATTAGTAGAAATGTTGTTTGGATTGTATATTTGGAATAATGCTATTTTGGACTAATATCGCTAATCCAACAATTTGAGAAATTCACTAATCCACCTTTTCGTAGGAATAGCAGAATAGCGTTGTTTCTGTACTATTCTTACTTTCTATTTTACGTTTGGATCACAACGTTTTAAAAATAGCGGAGCTATTCCCGGGTTAGCGCTATTCTAACCCAATCCAAACTCAAAATAAATAAAATTTTGAATCTGTGACTTTCACTTTCTACATGAAAATAAATTATTCTTGTCACTATATCAAAGTCTGTTCTCTTTTAATTTCTTATTTGGTTCATAGATAGAATAAGATAATGTTAATTCCTTCTCAATAAAACAAGCTAATAAGCCACTGGGATCAATCATCAATGTCACAGAAAATGCTATGAGACAATTTGCATCTTGTGACTTGAGTGTGATTTTGAAAATTACATGACACGAATTTTTCTTTAATGGAACCCCTGTGACAGCTATCTAAATTGACTACATGATGTATACAATAAAATAATTTTAAAATAATACTTATTCTCATCTTTCATTTTGTGTGTTTGATCCTCTCCAGCTAGCAATGCAAGTTTGAAGCGCAGCCTAATTTTAATTTTTATCACCGGATCATAAGAAAATTGTTCATGTAGAAATTAAAAATGAAGAATAAAAAGAAAAACTAAAAGGTTTGTTTGTTTTACTCCCTGATGGTTAGGATTAAGTCGGGAATTAATTATAGTAAAGGAGGTGTTTCAATAGGCATCAGATCAAAATTCGTTCGATAACCTGTTTAGGCTGTTTGATTTGCATTAAGATTCGTGCTAACAATTATATTTATAGAGATTAAAGTTATTTTAAAGTGCATCAGACAACTGAGATCGAGCATGAGACATATTTTGATATGATGCCCAGTGGCGAATCCACCAGCTAATGAATAGGGATCAATTGATCCCATTCATTTTCAAAATTTCAGTATTTACACATTATTTTGCTATATAATTTAGAGTAAAATGTTATTAATACTATAAAATTGACCTTCATATTTTTGTAAAAAGTTTATATGATTGACTCCCATACAAATTCCCGATCGAGGTTTGACCCTCATAACTTGAAACACTATGATCGAAAACATCTTCTCTTTCACCAAACGTGACTCAGAATTGGATTAGAAAGAAATTCGCTAAGCGAAAGAGAGCAGTGAAGAGACTTGAGTTCATTCCATGCAATTTGAGAGGGTTGAGATCGCGCGCTGAAATCTTACCCCAAGGCACAAGGCAAGAGATTTGGCGAGAATTGGACTATCGCAGATGGAAGGTCCTCTCTACCCCTTTCTTTCCTTTGTGTTGCCGTTCAAACATCGATCAGTGATCAATCAAAGTGCCGAGCAAGTTATCTTCTTCTCTGTTTTCTAAGTGAGAGTTGAATTTATTCAATAGAAGTGCTGATTCTTCACTGTTTTCTCTTTTCCAATTCTCATTTTTAAGATTTAATGGCATGACTGTTAAATTAGATGAATTGAAGGTAAATTTTAAAAAGATCAATTATGTTCTCCACTAAATAGTTTTTTATAAGCAAACTTCAATTTACAATATTTTCTTTTCATCTCATTTATTTTGAATTGAACTCAATTTTTGTTCATTATTGTTCTGAACCAAAGTCTACCTTCACCCCTTCTGATGCCTGTTGGAAAACCAACCGCTCCCCATAAATCATACCATATGTATTCTTTTTAATAACTATTATGATATCAGCAAACTAACATGCTCAATCAGTAAGAATCAGTTTTTAAGCTAGTAACAATGAAAATATTCTCCGGAAGTTACATGTTCTAAATCTAAACAAAAAAAAACTATGATAGATATTAACTCAGTTGAATATCTTAACTCAACTTTAGCCAAAAAAAAAAATTTATAATAATTTTTTAGAGGTTAACAAGTGTATGTTATGTCATTTCATTTCGGATAGATCGAAGTTAGAGGCACCACAAGGTGCTCTTTTGCATGGACAAAGTATATTTATGATTTGATATGGTGAAAAGCACAAGTGATGACTTTTTCTAAAAAAATACTTCTTATATCTGATTTTGACATGGTCTGAATGATTTGTGGTTTTGTACTTTCAAAACAGAGACAAAGTCTAAATAATTTCGTGTGACAATTTGACATGATGTCAATGATTACGTAATTCCAAAATTCAACCTGGTTTTTTTTTTTTATTAAAATGCACTTTGTTTGTTTCCAAATATGCCCTTCAATAGTACCATCTCAGGGAACTGTAGAGGATTAAAAGTATAAAATGAAATGGGATGCTATTAGGAATTTTTTTTATAAATCATAATAAATTTTTTTTTTTACGAAACCAACATAATTATTATTTTTTTACAAAAATCATAAGAACTGAAATTCTATTTCGGTCCGTTATTTTTTTTTATTCTGGACCGAAATGACATTTCAATCCGGTCCCCTTTTTGAATTTTCTGTGGTACTGGTTTCACAAGTTTTCATATGAGCCGCCACAGAAAAAAAATCCAAAAAGGACACTGGACCAAAAAGTCATTTCAGTCCGGAATAAAAAAAAAAAAGCGGACCGAAATGGCATTTCAGTTATTATGGTTTTTATAAAAAAAAGTAATCATTAAAAATATTTTTTTAATTATGGTTTATAAAAAAATTCTGCTATTAGACTATCAGAGTACATACTTCATGCATATTTTTTACGGTTCCCAATTTTTTTATCACAAAATTTAAAAATATTATTTTAAATAATGTTGTCTTGAAATTATTTTAATTTTGAAAAACTAACATTTGATCTAATGGCAAAGAATAATCTTCTGTATGGTAGGTTGTGGATTCAAAATCTTGATTAGGATTTTTTTTATGAACAATTAAATAGAAGTTGGTAGGCTCGACTCCCTTTCTATATAAAAAAGAAAAAGAAAAAACATTATTCAAATTTTACTTGATTTAAATATTATTTAGTCATTCATGAAATGATTTGAAAACTCAGACGATTCAATTTGAGTGTTTTTTTTTTGACATGTTGTTTATTTAAATGATGGACGATATATCAAAATTTCATTATTTTATCAAGAAACTTTTTTGTTAGTCTACAAATTAAATAATTTGATAAATGCACAATACGCATGCATGTACATAAATTTTTTTTTTTCAAAATTTTGAAATAAGAGTTCTATTAACCTCGATAGTAATTTCTTTGTAATTTTGTTTTTTTACGAAATTAGACACCTATATATCTTCATATCTCATAGAGAGACGAAGTGCATCACTTTCTATATCTCTTCATATTTATAATAATAAATCATAGTCTCATGCTATATTACTCAGATACTTCATATTGGACTCCGTACCTGTGTCGGATACGGATATGCACCCAATACAGCACTGATACGTGTCTGATACGCCAGCTGGCGTATCGGACGACGTGACGTATCTCTAACCAACTGATACAATCACCGATTCGCGTTGAAACGCACCGATACGACTCTTGTTGTCTAGACATGCCCCGATATGAATCCGCTTCGTGCACCGCACCTGGACCACCCAATACTGCTCTGTGCACCGCGCATAGACCCTTAGGTTAATTTTTTTTTTGCGTCAAGCAAGAATCGAACCCACGTTGATGCTCAACAAACATGCAACTTTACCACCCCAACCACTCATCTTTCTTGTTAGAACATAGTTGGTTAAATATTTAATGTTATCCTTGTGTTATTGTACCCATATTTTTTATATTTAATTTATGTAATATTTAGTAATATAATTAAAATAATAAAAAATATATATATAATAAACGTATCGTATCATAGATTTTTTTAAATTACCGTATCGCCGTATCCGTATCGTATCCGATACGATACCCGTACTCGTATCCATGCAACATAGGTCTCATGTTTTGCAAGGAAAAAGGTAACAAATATGTACACTAGGGTGTTCCTAAGTTTATCAAATTCCTTTGTGATCTCAATTCTAAATCTATCAGATTAGTTTCAAACGACGAATCCAAACTGTTGAAATCCTTCTACCTTATGAGTGATGTGTTTACATGTTAAAATTTTAAAATTTTAAATTAATTTTGTATGGAGTCAAGTGATCAAAAGGTGTCCAAAAATGCATGCATTAAAATTAATTTATAAACATTCTAATTTTGACAACTTTGATTTTATACAAAATTAATTTTAAATTTTAAGTATGGGCATAAGTAGATAGAGGATAAAACGTTGCTGAGAACCTCTTATCAATTAAAATTTTCAGTTTTGTCCTTTAATTTTTTTAAATATTACAAAGAAGCATACTATTAGCCCTCTCATAAACTAAAATTACAACCACTTATTTATATAGACCCTTATCTCAATTTTTATATTATGTCGTCGCACTCACGTATGGCTTGCACATTATCAATATCGGTTTAATTATAATTTTTTTTATAAACCATAATTAATTTTTTTTTTACGAGACTAATATGATTACTTTTTTTTTACAAAAATAATAAGAACCAAAATGTCATTTCGGTCCGGTCCCTTTTTGGATTTTCTGTGGTACTGGTTTCACAAGTTTTCATATGAGCCGCCGAAAATCCAAAAAAGGGACCGGACCAAAATACCATTTGGGTCCGGAATAAAAAAAAAATAACGGACCGAAATGACATTTTGGTTCTTATGGTTTTTTAAAAAAAGTAATCATGTTGGTTTCGTAAAAATATTTTTTTAATTATGGTTTATAAAAAAAAAAATCGTTTAATTACTTATGATTGTTTTTATTTACACTGTCAATTATTTATATCTATATTTTAGATGTTTATGTTAAGTATCATATGCAAATACTTGATAATGTGTGGTTAAGCATTATTAAAACACCACAATATTAATTATAAGCACATGACTACACGAGTTTAAATATTTGATGCTGTAAATTTAAAAATTTGTACAATTTAAAACCCTTAAACATTGACGTGTAAAGTTAATTTTTTTTTATATTATATACAAACACTTACGGTTTAATTTCATTAATTGATGCGTGATCAAAACAAGTAAACGAAAACAATTTATAAAAATTCGGATCAATTTGAAAATTCAGTGACTCCCTTTAATATTTGTGTCAATTTCAAACAAATGATCTCAATTTTTTATGCAGTAACTCAAAATTTAAATTACTGAATTTTGACCATAAAATCGGTAGCGGGAGCAATGATGGGTCCCGATATTTTAGAAAATTAAGGTTGAAATATAGGATCCAAATCTGCTGAAATTTCAGATTCATGAACAGTATCCTGAAATCTCTAAAATCTCGAATCCAGTAGTCGAACTGTTTCGAGATGCGTGCACATAAAAAGTTGAATAGCTGGATTTGAAATTTTAGATATTTCAAGTGTACTGTTCATAAATTTGGAATTTCATACGATTTAAATCCTGAAATATAACCATGCACCAAATACGTTGACCCTAATAAATTACATACATGTCTCCCAAATTCAGACCTAAAGAGGTACGGAATCCATGGTATCCATTGAAAAATAAAAAAATCTGAGGCAGCTTCTGTTTTTCTTGGTCCCAAAAAATTGACATTTCAATTTATTAATGATGGTGGTACCCGGAGGTTGTTTATTTAATAATTTTTCTTTGGGACCATGAATCCATGATGCTTAGGCCTTTGAAAATTAACAATAATAATGTTTTTTTTAATATCTGACAGTGCTATATCTATTTTTTAAACAAATTATTTCTGAATGCACCAGAAACATTCTGTGAATGCATGCGTCAACATTTAAGTAAAGTCTCAAGATTAATTATTTAAATGATAAACATGTAAAATATTTATGTATATAAATATATATATGAATGTGTTCATAAGATGCACATAGAGTTTTAAAATATTAAAATTAAAGATATTGTTATTCTTTATTTAGAACCAGAGTAAAAATATATTGCCTTCTATCATTATATTTTACGCAGTGTGAAAGTTTAATTGACGTTGTAATAACAATTAAAAAATAAAAAAAAATTGGTGAGGTCTAAATTCATTATTTCAAAAGTAATAAAGATGTAATTCAAGAATAATTTATTTCTTATAATAAAAATACTAAAATACTCATAGTTTAGAAACCAAAACCATAAAAATTGTGAAAAATTTGGTGTAAGTTGGATATTATTCATAAAATTTGTAAATTCACGAATATTTCGGAAATTATTCATAAAATTTTCAACACCTGTTTAATTCATTATTAAGATGGAGATTCAGGTGCAGTTATTAAATTATTTTTTTAAGATAAAAATGAAGAGTTAAATAGATATAAGAGATGCCATTCAGATTTCAATCATGTCACCTCTCACATAGACAATATTACTTTTAGTTACTGGATCAAATATTAATTTGATCAAGATAGAGAAAAAGGGCATGCGCCTTTTATTTATTGGGATCTCACCGTCATAATTTCTGTAGATTATCTTTTTCAAAGTTATGGTATAGTTTTTATTGATCATCCAATAAATCTATGATCTAGATTATCAGGGGCAAACTCAGAATTTTCGTCAGGGGGTAAAAAAAATATCGAATCGGGTTTAAATATCTAATTGGGTTTAAATTCATTAACTAATTGGGTATTCGATAAAAAACAATGCTTTAACTTATACTTTCCAATACTTTGACTTGTAATTTCTGATGCTCTGAATTATAATTCTAATTACCAATCAAAATTCAACAAATTTATTTAAATTTTAACTCTAAATTTAACCCGAATTACAAATCAAATGTCCAGAGGGGGGCAAAAAAAATTTCATGGGGGGCAAAGTCAGTCGGAACCGATAAATCTCTACTAAAACTCAAAATCCAAGGGGACAGCTGCCCTTGGAATACTCTGGGTCCGCCCCTGTAGATTATACTTTTGTATTGTTTAGATTTTTTTTATATGATATGAACTGCTTTATTTTAATTAAATGATTAATATGTAAATTATGGCACACCGTTATTTTTTTTAATATATATGTTAGCCAATGCAAAGTCCGGTATGATAAATTGTATTAAAATATTCTGGTGTGAACTAAAATTAAATATGATAAATTTGAGACAAATATGCCAATTCTAACACACAAATTGTTAAAACACAGCGAGACACAATCTAGTAATAGTAAAATATTAATTGATATGGAGATAGTACCAGAAAGATAAATTTCATTATAAAAGGAATTAAAAATTTAGAATGTATATATATTTGAAGGTGACATGTCATATGTCTTCTTATTTAAAATATTCAACATCATAAAGCAGATTTGAACAGAGAAAAAAAAAGGAAAATCTATTTTTTAAGCAACCAGATGAGAACACTCTAATTAAAGAAAGCACTTTTTCACTGATTTTATTAAATATATACAAAATTATAAATATTCAATTGATATCAATCTTCAAGTTTTGATCATGTTGTAACCCAAATATCAATTTTACAATCAGATAGAAATGGAAGCGCGGTGGGTCTGATGTCTGTTCGAAACTGTCTGATTCGTATCATGATTCATGTGTGCTTTATTCACACGAATATATATATACTAGTATCGTACCCGTGCGTTGCAACGGGACATATTATAAGATTTAACATAGAGAGGCGAATAATAAATAATAATAAAAGAAACAACAACAAATGACTGTTTTAATACAACAGTATTCTTTGCATGTCAGTGCATGCACAATTTTTGTGTTATAATTCAATTAAATTAAATGTGAAAAGTTGCTAGAGAATAAATCAATAATATGCCTTTTTTGTTCTCTTCCATTTAAAAATGAATAAGAGGTAGGAAATTCGGAAATGAGATATGCTATATGTCTAAATTGGAAATTAATCTTTTTATGCACCAATTAAAGCTAAAGAGAGATATGGTAATAAATATTTAATGCTAATTCCATTTGCTCAATTCTTGGTATTACTTGTAATGTATCGTGTGATAGTACGTGTGGTGAGTATGTTTTTAACTAAATTTAGACTTCTACACATAAAACATATGTATTTAATCAAAAGAAGACATATTATGTGATTGGAGGGCTGAGATTAAATCCGAAATTTCATCTTTTAATCATAGCCGTTGGCGGATCGGACACCCAATGTGCTTAATAATAGAATGGAGATATATTTTTTTTTTTTTGATAAAAGACATAGAAACTAATTTCATTAGCTTGAAATCAAAGTTAACTTAAAGTAAAATGAGTTCAGAGCTCAATCACATAAAGACATAAATGGAAGCGCGGTGGGTCTGATGCCTGCTCGGAACCGTCTGATTCGTATCATGATTCATGTGTGCTTTATTCACACGAATATTGAAGGGACACACACAAATCATAAAATGAACCGGACGCATCAGACCGATTTCCGATACCCATTGGACGCACCCCGCTTCCGACCAAAATGTTTTTCAGATTAAATGGACGGTGTGGATTTTGAACGGATATTTTTACTGCAAACTCAACTACATTGCACGAATCTCAAGAAAATGTAGTTGTCGGATGTTGCACCATGGAATTGGATCTTAACTCATATTTTGTAATCATGCCATTTTTTTTATGGACAAAATGAAGCTGACAATTTCAATAAAATAAGTTATTTACAAGAATCATGCTATTTTCATTGGAACTTGAATGAACATATGACACCAAATTTAGGTTGCGTTTGGATTGCCCCAGAATAGCGCTAATCCGGGAATAGCTCCGCTATTTTTGAAACGTTGTGATCCAAACGTAAAATAGAGAGTAATAATTGTGCAGGAACAGCGCTATTCTGTTATTCCTATGAAAAGGTGGATTAGTGAATTTCTCAAATTGTTGGATTAGCGATATTAGTCTAAAATAGCACTATTCCAAATATACAATCCAAACAACATTTCTACTAATCCGGAATAGTCCAAAATAGCACTATTCTCAACCACTAACTCAAAAATCGCTATTCTTGCACTAATTCTTGCACGATCCAAACGTACCCTGATCAATAATTCAAGATCCAAAATCAAATACTAACCTAAATTGATCAAACCAAATTAACCCACCACGCTGTCGTCTGATTTTCCTACTGTTTTCCACTGGTAAAAAAATCTTAACATATGCATCTGCAAAAAAACAGCTCAAATTAATGCACATGAAAGCATAAAAAGGCACGTGCTTAAAGTGGTGCAATTGATAAGAAAAGAAAAGGATAGGTCATAGGTCCCTTTTAATTCTGTGTGCACTGTGCAGATCTATGTATGATTGAGTTCGGATCTCCTAAAGTAACTCAATTTTTGAGTTTAGATCCAGACCGTCAGATTCGAATCGGGCCGTCATATTAAAGGGTCCCGTGCGCTCCAATTAAGAATCGGACGGTGTGGATCTAAACTAAAAAATTGGGTTACTGTAGGGGATCCGGACCCTGTATGATTCATGAATGAATGAATTGAATTGCATGTTGTAGCGCTTTATTGCATTCTTTCTATCCTGTGTATTTGGTCGGTTTGTAAATCTCAGGTCGGTCATTTTAATCATCCAACCCCCCCTTCCTCCCTTTTTTGTTCTGTGTTTAAGATAAAAAAGTTTCTTTCTTCAATTACAAGTTTTAAAACGTGGGCTTTGTGGGTCTCATCACTACCTATTGAAGGGGAAAAGAGGGAGAAAAATTAGGTGGGTTGACAGTCTAATGCATGATCTAGAATAAAAAAGAAGTATCTCGCTGGATTTGATTAAATAAATTATCTGCTATAATCAAGTTTATTTTATTTGAAATATTAAAAAGTATAGTTTTTTTTTTTCATTGAACCAAGGTGTAGTAATATAATGGAATATATTGTATGCTAATAGAATAGAATGAAGCTGGGATCTCTTCTATGAACTTGTATTTTCATTTTCAAATTTCAAATAATCGATATGAACTGCTCAATATAATCTTCATATTAAAATGCACTTACAGATAAAAATTTATACTTTTTAGGAACTTTTTTTACTAAACTTATAGATATGTGGAAAATGAATTGATTTAAAAAATTCTGGACCATCCATGACTAGTGATTTTTTTTTTTTACCAATCTAAAAAAAATAGTAAAAGGAATTCTAAAAGTGTAAAATTTGGTTGAAGATAATATTTAACCATTCAGATCAACTTTTTAAACTTTGAAAATAGAAATATAGATCATAGCATGGGTCAATCCGTAATAAATATTTATAGCGGTTTAAAAACTACCATGCTTCCTAGCAAGGAACTTCGCTAAATGAGGATTTAAATTTATTTGAATGTGTGCATTCAAAGTAGCTAATTATAGTATGCTAAAGGTCAAATTTACCTTACAATCATCTGAAGTTCTACTTTGGATATTGCTATTTTCAATAGGTACATTGGTTGATTGGGATTTTGGAATTTTGTGCAAAGAGAAATATCTTAAACAAAGGTGGAATCAGATGGTGAACAGGAATTGAACATGAATGATTAGAAATTGAACCCATTTGTATTTCTTTTCTTCAATGGTGATACTAATTTGCCAAAGAGAGAGAGAGAGAGAGAGAATAAACTTGGAAGATTGCAAAACTAGAGAGCTGAGACTATGAAGAACTTTTATTGGTTGTATTTTCTAATTCTAAAAAAAAACATTATGTTCTTTTTTTAAATGGATATCTTGCATTGCTCAATTTGATGTTAATATAAAAGAATGCCATTATTTATAGTATTAGCAAATTCTGTGCACAAAAATAACAATAACAATTTGAAAAATAAAAACTATTTTTGCTAACAATCCTGAAACAATTACCAAAACATTTTGGTTTACTACATCTAATTAATGTACTTCTAATTTCTAAACACCACACTAATATCGGTTCCAAAGATAGAAATCATCTGCTCGACCGCCACGCTGCGCCTCCTCGTTTTCTTCTCTCGATATCCAATTTTAACCAATTTCTCTGTCACCAATTTGATCCTTCACCAACGGTAAAAACTGCTCAAATTTTTCTGGTAGATTATGTCAGACTCCTCATCTCCGACGGGGCTGTGCTACGCCAAGCCGCCTGGCTATTTCGACAGTCCCATCAACACATACCAACACAATTCTGTCTACTTTTTTACCGACCCTTCCAAAAACACTTTGCCAGCCCTACGCCGCGTATTGCCACGCCCTGTCAAACGTCAATCGTGTCTCTGCTCCTGCTGCCTCTGGCTATCGGCCCTGATTATATTTCTCATTTTCTTAACAGCAATATGCTTCTTCTTGTTGTATTTCTACATCCATCCGAGATTCCCCGAGTTTCATCTCGACCACATTGCCCTCTCACAAGTCAAGATCAGCAACGACTCTGGCGATTTATTACTGAGTTGTCAATTCGATGCTGCTGTCCAGGCCACGAATAAAAACACGGTTCTGAGGTTCAAATATGGCAATTTCAACATCACAGTATGGGCAACTGGTGAAAAATTCAAAGACACTTTGTTGGGACGTGGTGTGGCGCCTGGGTTTGAGCAGGGTCAGAGAAATGTGACCCTGGTTAGGTCAAAAATCAGCGTGCAGTCTGAAGTTGTCGATGCAAATACAGCTGAGGAAATTGTTGACAGGATGCATGCAGGAGATTTGAAGGTTGCTGTGGAAATGTCAACAAGCATAAAGGTTACGGTTGGTGATTGGAATGTGATAAAAGTACCAGTTCACTTGCTTTGTAAAGGCATTGAAACCGCAGCTGCGAAAAGCGGGAGCAATCCTAGTTGCCAATTAGACTTGTTTCGAATGTAAGTTCTCTCTTGCATTTGACAAGAAGTATATTACATATATAGTTTTAGCATATAGAAAAAGAATAACCTTGCTTCGAAATCATTTGTAAATACTTTTAATGGCTGAGTTCATCTCAGAAAAATTGTCATTTTTATTTTGTTGCAGGTTGTTACGCCAGTTGCACCTGTTCAAAGACTAAGAGAAGAAACCACATCTCAACATAGTTTTGGTATATTGTTTGATTTCCAAGTTTTTTTACCTGATTTTTGTCGCCTTATTTTCACACGAGGTTCTCAATCTCACTTTTAAGGTACCATCAATTGTACAAAATAATGTTTAGTTTTGACAAGAGATAGAAAAGGTTAAAAGAAAGGAACACAATATTCTCTATCTTGTTTTTTTTCTTTTTTTCTTTTTTGCCGATTTATGTGTACATATCTGACTGTTGTAATTAAGAAACTTTGGAAAGTTTGGTTGTTCAGATTTTTGTAAAGCAGGATATTTAATTTAGGCATGTGAAGAAATTAAGGCCCATTTTATTCTATGAACAGGCTTTACAGCACATATACAAGGCCCAATTAGGCCTTAGGATTAGAATTTATCATTTATGCAGTGTGTGAATGAAGTACCAGTAATTTCTTTGTTTGTTAAATTGCTATTTTTTTTTCCTTTTCCAATTTGTGAAGGCTGTTATTGATTGACTTTTGCTACTCTGCAAACATAGTCCCTCAAAGTTTTTTGAGACAATTTAATAAAAGAATTTGGCTACTCTGTGTAATAATTATCTGTAGTTATAGAAACCGGTACCAATAGAAGTAATCAGAATTCCCATGCATCACTAGAATGTATAATTTCTAACTTTCGGAGAGCAGCAGCACAACAGTAGAGAAAAGAGGAAGAGAAACTTGAAGAGAAAACCCTATTATAGTATCATCATAATATTAAGTTATGATATCGATCGGCCTTGGTATTGTTAGTCCCTTGTATACCCATGATATGCTCTCACTGTTCATGTCCGAGTAAATCAAATTCGTAATCGCATTTCAGAACTTGATCAAATTTGATCAGGCAGTGCTGATACTTACTGGTTTGCCTTCGTCTTTTGTCTCTATGCCCGTACACGTGTCAGTTCAAGTCGGTGTTATCAATATAACATTGTACATACTATTTTCAATGTGAAATGTTGCACTGTTAATATAAGAAATTTTAGCTGGTCCAATATCCTTTATGAGGAATATTCTCGCTATCTTCCTCTTTACATATACGCAATCCTAGTTAAGACAAAATTATTTGAACAAACTGATAATGCTACTTGAATTTCGTGGGGGTTGCCTATATTAACTTTTGAGTATTGTTGGATTTTCCCTTGCAATTTTAAAATTTCCATGGTTGTGTTTTCGAGGATTTACTTAAAAGAGACTTTGGGAGGTATTTTGCACAAGATAAATTATAATGGGTCAGGTTAATACGGGTCATGACAACGCCCAACCTGACAACTGAACCCAACCCACTATTCCATCGGGTTGGAGCAAAAACGGTTGGACCGTGTTGGACTGTTGTGTCGGGTCCATCATAGCCGCACTAAACAATCGTTAAGTTGTTAACTTTTGCTCATATCATAGGAGGTTAGTTTTCTTTTTCCTCTTTACTAAAAGAACCCTGTTCTAGTTTTCTTGATACTTTTCCGTAAGCTGGGCATGCTTCCACTAAGCTACAATGCTTTCACTATCAACACGGAGAAGAGAAGGTTTTTTTATTTTTATTTTATCAACTCTTAACTGAAGCAGGCCTCCATGTTTTTTTTTTTTCTTAAGGTTCTTACAGATGTCATATATTTCTTTATCATTTTTGGAAGAGAGAATGATGACAGAATCAGCATTCTGCCACATCAGGAACAGCTGATAATACTGGTAGACAAGAGTGCATCAAACTTTACCAGTAAAGTTTTCCTATAGCAGATAAGATGCCGAGAATTTAAATGCTCTATTACCAATTTTGCTTGAATGGAGCCAGATGTTAGCAATGGGTGTATAATTTAATTGAACAGAGAATTAAAATGATCTATGTTCCTTTTCACCTCACTTTTGAATCATCAAAACCAACTACTATCAAAACTAACATGCCGTTACCATTCACATGTCGTGACCATCCGTCCAAATTTGTTCATGACATGGCACAAATTTACATCCCTAGATCCGGTGCAACCTATGTACATCACTCTTCTGAGAGTTGAAGGTCTACTGTAACTTGATTTTGCACAAGCTTTCAATTACTTGGAAGCACAATGACAATCATCACATAACCAAATCATATTCCAAACAAGATACCAATTCTCTACTAATTGGAACACAGTAAATAGAAATTCAATAGAGTTGCTTCAAACATAAATGCAAACAGAAACATGAACATTATGGACTCATTGGTACCAACCATTGTGTAGTTGACCACATACCAGTGAACTTGTTGGTACAAACCCTCCGGCATATATATAAAAGGCACAAAACCAATTGCAATAATACTCGTTACTTGTGTTTATTCGCAAATTCCAGTTGTAGGACAAGGTCCAAGGAGGTTTCCCAACACTTGCACTAATACATACATGGCACATATCAATAAGCGCTTTGATCAACAACCCAAATATTAAAAAATGGAGTCCCGAGTTAAAATATAAAGCTAAACTACTTGAAGAATCATGTAAGCTATTAAGCAGGTCAATGAAAATCACAAAATAAAGAAAAAAGACACAAGTAAAAAGCATTAAAAGAAACTACATTACAGCACATATATTCCTTCTGACGTACACAAATTTAAATAACAAGGAAACTAAGAAACAGTTTACAGCTCATTTATAGAAATCAAAATCAGTTTCAGGCTTCTTCACATTGGTACGGTAACCCTTTTCAAAGTCCTTTGGTAGGATCACATACCGGTTCTTGCGCACAGCGTGCATACCAGCCTCCTGACATATGGCGGTAATCTACAATACATCATAAAAATACTTGATCAGTACAAAGATACACATTTCTGGCCTCACTGATACAATGAACTGTCAAAACAAGAGAAAAAAAATAACAAAAAAAGAAATGAACAAGGTTGGTGCTTACATCAGCAGCACTGATTTTATCAGGTCTAGAGACATAGTCCTCCAAGTCCACCTCATCACTAAGGTTCATCTTAGCTGTGCATACCTGGTGAGAAAAATTTTAAATAGAAAAAAAAGGTTTATTAAGAAGATCCAAAAAGAAGAGAAAAAACTATACAAAGACTTGGTTAGGGATTTTTGTAAACAAATTACCTGGAAAACAAGGCGCTTCTGGCGCCTGTCAGGGAGAGGGAACTCAATCTTGCGATCAAGCCGGCCAGGACGCAAGAGAGCTGGGTCAAGAGTGTCTGCTCTGTTTGTGGCCATTATCACCTTCACATTCACTGTCTGATCAAAACCATCCATCTGCCAAGAAACATTAAAAAAGGTATATATATATATATATCAACACTGAGGTGAAAAAAATACATTTCTCCTTTCTACTTCCATATACCATTCCTTCAGTTAGGAGAGGAAACAGGTACAAAATGCTACATTAACCCAAACCCATTTAACATATCATGGCCTTGTCAAATTGACAAATCTGTTTGAATTTGGGATACACAATTTTGATTTTGTTCTCTTAAAACTCAAAGAAGAAGTCAGTAGAGACTATAGTTGAGCCATTCATTTTAACAAAAAGTAAATAACTTCGAGGATCAGCACAAGCTGGTCACATTTTTTCTTTTAAAATCAGGTCAGAACTCACACCCATCTGTAACACAAATAGAATATTCGACCCCAAATTAACCAGAACCGGCACTACTTTGGGCAGAACCAAGAGCAACCAGTCAAAGTTGAATCTGTTGATTCTAGAGGAAACGCCACATAAAAGCTTTCTTTATAAGAACAATTTGTCTTTTAGTGTTCGCCACACTAGATCTCAGGTTGAGATGGCAGGTACCTGATTCAAGAGCTCCATGAGGATACGCTGCACCTCTCTGTCAGCACCAGTTTGAGCATCAAACCGGGCTGTTGCAATGGCATCGACCTCATCTATGAAAATGATAGCAGGCGCATTCTCTTTTGCCAGTCGAAAGACATCTCTAACCATTCTTGGCCCCTAAAAGTTAGGAAAAAAACCAAAGCAATACTTGTATCAAACACCCATATATAGAAAGTCATTTCAGGAAAGCTATCAAGTATACCCCTCGAAGAAGTATATTGTGAAACTTGAGAACTTCAATGCATCCTTTTTAGTTTAAAAACAACAAATATACCTAATCAATGTATAGGCAATTACATATATCATAAACAAAAATCTGAATGAATAGTGCACACCACTTCCAAAAAGAGAAATATCATGCATATGTATGACAACTAAGCTACAAACAAAAGAAAATGAAAGATATACCTCTCCCAAATACTTTTGAACAAATTCTGACCCAACTACACGAATAAAGGCAGCAGTGGTATGGTGAGCCACAGCCTTAGCAAGCATGGTCTTTCCTGTACCAGGGGGCCCATACAGCAGCACACCTCTAGGCGGGTCAATACCAATCTGCTTGTACAGATCATGATGTGTCAGAGGCAACTCAACTGCTTCTCTTATCTCCTGTTTTTGTATATCACATCCACCTATATCCTGAAAATGAAAAAAAATAGCACCAAAATTTGTCAAAGAACAAGAACACTCATAACCTCTATCCTACCAACTGTTGAACAGTACTTTTGTAAAACTTCATGCTAAACTGCTAAAGAGTATTTTTACAATTTCTTAGTGCAGAAAACGAACAATTTTTTTTTTTATTTCTGCACTTCCATTCCTCCACAACAAACCCAACTTTTCTCAACCCTAATATGCAAAACCCGTGATTATTTTACCAATACCGAACTTTCAATCAGTGATGGAAGATATTTCTGGGTACCAGTTTGATCATGTTTAGACCACCTCCTTGTTCTTTTCTAGACATTCATGCTCATGAAGTGTTAATTGAGGCAAGATTTAGCTAAACAACATCTTAGTAAGCTTCCAAAAATAGGATTAACTTTAGTATGCTTTCAATGACAAAGGAATTTTTTATGAACCCTCCACAAATCTCATTGCTCACTAATAAAAACTGTACTGGATATAAACATGAATTGGCAGTACTACAGTGGCATCAACTCAATACGGACAGAACTAAAAATAATCACAATCTAGAGTTTGACAAAACTCACAGAATAGGTAACATCGGGCTTCTCAGAATTACTGAGAAGAGAAATACTCGAGTCAGCCTCAGGAGGCAACACATCAACAAGCGCATTAGAGTGACGATGAAGTGCCACTGAGGCCGAGGGTTTTAACAGCTCTCTGTTGATGGTGCTTAGGATCCGAACATAGTAATTCGACCCGGTAGTGGATCCGACAATCCCGTTGTTCTTGTCGACCATCTCCATGAACTGGCCTATGACAAGTGGGACCGATTGGATCCGCTTGACCTCCTCCTGCGCTCGAAGGAGCTCTCTTTTGAGGTTCTTCTGCTCGTCCTTTACGTACTCCTCCTGTATGTCGATGAATTCCAGCTGGCGCTGAAGCGATTTCAGGCGGCCGTACAGATCCTCTTCGTCCTCAGTGGAGGACACGGAGGTGGCGGGCATGGCTGAGAAGTGGGACGGGATCTCGGTTTGCGGCGGCGAGGGCGTTGGTTTGGGGTCGACCGTCATGGCTGATGCCGCCATTAGAGGTGTAGAGAGAGAGAGAGAGAGGCGAGGGTTTGAGTGGGGAAGGGACAAGAGGCGATCTGATTTGGGGGGGTTCTTTTCTTGTAGAGAAAGAAAAATGCGGTCGATCGGACCGGGGAGGTTTGGTATTTATTTTGGACCGGGTTTTGGTCTGGATTTTAGTGGGCCTAATGGGCTTTTGTACTGGGTCTTTTGGGCTGGTAATATTTCAAAAGATAAAAGGGACCACATAACTTTGTTGGAAGTGGCTACAGTGCTACGCGTAGCATAGAGAGTCTCCGTACTACGGCTCAATATTTGAGTTTTTAAAATCCTAACGGTCGATCTGAACCGTTCAACATGATCTCCATATGAATATGTACTTGCAAACCAAATTTTACATTTTTTAAAATTTTTTTACTATTTTATTAGATAGGTAGAAAATCACTTGATCTGAATGGTACAAAATTTTCAGATCAAGTGATTTTCTACCTATCTAAAAAAATAGTAAACAAATTCTAAAAAATGTAAAATTTGGTTTGCAAGTACATATTCATATGGAGATCATGTTGAACAGTTCGGATCGACTGTTAGAATTTTGAAAACTCAAATATTGAGCCGTAGCACGGAGGCCCTCTATGCTACGCGTAGCATGTTAGCCAAATTCTAACTTTGTTTATCTCACAAAATAGAAATTAATGAATGTATGCATGCATGCATGTTTAAACAGGCGAAAATGTGACCGTTTGACGAGTATATACGGACACTTCCTTTTGTTTAGTAACACGGAAAAAAATGCAAAATGGAAATATTTTAGAACTATACTATTAAAGTTCACATATAATTAATGCAATATCTCATCCTTCTCTGGATTATTCCGAAGTAACTATTTTTATTAAAGAACAAATCAGTATGTCTTCTTAAATCTAAAATCTTGAAGGTGAAATTTTATTAGAATTAATTAAATCACCCATAATAAAGAAATTTAAATATTTCCCTACTTAAAATAACCCACATTTTATTTACAGAATTTTAGACCGTATACATGACAAATGAAAACTCAATAATAATCTATTACGGAACAAGAAATATATTATTTGAATGATGGACAACAAGGAAACATTCTCGCACAAATTTCCTCTTTTTTGCAATTTCAGAGTTTAAATAATATGGCGTACACTGTTATATTTCTCTTAACACCCAAAATATTGATTTAATTTGAATTTTGATGTCATGCAATATAAATATTACATATTACAAAAAATTTAAATTACCCATATTTTCCTTCTCACCCTTTTTACCTTCATTTTCTATATAACAATAATTAATGGATTGAACAAAAGTCAACTTAATATAACTCAGAAACATTTATTAAAACAGCCAACTATTTAAAATCTGAGAAACTATTTTTTGTATCAAAATTATACATGATTATGCCACGTTTGCCCCAAGGACGTTCTTGCCCGTTTCCCACTGACGCAGAGTTTTGTCTCTACTCCCTCTAATTTAAAATTTAATTATATTGAACAACTAAAATAAAATTTAAAACATAAACTTACAACTCTCTCGTATCATATTCAGTTTTTTTTTCCAATTCATTATAATGTTATTCATTTTATAAATATAGAAACATAAGAAATTTCATATTAAGTTATTTATCGATTAATATCTTAAAGGGTCTACCATAACCTTTTCCATCTTTAAAATAATTATCGCTCAATCCTAATATTTTTACAACTCTCTGTTTTTTATTTTATCTAAAACTAATCAAACCAAATATGTTTTGAGACAAACAATAGCCATATAATTTACTTTTAGAAATGTTATGGAAGAGGTCATGGCTATATAAAATAATTTTATAAGGGTCAAATATCAAGAAACAATTTTAATGTCAAAATCTCTTAATTTTTCTGTTTCAATCTAAATTTTTGTGTGCTTCTTGCAATATGATGGAAGAAACAATCCAAAAAATTAGTTTTCCTCCAAAATCTCATCGAAAGGCAAATAATGTTTGACAGAAAACTTTATTTAATACTACAGTTTAATTTTTCCAATTAAATTTGTTATCAATACAATTTATAGTTTTTTGTAAATATTATTGAAATTTAGTGCATATGTTATTTCAAAATAAGGACGGTTCATATAAAAAGGTTCGGATTTTTCGTAGGCAGTTATTACATGAATTTGTCACACTATTGTGAAGAAATAACCACCATCAACATACAAGTCACGTAATTATTGTCATTATATTCACATAATACATACATATGCTTTCACAATTTTAATTGTTAAAACGCTCATTTTTGAAAGCATGCTTAAATACACAATGATTGCACATATAAAAAACAAACAAATTAATGTGACTTTTTTTTAATTATATTTATATATGTTTGAAATGCACAATGCATTGTCCACATAAAATGAAAAAAAATAACGAGATATACCTATATACGTGTCAGTTATCTTGAAAATTGATTTCTTCTAAATATACTTATAAAAGTAATATTTTTAATTATACCCGTGCAAAAATTTTAACTTTTAATTTAGAAAATAAAAAAGGAAAACATATAGTTAAATAAAGAAAATTATATAAAGACTAGTATAGTGCACAAGAACATATTATAAGAGAAAAAAAATTCATACAAAATGACATATTTTCATAAAAAAAAATTAGATTAAATAACAAATAACATTACTTAAATGGCATATATATATATATATATATAGAGAGAGAGAGAGAGAGAGAGAGAGAGAATGGCTAATATCAAAACGTTTGTTCCTGGACTCAGGAACAAACGATTCCGTTATCTAATTTTCAAAGTTCAAACAATAAATCCAAATCGTTAGATGTTCAATATATATTAAAATGTACTTGGAGACCAAATTTTACATTTTTTGGAATTTTTTTACTATTTATTAAGCTGGTTTGAAAACCGATGTTTTTCAATGCTACTGCAAAAGCGGAAACAAATAATGATCGTGAACTATTTTTGATCTGACGGTTGTGATTCTGCTCTTCATTTTCCATTTTTTGTCTGCAAAAGCATGTGTATGATAAAATTTTGTGGCGGGTTAGTCTCGAACGATGAAGGGATTGCAGATTTAAGCAAAAGGGATCGCTATAAGCAGGGCAGACACAACAAATCTGATTAAAAAAGGAGGGCTCAGCACATTTGGGACTCACAGAAACGACTTGCGGGACCACAAGTGTCAAACAACTGGAGGACTGGAGTGAACCTAGGCCGTTTAGATCCGATCGAACTGCACAGCAGCTATTAATTTTTCAGTTATGAAGCTGCACCAATAAATGTGCATATTTATATGTTGCATAGTTATCTAGACGGAAATAAAGGGCAACAAACAGACCTGGAACACACCTTCCTTGAGAATGCCACAAATAATCTCTGAAACTCCACGCACCTCAGTACAGATTCTTTGAATAAATTATTCAGCTCTCCGGATTTATCACCACGGAATCACGGATCATCTCCTGTTGTTTTAACTGTGGGATCTAACTTTACCCCAGATACTATCAGCCCAGTTCGGCTGCTGGAAATGGGCGCAAGAATGGATAAATTTGAATTGTTTTTTTATTGTTCACGTGAAAAAAAAATTAGTTTTGAGTGAATTTTTTTTTTCACGTAAACGGTACACAGCCGAACTGGGCCTCAGTGTTTGTAAAAAATGGCCGTTTATTTCCGATTATAGCCGATTATTACTGATTATTTCTGATTAATCGCTTGGCGATACCCTGTCCTTCTAACGAATGCATACCGTTATAGAAAATTTGGAGTCGGTCAAGTAATTTAACCTTGTAGCCACTACCAAGATCCGTTTCAAAAAAAAAAAAAAACTCTCATGTAACTTAATTCTTTTCAAAATGTCAAAAATCTAGAAATCGTTAGAATATTCCATTCTCTTCTGCAAAAAATAAAAAATAATTCGAATTGAAAATAAGAAGCTGGAATCTATCAGAATTAATTAAATTTGCTATGATAAATTAACAAATAAGATTAATCTTTTATCTGAAAACAACCCCAATTTCATTTGCAAAAAATAACCAAAAAAAATAAAACCGTACGTGCACAAGACAGATAGACAATAAAATCTCAATCCTAGATTCATTATATGACAATTTTTTTTAGTGCTAATAAAAAGAAATAATTTAAGCATTCCGCATGCATAAACCTTCTCATTGTGTATTTTTTTTTTAAAGTTAAAATAGAATTTGGTTTGCATTGAAATATTTATTTTAATAAATACAGCAAAAAATATATATTTGAATCTGGTAGTAATGCCTATAAATATTACACCTTATTAAAATTTAAAGCATTTCAAATGCATGCCTTCTCCTCAAGTTTCACATTTCATTTGTTCATACACCGGATCATAGATACATCCTTCCAATGACAAGAACTTCAATATACGTCTTAATTGTCTGATCATTCTTGTCACCTGAAAAACAAAAACAAACAAAATCAAATTGGTTTGAAACCTTTAAAAGCACAAAAATAACGTAGAAACAACTAGATGTCATCATGTCAATTGGATTTAATGTAAAATTAATTACACAAATATAAAGATATACCTCTTCTTACATATTTATACTAAAATGTTGATAAAAAAATAGTAGTCACATATCAAAATCTCCATTGTGCTGAATCAAAGTGGAAGGAACAAATAATATCATATTTTAGTTCTTCTCCAACATCTCATTTGTAATTGATTAATAACAATTTGGTTTTGATTTATTTTTGTCAAAATAAATTTGTTGTCAATATAATATAGTCCTATTTAGTTTCTTAATTTTGTATGGATTGTGAAAATCAATAGTTTAGCATATATTTTAATTAGAAAATAATGACGTTTTATAGAAAAGGTTTTGATTTTAATTTATTAGTAGGTATTGCATGAATTTTGTCACACAAGTAGTGATATATACATTGCAATTAATCGTGATAAAAATCATATTTTTTTAATGATATTTTGCAATACAAAAAACGTTGCACAAGAATAGTACAAAAAGGTTATTTTAAAAATTCTCACTCATATATATATATATATAGAGAGAGAGAGATAGGCTAATATGCTTTTAGTAGCATATGGCCCGATATGCTTCCAACTCAAAATTAGATTTTCAAAGTCCAAACGGTCGATCTGAACCGTTCAAGTTGTTCTCCATATTGAAATCTGCTTGGAGACCAAATTTTACATTTTTTGGAATTTTTTTACTATTTATTAAGCCACTTTGACAATTGCTGATCCGGTGGTCCAGAATTTGAAAGCACTGTTTTTACTATTCACCCAGATCAACAATTTTCAAAGTGGCTTAATAAATAGTAAAAAAATTCCAAAAAATGTAAAATTTGGTCTCCAAGCAGATTTCAATATGGAGAACAACTTGAACGGTTCAGATCGACCGTTTGGACTTTGAAATCTGATTTTGAGTTGGAAGCATATCGGGCCATATGCTACTAAAAGCATATTAGCCTATCTCATATATATATATAGTGCTGGGCTTAGCTAAGCCATGGTGTAAAATGACTTGGTGCTCCACGTCTCATTATTTCCATTTTGAAAATCCAAACTACCGATCCGAACCGCTCAAGTTGTTCTCCATATTGAAATGTGCTTGGAGACCAAATTTTACATTTTTTTGAATTTTTTACTATTTATTAAGCCACTTTGAAAATTGCTGATCCATTGGTCCAGAATTGTTTACTGTTTTGCTACTGTTCATCCGGATCAGCGATTTTCAAAGTGGCTTAATAAATAGTAAAAAAATTCCAAAAAATGTAAAATTTGGTATCCAAGCACATTTCAATATGGAGAACAACTTGAGCGGTTCGGATCGGTAGTTTGGATTTTCAAAATAGAAATATGGCGTGGAGTACCAAGTCGTTTTACACCATGGCTTAGCTAAGTCCATATATATATATAGAGTAGGGCTATTGTACTTCGCGAAGTAAAACTTCGTTTTACTTCACGCTCATACACCCATTTCCAAAATCCAAATCGTCGATCCGACCGTTCAAGTTGTTCTCCATATTGAAATGTGCTTGGAGACCAAATTTTACATTTTTTGGAATTTTTTTACTATTTATTAAGCCACTTTGAAAATCGCTGATCCATTGTGAATAGTAAAAAACAGTAAAAAATTCTGGACCAATGGATCAGCGATTTTCAAAATGGCTTAATAAATAGTAAAAAAATTCCAAAAAATGCAAAATTTGGTCTCCAAGCACATTTCAATATGGATAACAACTTGAACGGTCGGATCGACGATTTGGATTTTGGAAATGGGTGTATGAGCGTGAAGTAAAATATTGGTTTTACTTCATGAAGCACAATAGCAAAATTCTATATATATAGAGATGGACTTAGCTACTTCATGGAGTAAAACGACTTTGTACTCCACGCCATATCTTCATTTTCAAAGTTCAAATAGTCGATTCGAACCTTCCAACATGTTCTTCATATTGAAATGTACTTGGAGACCAAATTTTACATTTTTTGGAATTTTTTTACTATTTATTAAGCCACTTTGAAAATCTAAAAATCCGGATGAACAGTAAAAAACAGTAAAAATTTCTGGACCGCCGGATCAGTGATTTTCAAAGTGGCTTAATAAATAGTAAAAAAATTCCAAAAAATGTAAAATTTGGTCTCCAAGCACATATCAATATGGAGAACAACTTGAGCGGTTCGGATCGGTCGTTTGGATTTTCAAAATGGAAATAATGAGGCGTGGAGCACCAAGTCGTTTTACTCCATGGAGTAGCTAAGCCCAGCACTATATATATATATATATATAGAGGAGGGATCCAATTACACCTTTGTTGGTGACACAACATGACACCGCTTTTTTTATAGGTCAATTTTGCGATTTCAAAATTCAAACAGTCGATCTGAACCGTTCAACATGATCACCATATTAAAATGTGCTTGGAGATCAAATTTTACATTTTTTTAAATTTTTTTACTATTTCTTAAGATGGTTACAAAATCGTTGTTTTTCAATGGTCTGAAAACAACGATTTTGTAACCATCTTAATAAATAGTAAAAAAATTCAAAAAAATGTAAAATTTGATCTCCAAGCACATTTTAATATATCCATCATGTTGAACGGTTTGGATCGACCATTTGGACTTTGAAAATAGTAGGTGTCAAAGTGTGTCACCAAAAAAGGTGTAATTTGATCCCTCCTCATATATATATATATATATATATATAGTGCTGGGCTTGGCTAAGCCATGGTGTAAAACGACTTGGTGCTCCATGTCTCATTATTTCCATTTTGAAAATCCAAACTACCGATCCGAACCGCTCAAGTTGTTCTCCATATTGAAATGTGCTTGGAGACCAAATTTTACATTTTTTGGAATTTTTTTACTATTTATTAAGCCACTTTGAAAATCGCTGATCCATTGATCCAGATTTTTTTGCTGTTTTGCTACTGTTTATCCGGATCAGCGGTTTTCAATGTGGCTTAATAAATAGTAAAAAAATTCCAAAAAATGTAAAATTTGGTATCCAAGCACATTTCAATATGGAGAACAACTTGAGCGGTTCGGATTGGTAGTTTGAATTTTTAAAATAGAAATATCGCGTGGAGTACCAAGTCGTTTTACACCATGGCTTAGCTAAGTCCATCTCTCTCTCTCTCCCTCTATATATATATATATATATATATATATATATATAAAAGAGCACACAGAATAATAATACTGAGCCAGATGGAGTTAATTTCAAATTGCATATTAAAACAAACAATATATTGTATAGTTGATAAAATAACACAATTAATTTAAAGTATGCATGTATGCATAATACATTTTATTGAGAAAATAAATAATAAAAAATAAAACTAGAGCATGTTTTGTGAAATATAAAATTCAAACCGATTTAATGGGTTTCGAAAAAAGATACAGAATATTAGAATTGGACCACAATGTATTAGCAACTTTATAAAAGGAGTTCACATCCTCTAAGGTAACATAATATTTCTATTATCCAAACCGTTTGATCAGAATCTGGGCCAATTCGGCC
Organism: Carex kokanica; assembly: GCA_025461125.1. Lineage (NCBI taxonomy): Eukaryota > Viridiplantae > Streptophyta > Magnoliopsida > Poales > Cyperaceae > Carex > Carex kokanica. The sequence continues at coordinate 1,627,678 of JAJGRX010000748.1, read as the reverse complement.
CGAGGTGGATACAGAAGTCCCTTTAATATTTGTGCTAATTCTGATCGAACGCTCTGGATCAAAATAGAAATATTCGGTTAATGATATAAATTCTTATAAAAGAAAACAGCAAGGGCCTGTTCGGCCCAAAGGAATGGGCACAGGAATGAGTAAATTTGAACTGATTTTTTACTGTTCATGTGTGAAAAAAAATTCACTGAAAGCAACGGACTATAAGTGAGCACAACGGTTGTCAGTACTATCCCAAATTCGCAATGGTTGTCAATTACTATCTATATTTCTCTACCTTGAAAGCAAAGAAGGTGTTTTTTTTTTTTTTTTTTTTTTATGAAAAGTAGGGATAAGTCCCTATTTATATATTGGTATAGAAGTATGAAAGCAAAGAAGGTGTTAAAGCGCAATCTAATTTTTAGTATTCTAACCCAATATGACGTGCTTTTTTCACCCATATGTGCAATGAATCAAGGGACATGCGCCTCGAAACAAGTCCACGAAGGGCGACAGTGTTGGTAATTATTATTTATGCTTGTCAGTAAGTATTTATAAAAATCAAATAGAAGAATTACCTCAATGATATGAATGCCCCCAACAAGGTGATATACAATGTACAGAGGAGATAAACCATCAAAACCACTCGTATTCTTCATCTTTTACAAAGAATATTTATTACTAGGTCCATATTTTGCATCCTTTAAAAGGAAGAACACAGAGAAGTCAATAGACAAAGTTTCTACTGGCATTTCTCTACGCTTCATAGTAATAAAAACCTCTCCTCTCACTCTCCACACGATATCCAGTTGACACACTAGAAATCACAGGGAGTATAAGAATATTGAAAAAGTGACCTGAACTGAGATGCTCTTGTAAACAAATTAAAGCTCCTTTGTCCAAAAACTTAATCCAAGCCTAACCTAGCCCAGTTTTTGCATACCAGGTGTTTCATAAAATTTGATTTAAGCCCAACCTGGCCCAGTTTTTGCAGTGGTCCCTTAAACATTCCTCGAATCTGAATTCAATACCACCGAAGATACTGTCACAAACCCGGGGTTTGAACGAAGGGGTATCAGTATCAAGGAAAGAGTTGGCACTCCATTATCAGTGTTGGGTTGATGGTTCTTTCGACCAATCTGAGAAGGGGGGAGCAGCTTATGTCCTCCAAAAAGATGAACAACTGATCAGGTACGAGATTAGGGCAACTGACAGGGCAATATCACCCTTTCACATGGAGACAATTGCACTCTTGATAGCAATACAGGCTGCTGCAACATTTGAGATCGAACGATGCCTCTTCATGACTGATTCTGAGCTAACGGTTAAAACCTTTCAAAATAGAGACTGCACAAACCAACTCCTTGCTGCTGACTGGCGCTCATACTTGCAACTGGTATGCATTTCAAAATCTTCTGAAAACACACCCAGCCTACAGCTGTTCGTATATACACCAAGAGAGGAGAATCAAAGAGCCCACCGACTTGCTAATCTGGGGCGAACGAAACAATTTTCGTATGCTGGATGCACCTATCCTCTCTTTCAAGATCAATGAAAGCTTTTTCTCAATTTTATTTTACTGGCTAATAGATCACTGTAGTAGGTACTGAATCACTATGTAAGTATAGTATGCTTACTGGACAATTTGTCATGCTCGTAATAACTTTGGCTGGTAAATGAAATTTGCCTACGGGCATTCAACCAAAAAAAAATAGTAAAAATTATAACAAAATTAAAACTCATAAAATTTATCTAATTATAATGGCAAACGACACAACTTTTTATAATAAAATTTAAACTACAAAGTATGTAACTTGCTAATCAGATTTCATTTCCGCATTTTCAAAATATACGGATACTAACAATTATCGATATCTTTATCTGTATCCGACTTATATATACAATATTCAAAATTCAAAATAGATTGTCCATTTACCGCAAAGTTCTATGCCTTTAATATTGTAACTAGTATCGTGCCCGTGCGTTGCAACGGAATATATGATAAGATAACAAAAATAAAATTCTCATACAAAATGACAAATTTTCATAAAAAAATAAAATTAGAAATATATTCTAGATTTAACATAGTAATATGTATAGAAATAAGGAAGTAGATAAATAAGGAAGTGAACAAAAAAATGATTTGCATTGTGATCCGCCGTATAGAAAATATTAATTGAAGAGGGAGAAATGAGGAAACGAATAATTATATCGCTAAATTTTAGAGTCTGTTTAATTTTAATTGTAACGCATCGTGTGGCGGTATGTGTGGCGAGTATGTTTGTAACTAAATTTAAACTTCTACACATAAAACATATGCATTTAATAAAAAAAAAGATAGATTATGTGATTGGAGAGCTAAGATTAAATCCAAAAATTAATCTTTCAATCGTAGCCGTTGGCGGATCGGACACCCAACGTGCTTAATAATGGAATGGAGATACACTTGGAATTAATTTGAAGACTTATTGGATAACAAAACGGTAGCGGATAAATAACAAATAATGCCAATATAATAATTATTTTATTATTTACTAAATAAAACATTATAACACATTCATTTTACACATATATATGTGTTTCAAGGGTCTAAATTTTATTAGAATATGCTGAAATTTATTTACGTGTTTTAATAGTTAATTAAGTGTAACACAACTACTAAGAGTAGTCGGAGAATGGATATTCATTGCTCATTCACACACACAACTATCAAGAGTAGTTGGAGAACAGTGAGTTGCGAAGTAATTGTTTTACTTCACGCTAGATCTCGGTTTTTAAAATCCAAACAGCTGATCTGAACTATTCAAAATGATCTCCATGTTGAAATGTGATTTGATACCAAATTTTATATTTTCTGGTACATGGTACTAGCTGTTGTAATGTTGTTTATTTAACGCAAAACCACTTGGTAGCACCTACCAAAATTATTGGTACTTAGTTTAACCTTGACCAACTCTAATCTAATGGCGGGCACCTAATTATGACTCTTAACTTTATATAAACAAAACGGAGATGCTAGTTTTCAACCGAACCCCTGCATTATAAAAAATTAAATTATCTGAAATAAATGATTATTCCTGAGCCTGTTCTGGAACAAAATGTATTTCATTAAATATATATTTTGATCCCATTCTACTTCTTTTATTGAGTAGATGACACGTTTCGGAAGAGTATTGTTAGCTAGGAGTAATTTGACTTCCTTGTAGTTTGCCTGGTTATTGGTTAAACAAAAGAGTAGGAAGGATATAATTTTATTCATCTGAATCGAAATCTAAATTAAAATTTTAATAGATAAAGAGAAGATTACCGTAGGATGTTATTAAAAAAAATCGTAAAGTATATGGATTATGCAACATTAATTGTAGAGGTAATGATACCAGCGCACTTTTAATAGTATAGTCATTCAATGGCGTAATTAGAATTTTCATCGGGAGTAGGCAAATGAAATTATTATTATTTTATTTAAATTATTTATTATTAAATAATTTTCATTGGAAGCCAAATTGGTAATTGATCATGAATCAAAATCGAGAAAATTGATAGTAATCGGCCAAATCAAATAAAAAACTCGATTTTTTTTGAAAAATTATTAAGATAAAAATTAATCTAAAGTATTGAATTATTAAATTATATTTTGAAGCATAGTTCACAAGACTCTTCCTTTAAACTTTAGCCCATTTTTAGCAGTTAAACCTCATTAATAATTTATTGCATTAAATTTCAACATATTACTTTAGCCTATTCCTTTGAAAAAAAGAGTAAACATGTTTATTGTGTTCCACCATCAGACCATTCTTAATCACCCTCCTCTTATCGTTATATTTCAAAATAGATTGATGAAAAAATCTACCAAATTGCATACTTGGTCAATTCCACTGATCGAGAGCTTTGATTCAGTCAGGGGTAGGAAATACTCAAATCCAGGGATTGAAAAAACCCATATTCAAGCCAACTATATATGAATTTGATACCGTTTTTCAAAATCAACACTGTAGTCATAAAAGGACCGGTGTCAATAGGAATTTTTTTTTAATATATATTTGTGTGACTTTAAATAGTATAGTCATAAAAAAAACCGGTGTCAATATGAACAAATTCTTTTTTATATTTTTGTGACTTTTAATAGTATAGTCATAAAAAAGACCGGCATCACAATTTAAATATTAGATAAATTGTCAAATCTTTCGGTTTAGATCAGGAAAGAAATTTCCTCTAAAAAACTATTTTGTAATTAAGACTATATAATTATGATCTGACGTCGCTGTGTTGAAACACCTATTGTCCCATATTAAACGCTGAGCTGGAAGATAGAGACATTGAAGAGCAAGTGGACTTTTTTATTCTTTTTGTTTAGAGTTCTCTTCTGTGAACCTTTTGATACGATGTTTGTGGTTGTATGAGAGGAGAGTTTCAATAGCTCATGTTTTTCATACCTCATCATATTTCATATTTTATATCTTTGTTTTCAAAATTCAAACTGTGGATCCGAATCGCTCAACATGATATGCATACTAAAATATGTCTGGGGATGAAATTTTATAATTTTTGAAATTTTTTTACTATTTTTTAAGATAGGTACAAAATCACTGTTTTTGGACCGTTCAAAAATAGTGATTTTCTACCCATCTTAAAAAATAGTAAAAAATTTCCAAAAATTATAAAATTTCATCTCCAACATATTTTAGTATGGATATCATGTTGAACAGTTCGGATCGACAATTTAGACTTTGAAAACAAAGATATAAAATATGAGGTATGAAAGACATGAGGTATTGGAACTCTCATCGTAAGTTGAATACTTTATTTAATAGTACACTTGGGACTCGCTTCCAAGTTTTAAAAAAGAAGAAGCTAGTTTTCAATAGAGCCCATCAATTATGTAAAATATCTTTGAGTGAGGCTATGATGCTATGCATAACGCATATTGGTTTGTACTATATACCAATATTTTTGTTTTTAAAATTCAAACAGTCGAAGTGGAATAAAAGATAGAAAATTTTAAATTTTTAGAATTTTTTTACTACTTTTTTAGATAGATAGAAAACCGCTACTTTTAAATGGCATATATAGAATTAAATGCTTATCAGCAAGCAACGAATTGTACAAGGAATTCGGAAAAACTGGAGTCTTAGTACAATTTAATTATTCATAACCAAAATTTTTCTTTGCTAGTTTTTGGAGAATGTGATTTTAACTATGTTTCTTTCATGGTATATTTTGCTTACTTTCTACAGCTTTTAGTATTGAATAAATTAGCTTACTAGCTAGTACAAATACACTTATGCAAATGAATTAGTATCTGTTTTTTACCCCTGTTTACTTTCTCATGATTGTTGATTTTAACTGAGGTTGCATTTAATATAAAAAGAGCAAAAATTATATCAAGCCGGTATATATCCCAAATAGCTCCACAACATCTCAAATTTCTGATTCATAACACGCATACAATATCTCTGCAAGCAGTTATACAGGTTTTTGTATTCGTGCATTATGGTTTTTTAGTTAACCAATTGATAAACATTCAATAAAAAACTGAGAGATAGTTTTTTGTAAGCTCTTTAAGTGATACAATTTTCAATATGTATATAAAAAATATATGACACAGATTGTGCATGTACATCCAAATGACCCGTTTAATTTTCATTGTTTTACTTTTAATTTCGGTGAAGATTGGAAATTGAGATAAGGCCATATTGAAGTTCAGTTACTAATTTCTTTCTCACCTCAAAATTGTGTATATAGCAGCTATACTAGTGGAAACAACAATGAAAGCATATCTTATACATGACAATAAATACTTGTGTAGTATATTACCATTCTCAAGCAATATTTGGAAATGGTTAACAAACATGCATATAATTAAAGCAGTTTTCACCTCTCCCTAAAGCCAAACGGCTGCTTTGGGTTCAATATTTACAACCAAAATAATGAAGTAGCATGTACAAAGAATGCATCTCTTAGCTGTAAAAATGGATGATGATGATGATGTTTTATTTATACTGTAAGGACGCTAAAGTATTTCTGACTCATATTTTTGTTAATTATGATATTTTATTTTAATAGAAAAATACTTTAAAAAAATTATGTGGGCGTTAAGTAATTTATATCACTTAGGGATATATTTTGATAAATTTTGAGATGTTATAGTATATGTAAGTAAGAAGTATTTTAGTCGGAAAAAATTGATTTTTGTATACGTATGATTGTACTATTAAATATTACTATGCTTATCTATCAAGTATCAATCCCAAACATCGCCGTGTTATATCTCATTTTTCAAATCAAGGTATTATGTAATTTTGTTGAATGAAGTGTTATATATGGTTGTGAATTCAATGTAATTAATTACTTATACTAGTATTGTTTAATCATCAGGTTATAATTAGTGGTAAAAATGTTAGCATAATTTTAATTGGTTTGGCATGATAATCAAGATTGGTAATGAAATCAATGTTCTCAGTTGTAACTGATTTACGAATGAAAAAGATAAGCGCTATGTTTTTACCAAAAAATTACAGTACGTGCATTACATAATTCTCAACCGTACATTACACAAAGAAACAAGTATGCATTGTGCGTTGTAAGATGAACAAATATGCATTATGGGTAAGTCGAGTTTGAATTAAAAAAATTACAATATTTTCTAAATAAAACTAATCAAACCAAATATATTTTGGGGCAAACAATGGACTTATAATCGGTTAGTACGTTGATAATTCATATATACTAAATATGATATCGATAACTCCGACGAGATTGTATTCATGATGATAATATTGTGATGGAAAATTGATTAGGAATGTTATGGAAGTACTCATGGCTGTATTTAATAATTTTGTATGGGACAACTATCAAGAAACAGTGCTAATGAACATATCCTCAACGTTTCTAATCTTGAAAATTTTGTGCTTCTTAAAATATGGTGGGAGAAACGACCTAAAATATTAGTCCTCTAAGATCTCATTATTGAAAAGTAAATAATGTTTGAGAGAAAATTTTACATAAAACAATACTACAATTCAATTTTGCCAATTAAATTTGTTATCAATACAATTTATAGTTTTGTAAATATTATTGAAATTTAGTGCATATGTCCTTTCAAAATAATGACGCTTCATATAAAAAGGTTCGGATTTCATAGGTAGATATTACATGAATTGATCACACTAATGCCAGGAAATAACCATCATCAACATATAAGTCACATGATAATTTGTCATACTATTGACATAATACATATGCATTCACACTTTCAATTGTTTAAACGCTCCTTTTTGAAATCATGCATAATACATATGCATTCACACTTTTAATTGTTTAAACGCTCCTTTTTGAAATCATGCATAATACATATGCATTCACACATATGAATTCACACTTTTAGTTGTTAAAACGCTCCTTTTGAAATCATGCATTCACACAATGCATTGCCCACATAAAAAACAAACAAATAGGACTAATTTTTTTTAAAGGGAGAATTTCTAGTGCGCCCATGCAAACTTTTGAAATATTTCAAAACCGTACATGAAACCTCAGCCAATTTCCCCATGAATAAATTAAATAATTTTGTCAGATGGAATGTCCAATTAATAATAGCTAATTTCTCCATAAAAACACTCTAATATTCAACATCCCAATAAAATTTCATCTTCTTTTCTCTATCTCTAATTAGAGAGAAAAATGGATACTCCAAGATAAATAATTGGTAGTCAAATTAATGCAAATTTATGCACCAAAACAACCAATGACATTAAGAACTAGCATTTGGTCTAGTAGCAAAGACACATGGTCTCTATGTAGGAGATCATGAGTTCGAAACTTGAAAGGAAAAAATCATTTGTTGTACTAACAAATGTATTATATAGTTGGGTGACTTGACTTCCAATCTTTACTCAAAAAACAACCAACGATATTGGAGAAGACAATCTTTGGTGCAACACTAGTAGCGCGATATTTTGCATACTCTGCTTTCTTCTTTTCTAGATCCTACATTCCTACTATAGTAATGCTTTTGTTGTTTTAACATATAATTTATTCTTTTGTTGTTTTAACAAAATAATGTTTTCTTAAATTTGTATGCAACATGTGTTGCAACATAATAGCAATTAAAAACAACGAGTTGACACATAACTAGTTTTAATAAAAGATCTCACAACAAACTAATTTATATCATGAATAATATATGAAAGCGTTAAATGCATCACTTTTAATAGCATTAAATGAACTGCAGTATAATAACTTGGGAGAAAAAAAAAGAATATAATGGACAGAAACATATGTGATGTGGCATAGTGGTGGAAATAAAAACACTCAGTCCTCTTTATAAATTTATAATCTTAACATAAATACAATGAATTAAGGACATATGTCAAATTGAAATGGTGGACTTTTAATTTTTCTCTCTGCAAAAAAATATATTTTGCAAGGAAAAGTTCAAAATTCAGTAGACCTGAAGGCATATATAAAAAAACAAAATAAAGTTTGTTCATTCGCTCGTTGAGCTCTTTTTGGTATTGTGTTGAAGCAGCATAGTCAGCTGCTGAAGCAGCTGCCGCATTTGATCGGAGCCTGGATTATTTGTGGCATAGGTCTTATATCTGGACTGCTCACGTCCCCTGTCATTTCCCAGCACCGTATAATATTTTCTTCCATCTTTCTTTCCTTCACGTTTCAATAAGTTTCATTAAGTTTCAATAAGATTCCATTAACTCCCTCTGAGCAATGACAAGGCCACCGGTAATCGGGATCAATCTCGGCACGGAATCCTCATGTGTTGGAGTCTACCTCTACCAGAATAGATGTGTGCACATCATTGCGAACGATATGGGAAACAAGAGAACCCCATCATGTGTTGCCTTCACGCCTGACAAGCGGCTGATAGGTGAAGCTGCCGAGATCCAGGCCGATAGTAACCCCACCAACACCATATTCGGTAAGTACTTCTATCTGTCATGAACTTGTTAATCCGATCAACATATATATGAACTTGTTCTTTCTTTAATTAATTGAAACAGTATTTTCTAATACATGTCTTTCTTCGAAACAGGCATGAACCGTATGATCGGTAGGCCCTTCTCCGACCCAATTGTCCAGGGTGACAGAAAGCAATGGCAATTTCATGTCATTGAAGGCGCTGGTGATAAACCAAAAATTGAAGTCCAGTACAGAGGAGAAAAGAAACAGTTCCTCCCAGAGCAATTATCTGCCATGATCCTTAAAAAAATGAAGGAGATCGCAGAGAACTTCCTCAAATGCATTGTCCAGGATGCGGTGATCACTGTCCCCGCCTACTTCAGTGACTCCCAGAAACGGGCCACGAAGGATGCCGGTGAGATCGCAGGGTTAAAGGTGCTAAGCATCATGGATGAACCCATCGCTGCTGCAACGGCTTACAGATTTGACAAAGTCTCTACTAAAGAGAATGTCCTTGTTTTTTACCTCGGTGGCAGCAACTTAGATGTCTCCGTGCTCAAATTCAACAAAGTTGTGTTCGACTTCGAGGTCATGGCAACGGCTGGAGACATGCACCTTGGCGGCATGGACTTCGACTACCGTTTGTTTGATCACTTACTCGAGGAGATTAAGAGAGGGTACAACAAGGACATCAGAGACAGCTCAAGGAGCATTAGCGAGTTGCGATGTGCCTGCGAGCGAGTAAGAAGGTCTCTCTACGAGGGAACACGCAACTTTGAACCTGTGGAGGTCCGTGGCCTCTACGAAGGCATTGCTAATTTCAATACAAGAATCACCCAGGCTCGGTTCGAGGAGATCAATATGAAGCTCTTCGATAGGTGCATGGGAGTTGTGACCGAGTGCCTGGAGAACGCTCGCATGGGCAAGACTGCCATCGACCAAGTGATGCTTGTTGGGGATGATACACAAATACCAAAATTGGTTCAGCAAAGGTTAAGAGAGCTCTTTGATCGAAAGGAGTTTTGCATACTAACCAACCCCAATGAGCTCGTGGCATCCGGGGCAGCAATATTACAAGCCAATAGATTGCGGTCATGGCATGCAACTCCCGAAGGTAATTAATTTCCTACGCATGTTACAAGTCAAAGTCAATTTTCATGAAATTCTGTACAATTTGTAAGTACAGTCCAGTCCAGACTTTATCATTATAAATTGGAAACAGTTGAAACCAAATTTGTATTGAACCAGCAGGCATACTAATTTTGATATGAATACTAAGGTCATATTGACCGTGATTTATTCACAAATTCTGACAAATAGTCTCCTTTGTACCCAAATAATCCAGTCCAAGTAAAACCTCACCACCGATGCAAATGGATACCGCGAGGCTAATTTTGGTTCAATAAAACACAAATCTAAATTATAAATTAACTAAATTAATTATTAATCTACTGGAAAAATATAAATAAAATTAAAAAAGATAAAAAAAAAGAAACTGACAGTAGAGAAGAAGAAGAGAATGTGTTCTTATATATCCAGTTTATATGTTTCGTGTATATATATATATATATCCAGTTTTGCCAGGACTTTCCATATATTTATCTAAGTGGTATCTATTATTTGCGCATCGTTTATGGTAGAAATTCTAAACTAAATAATAATTACAACTCTATACAGCTGAAGAGAGGCCTGCCCATCAACTTGAACTTTTAGAAGCCCACAGACTCATAGAACAACTAATATGTGACGGAGAGAAAGACCAGAAACTCAGAGAAGAACTAACATCTCAAATACATGATGCTAGAAGACTTTCAGAGGCAGCCCAGAAACGCATAGAAGAACTAGAGTCTGAAATAAATGATGCCCAGAAACACACAGAACAACTAATGTCTGAAAGAGATGATGTTAGAAAACAAATAGAACCACTAATATCTGAAAGAGATGAAGCTAAAAAAAAAGTTGAAGAGTTGTGCTGGTTGACAGAGCAGCAAGCTCATCATAGCCAATGTGTAGGATGCTTCATTGGATACAGCTATTCAAAGCTCGAAAAAGCGACCAATAATTTCGACGAGACATTTAAACTTGGAGAAGGTGGATTTGGCAAAGTGTACAAGGGCAACCTCCACAATACTAACATTGCGATAAAGATTCTGAATGAAGGGAGCAATCAAGGAGCAAAAGAGTTTCACCAGGAGGTATTTCTCACAAGAGTATATTTTTACATATTTACATGACTAGAATTCAAAAGCAACTTTTTTAGAGAAATGATAAACCACCACCGATTAAACTAATGCAATGTACAGAAAGAATAGTTCAAGAAGACAAGAACATGCATCAAACTACATACATATATGTTCTGTAGTATATTTAGGTAAAAGTAGTTCAACCTTTGTATTGGAAATATGTATAGTTTTTTATTTTATTTGTTGATAAAAGGGAAATATGTAACCATAAAAAAAAAAGGGAAATATGTATAGTTTATACTTTTTAAGCATTCATAACACGTCAATGGAGACTTTATTTTGTCCAATTAACCAGAAGTTACTTATTTTTAACATCATAGATTGAAGTTCTAAGCAAATTGAAGCATCGAAACCTTGTGAAACTCTTGGGGGCCTGTGCTGAGAACCATGCACTTATTTACGAGTACCTACCAAATGGTAGCCTTCAAGACCGTCTAGATTGCAAAAACCAGACTCCGCCTCTCTCATGGCAAGCACGAGTTCATATTGCATTAGAGATCTGCTTTGGACTAATCTTCTTACACTCTAGCAAACCTCATGGTATTACGCATGGTGATCTCAAGCCTGCCAACGTCCTTCTTGATTCGAACAATGTTAGCAAAATCAGCGATTTTGGCCTCTGTCGTCGACTTAACTTGACAACCAGCTGCACAAGTGAACCATCCCACATAACATATTCTCTAAAGGGAACATTTGGTTACATTGACCCGGAGTTCGAGACAACGGGGAGGATGACTCTTCAAAATGATGTTTATTCATTTGGCATTATATTATTGCAGCTTGTGACATGCATACACCCAGCTCGTGACATACATATAAGGGAATCGGTGAAGGAGGCACGTAAGAAGAAAGGTGCATTAAAGGCATTAATTGATGCTTCGGCAGGTCCCTGGCCATTTAATGAGGCCGAGAAGATGATCTCATTGGGCGTAAAATGCAGCGATAAATTTAGAAAAAATAGGCCTGATTTGTCGACCGTAGTGTTGAAGGAATTGAAGTCCATGGCAAAGACAGCAGATTCTAAATTTCGTCGGTGATTTTGTAATTAATAGTTTCCTATACTGGCTTATTTGCTTGTGCTGGTTCTTTATATTTATTTCAATTGTTGACGGTATCGTCACACATATCCAGTCAAAGTTTGGTTTATTTTGTTTTTGTTTTTGTTTGTGTTTGTCTAGATGGAAAGTGTGAAGGGAGATACCTTTCCTTGCCTATTGATAAAGGCTGCTCTTTTGTTTTTGTTTGTGTTTGTATGATGTACAAGAATATTTTCAATAAATAAAATTGAGAGGGAATTTTATTCAAAAAAAAACAAAATTGAGAGGAAAGGAAGCTTCATGGGAGTGCTGTGTTCTTTAGTTTCATTTCATTAAAATTAACATTAATCAACCGACTTAGCCAAGGTGGCAAGTTCACTTTGTCAATATTATGTAAACTCCAGTCAGAGTTTGTTCCACGGCCTAGGATCAAACGTTTCGGTTTTTACATTTTTAAAGTCCGAACAGTCAATCCAAACGTTCAACATTCAATCTGTATTAAAATGTGCTTGGAGATCAAATTTTACATTTTTTGGAACTTTTTTATTATTTATTAAGCTAGTTTGAAAATTGTTGTTTCAATAATCCATAATTTTTTCACTGTTTATTAAAATCAACGATTTTAAAACTGCCTTAATAAATAATAAAAAATTCCAAAAAATATAAAATTTGGTTACATTTTAATATAGAGATTACATGTAACGGTTTGGATCGACCGTTTGGACTTTGAAAATCAGAAAACCAATTGGCTGCACCACGACTCCGGAACAAATATTTTGATATTAGCCAACCTATATATATATATATAATCTTTCACTGTTCTAGTTTTCGTAAAAAATCTTCAAGATGTGACGACAATAAATAATGAATACTTATTTTTTAAATCTAACATTTAAGAAAACAAATCATATAATAATATAAGACAAACAAAAATAAATTTTAAACAAATAACATACTTTATAAAATATAATTTTTAAATTTTTTTTATGATAATATACTAGAGAGAATCAATTTTTTAAAGCAAAGACTTAATGGAAGGTAAAATTATCTATATAGTAAACTATATAGATAATGTTGTGTTAATAAAAAAAAATAGTTTTAATATCATTACCCGATATCCAATGGCTATATTTTGGTGTTTCTCATCGTGATCACAAATATGTTTCTATGACGGTCAAGAAACATTTTGTTTTTCGAAAAAAAAACTGAATCTAAATTTTAAAAATGATTTACTGAATATATGTTATTTAAGCATATATAGCATAATAATCTCTATGATTTGGGAAAGAAAGCATTTTGCAGCGTTTTATTTTAATAATTCAAAAAAATTGAAAAAAAAAAAATGGGTTGTGCAAATTTCCAGGTGTAGAAAATTATATGCTTGCATTTCGATACTAAGTGTATGATATATTTTAGAGTACAAATCGGTTGTTATTCATTTGGAAAAGCAGGTTTGTTTTTTCTCATCCAACTATTCAATTTTGTATGCACAAATCTCGATGAAATCAATTAATGGTTGCATGAACAAAACATATTCCTGTTTTTTTTCAAAAGAATAACAACATATTTCCTCGCAACATTTTAATCCTTTGTTGTTATTTGTAATTTTCTTTCGAGATTTAAAAATTTGTGTTGATTATTCGATGCTAGTGCAATGCTACTGGAAAATAAAACAGATTTGCATGTAGCTTAGTATCTATAGTGCTGATTGTTAATATCATTTTAATTTGCATGTAGCTTAGTATCTATAGAGGACCACCCCCCCCCCCCCCCCCCACCCAAATATATTAAAACTTTTTTCTTGAAATCTGCAAAAGAAAAAAAATATTTTATTAATTTCATTTCAAATTGAAAATAAGAAGCTAGAATATATTAGAATTAATTAAATTTCCCATGATAAATTAACAACTAACATTCCTCTACCTAAAATAACCCCAATTTCAATTGCAAAATAATAAAAATAATAAAACTGTGCACAAGATAAATAGACAATAAAATTTCAATCCTAAATCCATAGCATGAACCCACTCATTAAGAAATAATTTAAGCATTCCGCATGCATAAACCTACTCATTGTGCTTAGTTGAAGTTTAAATAGAATTTGGTTTGCATTGAAATACTTCTTTTAATAAATAGAGCAAAATATTTATTGAAGTTGAATTGGTAGCCATGCCGTATAAAATATAACACCTTATTAAAATTTAAAGCATTCTCAAATGCCTTCTCCTCTAGTTTCACATTTTATTTGTTCATACACCGCATCATAGATCGACAAACCTATTGCACTACATTAACTTAGTCTCTAAGATAGAAAGGATGAGCATTTTATCTGTGGAAATCGAAATACATATCTAACCATTATTGTCACCTGAAAAACAAAATCAAATTAGTTGAAACCTTTAAAATCACAAAAAGAACGTAGAATATTAAACAACTAGATGCCATCATGTCATATTCAAAAAAGAATCTCATTAATAACAATTTGGTTTTGATTTATTTCTGTCAAAATAAATTTGTTGTCAATATAATATAGTCCTATTTAGTTTCTTAATTTTGTATGGATTGTGAAAATCAATAGTTTAGCGTATATTTTAATTAGAAAATAATGACGTTTTATAGAAAAGGTTTTGATTTTAATTTATTAGTAGGTATTGCATGAATTTTGTCACACAAGTAGTGATAGATACATTGCAATTAATCGTGATAAAAAAAAAAATTCTAATGATAATTTGCAATACAAAATACATTGCACAAGAAAACTAGTGACATATTATTTGACCATTTGTTGACTTTTAAAACCGGCCCTTTTTCTCAATTTTGACGCATTTACTTGGTTTTTTGTTTTAAGATTAATTGAGGTATTGTGCCACTTTACTTTGATTTTATGCTTAAAAAGAATAATTTCCTCTAAAATTAACTCAAATAAATGAAGAAGATATATGAGATGCCAAAAAAAAAAAACTGAAATGATAAGAAACAACACAAATTAAGCGAAACAGTCACCTCCTTGACCAACGTCCACACGGCTCATGTGCAAGGAGAACGGTGTAGGTCCGATGCCTACTTTTGAGTCCAATGAGCTCCAGAACCATCCGCTCCGCTTTAAGATCCATGCACATATAAATTGATGTGGATGCACACAAATATTAAAGCAGATCGGACGGTCCTCGAGCCCATCAAATCTAAAGTAGGTCCGCAGTCATGTGCAAGATGTGTGAATAGAGCCGCTCCCAAGCTGGTTTTCAGAATTGAAATATCTCATTAACAAAGTTCTAGAGTAAAAATCTTTAGTTAGTTTAATTAAGAATAAGAGTAAGCTCAAAACAAAAAAAATACATTGTGTATCTCTTTTCTATTTCTTTTATTTAGTTTTGTTTATTTCCCTTTGGACTAGAATGTACAAATTACCATGTCCTAATTTCCAAATTTTAGAAATGAACAGAGATTCCCTAGAAGGATCACAAGTACTATCTTTCATCAACAAACTTAACTTTCTCCATCTTTTCATCTTTCCCTTTCCTTCTCCTCTCTCGTTTTGTTATGGTATGATACAAGGTAACTGTCAGCCAAGGGCTCTGAGATTCTGGTATATTGCAAATTAAGTCTGCTACCAGTACCAGCTTGGATGTATTGATACAGGGCTTCACAGTTGTTCATAAGGTAGATAAACGTTCTGCATTATCATGCATAGAAAGGTTTTACCTTTTCTTCACACTGAGGTTTAGAAGTTGAGATTTGGTACTCTAGGGGTTAATCAGGTCTGTTACCAGTAGAGGCACGCATTACCAGTATAACTGTATATGCAAACCTTATACTTTAGGAAAGGGAACAAATACATCCATTTGAGAAGTTGCGCCAAATGCCAGCATAAAACAGACCCTGACAAGAAATTAATAGCACAAAGCCACAAACCTTGCAGCTTTTAGTGTTGCGAGGCAAAGCAAATTAAATTTAACAGCGCAAGCAACTATAAAAACTATAACAAAATTAGAGCTTCTAGTTACATTCCGTTGTGCAGTAAAATTCATGATTCTGAACCTCGTAATTGGAATCGGGATCAACACATGTTGTCCATGTAGTCGGAAACGGACGACTCAATCGGGCTGAATTAGATATGGGAAACTCAAATTTCTTGCAATTTCTATTTTTTGCTTAAAATATAAAGCATTATTTTAAAAATCTCACTCATATAATTCCGTAATCTTAAGCAATATAAGCATCCAAAAGTATATTGTATAGTTGGTATAAGAACACAATTTAAACTATATCTGTATGCATAATACATTTTATTGAGAAAATAAATACTAAAAAATAAAAGTAGAGCATATTTTGTGATATTTAAACTTCAAACTGATTTAATGGGTTTTGAAAAAGATATAGAAATATTAAAATTGGACCACAATGTATTAGCTTGAATAAATGTCTAGTATGCAATCTGAACTTTATAAAATTAAGGGGTTCATATCTTCTAATTAGGTAACATATATAATATTTTTGTTTAGATCCAGATTGTCCGATCCGAATCCGGGTCAATTCGGTTAGAGGTGGAATGTACGGGCCCCTTTAATATTCCTTTGAATTCTGATCAAACGGTGCAAATCTTCTTTTTTGAATAAAGCCGGGCAGTGGCTGCCAGGAACGATAAACGGTGCAAATCTAAATAGAAAATATTCTGTTAATTACCTCAGGTGATATAAATTCTTATAAAAGAAAACAAATCGAATTCAGAACAACGGTTGTAAAGTACTATCCATATTTCTTTGCCTTGAAAGCAAAGTAGAATGTGTTAAAGCGCAATCTAATTTTTAGTATTCTAAACCAAATATGACGTGCTTTTTTCACTCATATATGTGTGTGTGTGTGTGTGTGTGTGCAATGAATCATGGGACATGTGCCTCGAAACAAGCCACGAAGGGGAACTTTATTAGTAATTATTATTTATGCTTGTCAGTATTTAATAAAATCAAATAGAACAATTACCGCTTTGATATAGATGCCCCAACAAGGTGATATACAATGAATAGAGGAGATAATTAAAGCGTCAAAACCACTCGTATTCTTCATCTTTTCCAAAGAATATTTATTACAAGCTAGCTAGGTTCATATTTTGCATCCTTTAAAAGGGAGGGTGAACACAGAGAGAAGTCAATAGTACAAAAATTCTACTTGCACCTCTACGCTTTATAGTAATAAAAAGTTAAAAACCTCTCCTCTATATATATATCCATCCATGGGCATGACACTCTCCACACAACCTCCCGTTGACACACTAGAAATCACAGGGAGTATAAGAAATATTGAAAAAGTGACCGGAACACATGTGTTTAGCATTGTGGGGTACTCTTTAGATAAAGATATCGGCAAAGGTAAATTTCTCGAATCAACCATCTTTAATGTTTGTGGGCATGATTGGAGTATCCGGTACTACCCAAATGGTTGCGATGAGGTAGAAGACGACGACATATCGATATGTGTTCACCTCAAAAGTAAATCAGAATGTGTAAAGGCACAACTTAGTTTTGCCATTCTAGACGACAGTGGATGTGCTTTACTCTCAAGCGAAACATCCGAAATTGCAAATTTCAGTACCAATTTGTGTAATTGCTATTCTTCATTTGTTAATAGAGAAGTGTTGGAGTCAAGTATGAAGGATGATTGTTTTGGAATCAAAATTGTAGTTAGTGTTTTTAAAGTTTTACCAGTGGAGCCAATTGAAGTTTCCGAAGTGGAGCTAACTGCACAAAATGTTGTTCCTTCTGGTAAAATATTACAACAATTTGGCCATCTTTTGGAGAATAGAAATGGAGCAGATGTTACATTTGAAGTGGATGGGCAAACTCTTAGTGCTCACAAGTGCATTCTCGCCGCGAGATCTCCAGTCTTTTCGGCACAATTTTTCGGTCCAATGAAGGAAAAATCAGATACCATAATAAAAATTGAAGAAATGAAAGCATCAGTGTTCAAAGCTCTGCTTTATTCATATATAATGATTCATTTCCTGGATTTGAAGAGATAGAAGAGAGCAACAATAAACATGACTCCATATTAATGGTTGAGCATCTATTGGTTGCAGCTGATAGATACGGTTTGGAGAGATTAAAGATAATATGTGAGAAGGTGTTGTGCGATAGTATTGACACGAGCAATGTTGTTACCTTATTGTCTTTAGCTGAGAGGCACAGTTGTAATCATCTCAAAGCAACATGCTTGAAATTTTTAGCCTCACTGGAAATTCTTCAAGGGTAGCAACAGCTGAGCAATTTCAGTTTCTAATTAGAAGTTGTCCCGTTAATTTGAAGGAATCATCAGTGAAACACCAATATAATTTCCTCTTATAGTTGCAGTTTGTTGTTTTCCTTTTCTTTTTCTCCAAATGATAACATATCATGTACTGCGCTTTTCATTAGCTTATTTTTCATTTGCTTTGTGTGATAATCTATGAAGAAGTAACATGTCTTGTCAAAATTGCAATCAACAAAATCTGGGTTAATAAAATTTCAATATGTGCTGGCATTTTTATTTAATTTTTGTGCTGGCATTTTGATTATAAAATTATGTGCTGGCATTTTGATACTAAGTGTATGCACATTTTAATTTTCTGTTGTCATTCCTAATTTTTGTTGAAGATTTAAAATTGACTATAATTTTTGTGTTAATTATTATATGTTAGTGGAATGCCACTGGAAAAAAAAATATTTGCATGTAGCTTATGAGTGAGTCTATGGTACTATGCATAGCACGGATTGGTCCGTATTACGGATCAATATTTTCGTTTTCAAAATCCTAACGGTCGATTTGAACCGTTCAACATGATTTCCATATGAGAATATACTTGTAGGCTAAATTTTCTATTGTTTAGAATTTTTTACTATTTTTTAGATTTGTAGAAAATCACTATTTTTGGATGATCCAGAATTTTCAGATCAAGTGATTTTCTACCTATCTTAAAATATAGTAAACAAATTTGAAAAAATATAAAATTTAGTCTTCAAGTACATATTCATGTGGGGATCATGTTGAACGGTTCGGATCGACCATTAGAATTTTCAAAATGAAAATATGACTCCGTAGTTTGGACTAATTCATGCTATGCATAGTACCATAGACTCACTCGTAGGTTATAGTATCTACCGTGCTGATTGTTCTTCTAATGTATCATTTGGTTTTTCCTGCTTAAGCCTTCTATACATAATTTTTTTTTTTTTAATTCTAAGGGCATTTGTAATTTATATTTTTTCTTACAAATATGATCAAGAATTTCTAGATGAACGACTAATTAAGTCCAAGTTCAAACTATAATTGTAAATAAAAATTGTTTCATTAACCCTCAAGCTAGTTCAGTTCTTGTCACATTATCAACACTCTTTCATTTCGTACCAGATAGCTAATATATCGTTAGAATATTTCATCCTCTTGAAATATACAAAAGAAATAAAAATTCAATTCAAATAGAAAATTAGAATCTGGAATTTATTATAATTAATTAAACCATCCACGGTAAAATAACTAATAAGAATCTCTACTAGAAAATAACCGCAATTTATTTTACATAAAATAAGAAAAAAAATATATATACATATCACAAATGGACAATGAAAACTCAATCTAGATCCATTACATAACTAGACATAATTTTTTTGAGTGATGGATAATAATAAATATTTTCCATAAACCTTTTTTTTTTCTGCTCTTTTGTTTAAACAAAATTTGGTGTGCATTGAAGCTAGCATTTCTTTTAACAACTAGTGCAAAATATAAATTGAAGTTGAATCTGCAAATTAATCAATGCCGTATAAATGATCCAAATGAAGTTTTAGAAGTTATTTTAATGCATTCATTTTTCATCAATTTTGACCGCTTGACTTTGTACTAAATAAATTTGAAACATTCAAAATTTTGCATGTACGCACATCACTCGTGAAGTACATCGGTTTCAACGGTTTGGATTCATCTCGTTTGAAGTGAATACGATAGATTAAGAAGTTCTGCTCATCAAAGAGTTTGGTGAGCACATCACACCCTAGTTCTACTCTAGTTCATATACCAGATCATAAATTGAACAAAACTATCACATCACATCAATTAAACTTTTAAATTGATGATGATGTTAAAAAAACTTATGTACATATATAGGTAATTAAGTCGGACAAAATTGATTTTTTTTTATGCGCATGATTGTACTGTTAAATATTACTATGCTTATCTTTATCAAGTATCATTTCCAAACATCGACATGATATATCTCATTTTTCAAAATAATGAAAAACAGAATCTTTATTGCAAGACTTTAAGTGTGCACCAATCCTTCTGAAAAGTTAATTAAGTTTATTTCAAATCAAGGTATTATGTAGTTTAGTTGAATATGTTATGGTTGTAAATTCAAGGTAATTAATTACTTATACTAGTATTGTTTAATCATCAGGCTAATTAGTGGTAAAAATGTTTGCATAATTTTAATTGGTTTGGCATGATAATCAAGATTGGTAATGAAATCAATGTTGTCAGTTGTAACTGATTTACGAATGAAAAAAAAGACAAGCGCTATTTTTTTTTGACAATACATAATTCTCAACCGTACATTACTCAAAGAAACAAGTATGTATTGTGAGTTGTGAAGTGACCAAATATGCATTATAAGTAAGTCAAGTTTGAATAAAAAAATTACAATATTTGCTAAACCAAATAATAAATTCCTCAAATTCTAATTTAAAATTTAATTATATTGAACAACTAAAATAAAGTTTAAAACACAAACTTACAACTCTCTCGTATCATATTCAATTTTTTTTTTTTCAATTCATTATAATGTTATTCATTTTATAATATAAAAACATAAAAAAAACTTCATATTAAGTTATTTATCGATTAATATCTTAAAGGGTCTACCCATAACCTTTTCCATCTTTAAAACAACTATCGCCCAATCCTAGTATCTTTACTACTCTCTGTTTTTTATTTTATCTAAAACTAATAAAACCAAATATGTTTTGAGACAAACAATAGCCATATAATTTACTTTTAGAAATGGTATGGAAGAGTTCATGGCTATATATAATAATTTTATAAGGGTCAAATATCAAGAAACAATTTTAATAACAAAATCTCTTAATTTTTCGTTTCAATCTAATTTTTTGTGTGCTTCATACAATATGATGGAAGAAACAATCCAAAATATTAGTCTTCCTCCAAAATCTCATCGAAAGGCAAATAATGTTTGACAGAAAACTTAATTTAATACTACAATTCAATTTTTCCAATTAAATTTGTTATCAATACAATTTATATTTTTTTGTAAATATTATTGAAATTTAGTGCATATGTTATTTCAAAATAGGGACGGTTCATATAAAAAGGTTCGGATTTTTCGTAGGCAGTTATTACATGAATTTGTCACACTATTGTGAAGAAATAACCACCATCAACATACAAGTCACGTGATTAGTTGTCATTATATTGACATAATACATACATATGCTTTCACACTTTTAATTGTTAAAACGCTCATTTTTGAAAGCATGCTTAAATACACAATGATTGCACATATAAAAAACAAACAAATTAATCTGACTTTTTTTTTTAAGTATATATGTTTTGAAATGCACAATGCATTGTCCACATAAAATGAAAAAAAATAACGAGATATACCTATATACGTGTCAGTTAACTTGAAAATTGATTTATCCTAAATATACCTATAAAAGTAATCTTTTTAATTACACCCGTGCAAGACTTTAAAATTTTAATTTAGAAAATAAAAAAGGCAAAATAGTTAAATAAAGAGAATTATATAAAGACTAGTATCGTGCTCATGCATTACAATAAGAACATATTATAAGAGAACAAAAAAAATTCATACAAAATGACATATTTTCATAAAAAAAATTAGATTAAATAACAAATAACATTACTTAAATGACATATATATATATATATAGAGATGAGCTATTGTGCTTTGCAAAGTAAAGCCATCGTTTTACTTCGGCTTACTTTTTGGATTTTCAAAGTCCAAAACTTCGATCCGACCGTTCAAGTTGATCTACATATTGAAATGTGCTTGCAGACCAAATTTTACATTTTTTGGAATTTTTTTACTATTTATTAAGCCACTTTGAAAATTGCTGATCATATGGTCCAAAATTTTGTTGCACTGTTTTTTCTGGACCATGTGATCAGCAATTTTCAAAGTGGCTTAATAAATAGTAAAAAAATTCCAAAAAATGTAAAATTTGGTCTGCAAGCACATTTCAATATGTAGATAAACTTGAACGGTCGGATCGACGTTTTGGACTTTGAAAATTCAAAAAGTAAGCCGAAGTAAAACGATGGCTTTACTTTGCAAAGCACAATAGCCCATCTATATATATATATATATATAGAGAGAGAGAGAGAGATGGGCTACGGTACTTCGCGAAGTAAATTGTTGTTTTATTTCACGCTCATATTCTCATTTTGAAAATCCAAACCATCGATTTGAACAGCTCAACATGATCTCCATATTGAAATGTGCTTGGAGACCAAATTTTACATTTTTTTGGATTTTTTTACTATTTATTAAGCCACTTTGAAAATCGCTGATCCGAGTGAACAGTAAAAAAATAGCAAAAACTTCTAGACCATTGGATCAGCGATTTTCAAAGTGGCTTAATAAATAGTAAAAAAAAAATCCAAAAAATGTAAAATTTGGTCTCCAAGCACATTTCAATATGGAGATCATGTTGAGCGGTTCGGATCGATAGTTTAGATTTTCAAAATGAAAATATGAGCGTGAAGTAAAAATCACCTCTTACTTCGTGAAGTACCGTAGCTCATCTCTCTTTCTCTCTATATATATATTATCATTTTAACACATTTCATATAAAAATCTCATACAAAATGGTATATTAAATGACAAATAATATTCTTTAAATGATATAAAAAGTAAAATGAAGACATGACCAATCAATTAATTTTTTTTTTAATGATATTTAAAAATGGAAAGAAATCAGAACCAATCAGAAGAATAATACAATTTGCATGTAGCGAGTACGTGTCTAATTAAATTTGGATTTCTACACGTAAAAGTACATAAAAAAAATGCATAGAATCAGAAAATGATAGATTATTTGATTGGAGGGCTGATATTTTATCTGAAATTTTATTTTTTAATCACAACCGTTGACAAATTAAAATATCGACATACTTAATGTAAGAGTGGAGATGTGTAATACAAAACCAAAAGTAAACAGAAGAGACTGCAAAAGCGGAAACAGATAATGATCGTGAACTATTTTTTATTTAATAACCATTTGTCATATCATTAAGTATGAAAGTTGGTTTGTATCCTTAATAGTAATAAGTAATAAATGGATAGTTTACGGAGAAAAAAAAAAAGCAGGGCTCCATGCATGGTGGGGGTCCACAGAAAGGACTTTGGGGACGACAAGTGTCAAACAACTGGAGGACTGGAGAGAACCTTAGGCCATTGGATTTAGTTGAACTGGACAAAGAAGGGCAGAGTGTCATCCGATTAAACTGCAAATTTTGATCTGACGGTTGTGATTCTGCCCTTCATTTCCCCTTTTATTTATACGGAAAAAACGTCGCTGTTTTGGTCTGGAACGAAAAAAAAGTCAAACGCATTTTGAACTTTTGCCTTCTCCTTTTTCGAAAAAGCAAGCTACAAGCCAAAAAAGGCAGGACCCGGATCCAAGATAAAGTAGATGCATGTATTAACTCACGTGAGCACAGTTCCTCACAATTTATATACTTTTTTAATTATATTACCACACTCTGATCTTCTATGGCAAATACAAGTAGTATCTCGTATAATAAATCATCGGTAATGAATTAAATATGTACTGAGGTCTCGTATTGTAATTCCAATCATTTTCAAATTATATCCGAATTATTCCCGAATCACAAATTTTTTACCCTGCCGAACCGAACCCGAATTATTCATTTGTTACTATGCTATCAATCTCCACCGCAACGAGTTGACACATAACTAGTTTTAATAAAAGATCTCACAGCATACTAATTTATATCATGAATAATATATGAAAGCGTTAAATGCATCACTTTTAATAGCATTAAATGAACTGCAGTATAATAACTTGGGAGAAAAAAAAAGAATATAATGGACAGAAACATATGTGATGTGGCATAGTGGTGGAAATAAAAACACTCAGTCCTCTTTATAAATTTATAATCTTAACATAAATACAATGAATTAAGGACATATGTCAAATTGAAATGGTGGACTTTTAATTTTTCTCTCTGCAAAAAAATATATTTTGCAAGGAAAAGTTCAAAATTCAGTAGACCTGAAGGCATATATTAAAAATAAAATAAAGTTTGTTCATGAGCTCGTTGAGCTATTTTTGGTATTGTGTTGAAGCAGCATAGTCAGCTGCTGAAGCAGCTGCCGCATTTGATCGGAGCCTGGAAGAGTATTATATCTGGACTGCTCATATCTGGATTATTTGTTGAATTTTTCGATTCGGTGGTAACTTGTATTATTATCTTGTGCGCAGTTGGTGCTTGAATTGATTCGAATCAGTTAATTTATTCGAATCCGAACCCATTAATTTATTCGAATCCGAACCCAATTTCTACCTAACCCAGGTTCAAACAGTAGTCTCGCCACTGTTTTCATCACATAGCTCAAATCTTAGCCTCGCCAACCTCGCCACTGTTTCCATCACATAGCTCCGCCAGTCTCCGATCTCCGCGATTCCATCACATAGCTCCCCCAGTCTCCGATCTCCGCGATTTCATTAAGTTTCAATAAGATTCCATTAACTCCCTCTGAGCAATGACATCAATGCCACCGGTACTCGGGATCAATCTCGGCACGGAATACTCATGTGTTGGAGTCTACCAGAATGGACGTGTGCACATCATTGCGAACGATATAGGCATGAGAACCCCATCATGTGTTGCCTTCACGCCTGACAAGCGGCTGATAGGTGAAGCTGCCGACCCCACCAACACCATATTCGGTCAGTACTTGTCCCTGTCATGAACTTGTTAATCCAATCAACATATATATGAACTTGTTCTTTCTTTAATTGAAACAGCATTTTCTAATACATGTCTTTCTTCTAAACAGACATGAACCGTATGATCGGTAGCCCCTTCTCCGACCCAACTGTCGAGATTGACAGACAGCAATGGCCATTTAATGTCATTGAAGGCGCTGGTGATAAACCAAAAATTGTAGTCCAGTACGGAGGAGGCGAGAAACAGTTCCTCCCAGAGCAATTATCTGCTATGATCCTTAAAAAAATGAAGGAGATCGCAGAGAACTTCCTCAAATGCATTGTCCAGGATGCGGTGATCACTGTCCCCGCCTACTTCAGTGACTCCCAAAAACGGGCCACGAAGGACGCCGGTGAGATCGCAGGGTTAAAGGTGCTAAGCATCATGGATGAACCCATCGCTGCTGCAACGGCTTACAGATTTGAGAAATTCTCTACTAAAGAGAATGTCCTTGTTTTTTACCTCGGTGGCAGCAACTTAGATGTCTCCGTGCTCAAATTCAAGAAAGGTGTGTTCGACTTCGAGGTCATGGCAACGGCTGGAGACATGCACCTTGGCGGCATGGACTTTGACAACCGTTTGTTGGATCACTTCCTCCAGGAGATTAAGAGAAGGCACAACAAGGACATCAGAGACCCAAGGAGCATTAGCAAGTTGCGATGTGCCTGCGAGCGAGTAAGAAGGTCTCTCTACGAGGGAACACGCAACTTTGAACCTGTGGAGGTCCGTGGCCTCTACGAAGGCATTGCTAATTTCAATACAAGAATCACCCAGGCTCGGTTCGAGGAGATCAATATGAAGCTCTTCGATAGGTGCATGGGAGTTGTGACCGAGTGCCTGGAGAACGCTTGCATGGACAAGACTGCCATCGACCAAGTGATGCTTGTTGGGGATGATACACAAATACCAAAATTGGTTCAGCAAAGGTTAAGAGAGCTCTTTGAAGGAAAGGAGTTTTGCATAAGAACCAACCCCAATGAGCTCATGGCATACGGGGCAGCAATACGAGCCAATAGATTGTGGTCATGGCATGCAACTCCCAAAGGTAATTTCCTACGCATGTTACAAGTCAAAGTCAATTTTCATGAAATTCTGTACAATTTCATTAGAAACTAATCTTACAGGATATTTAAATATAGATAATTTATAATTAAATAAATATATATTATTATCTAGCTATAATCTTATTTCTTTTTGACATTAGTAGTGACAACATTACTGATACTAGTAATAAAACATTCGAGGTCTCATGAAATACTTATTATTCCTATAGTAAATTTTTGGTTACGACTCTGGGTTCACCTCATCACTAGATTGACATACCGGATTGGGGAAGTTTCAACATATAACTCAATTACTTTGTATCTACCTCCAGAAAAACTTATTGTTTGGTTGTATGTATAGTCCATACTTTATCATTATAAATTGGAAACAGTTGGAACCAAATTTGTATTGAACCAGCAGACATACTAATTTGACATGAATACTAAGGTCATATCGACCCTAATTTATCCCCAAATTATGACAAATAATCTCCTTTATACCCAAATAATCCAGTCCAAGTAAAACCTCACCACCGATGCAAATGGATACCGCGAGGCTAATTTTGGTTCAATAAAACACAAATCTAAATTATAAATTAACTAAATTAATTATTAATCTACTGGAAAAATATAAATAAAATTAAAAAAGATAAAAAAAAAAGAAAACTGACAGTAGAGAAGAAGAAGAAGAGAATGACTGTCAATCGAGGAGGAAGAAAGGTAGAGTGAACAAATCGGCTGTTCTTGGCTGTTCGGGCATTATAAGGACCATATCCGCCAATTCAATTGGTGGACCGGTTAACAGGTGGGTCGCCAATTCACTTGACGGACTGGATAAAAATATTAAAAAAAATATGGTTATTTAGTTTTTTTTTTTTTTTGAGTAAAGGTTGGAGGTCGAGCCACTCAACTATTTAATACTCATGTTATTACAACAAAGGATTTTCTCCATCCGGATTTCAATCCCATGACTTCTCACATTGAGAGCATGTGCCTTTGCCACTAGACCAAAGGCTGGTTCTCTTTTTATTTTGTTAAGATGGTAAAAATAAAATTTTTGGTCCATTCGTTTATATCCAGCTGTTTTAAATATAATATAACTTCGTGTAAAATTTCGTGAAGTGTAACCTGCCAATGGGACCAAACATGGAAATTGCAAATTTAAAAAATGAGCGTTACATTTTAGAAAAATAAATACTATTGTATCAAAGAAATTAGAAAAGGAAAAGCTGTTATAGCTAGGGAAGGAATGTGTTCTTATATATCCAGTTTATATGTTTCGTGTATATATATATATATATCCAGTTTTGCCAGGACTTTCCATATATTTATCTAAGTGGTATCTATTATTTGCGCATCGTTTATGGTAGAAATTCTAAACTAAATAATAATTACAACTCTATACAGCTGAAGAGAGGCCTGCCCATCAACTTGAACTTTTAGAAGCCCACAGACTCATAGAACAACTAATATGTGACGGAGAGAAAGACCAGAAACTCAGAGAAGAACTAACATCTCAAATACATGATGCTAGAAGACTTTCAGAGGCAGCCCAGAAACGCATAGAAGAACTAGTGTCTGAAATAGACGATGCTAGAAAACTTTCAGAGGCGGCTCAGAAACGCACAGAACAACTAATGTCTGAAAGAGATGATGCTAGAAAACAAATAGAACCATTAATATCTGAAAGAGATGAAGCTAAAAAAAAAGTTGAAGAGTTCTGCTGGTTGACAGAGCAGCAAGCTCATCATAGCCAATGTGTAGGATGCTTCATTGGATACAGCTATTCAAAGCTCCAAAAAGCGACCAATAATTTCGACGAGACATTTAAACTTGGAGAAGGTGGATTTGGCAAAGTGTACAAGGGCGAACTTGACGATACTATCATTGCGATAAAGATTCTGAATGAAGGGAGCAATCAAGGACCAAAAGAGTTTCACCAGGAGGTATTTCTCACAACGAGTATATTTTTACATATTTACATGACTAGAATTCAAAAGCAACTTTTTTAGAGAAATGATAAACCACCACCGATTAAACTAATGCAATGTACAGAAAGAATAGTTCAAGAAGACAAGAGCATGCATCAAACTCATATATGTTCTGTAGTATATTTAGGTAAAAGTAGTTCAACCTTTGTATTGGAAATATGTATAGTTTTTTATTTTATTTGTTGATAAAAGGAAAATATGTATAGTTTATACTTTTTAAGCATTCATAACACGTCAATGGAGACTTTATTTTTTTCCAATTAACCAGAAGTTACTTATTTTTAACATCATAGATTGAAGTACTAAGCAAATTGCAGCATCGACACCTTGTGAAACTCTTAGGGGCCTGTCTTGAAAACCATGCACTTATTTACGAGTACCTACCAAATGGTAGCCTTCAAGACCGTCTAGATTGCAAAAACCAGACTCCGCCTCTCTCATGGCAAGCACGAGTTCGTATTGCATTAGAGATCTGCTTTGGACTGATCTTCTTACACTCTAGCAAACCTCATGGTATTACGCATGGTGATCTCAAGCCTGCCAACGTCCTTCTTGATTCGAACAATGTTAGCAAAATCAGCGATTTTGGCCTCTGTCGTCGACTTACCTGGACAACCAGCAGAAGTCAACCATTCCACATAACAAATTCTCTAAAGGGAACATTTGGTTACATTGACCCGGAGTTCGAGAGAACGGGGAAGATGACTCTTCAAAATGATGTTTATTCATTTGGCATTATATTATTGCAGCTTGTGACATGCATACACCCAGCTCGTGACATACATATAACGGAATCGGTGAAGGAGGCACGTAAGAAGAAAGGTGCATTAAAGGCATTAATTGATGCTTCGGCAGGTCCCTGGCCATTTAATGAGGCCGAGAAAATGATCTCATTGGGCCTAAGATGCAGCGATAAATTTAGAAAAAATAGGCCTGATTTGTCGACCGTAGTGTTGAAGGAATTGAAGTCCATGGCAAAGACAGCAGATTCTAAATTTCGTCGGTGATTTTGTAATTAATAGTTTCCTATACTGGCTTGTTTGCTTGTGCTGGTTCTTTATATTTATTTCAATTGTTGATGGTATCGTCACACTTAATCCAGTCAAAGTTTGGTTTATTTTGTTTTTGTTTTTGTTTGTGTTTGTCTAGATGGAAAGTGTGAAGGGAGATACCTTTCCTTGCCTATTGATAAAGGCTGCTCTTTATTCTATAAAACCAAGGAAATTGTATGATGTATAAGAATATTTTCAATAAATAAAATTGAGAGGGAAGGAAGCTTCATGGGAGTGCTGTGTTCTTTAGTTTCATTTCATTAAAATTAACATTAATCAACCGACTTAGCCAAGGTGGCAAGTTCACTTTGTCAATATTATGTAAACTCCAGTCAGAGTTTGTTCCACGGCCTAGGATCAAACGCTTCGGTTTTTACATTTTTAAAGTCCGAACAGTCAATCCAAACGTTCAACATTCAATCTGTATTAAAATGTGCTTGGAGATCAAATTTTACATTTTTTGGAACTTTTTTATTATTTATTAAGCTAGTTTGAAAATTGTTGTTTCAATAATCCATAATTTTTTCACTGTTTATTAAAATCAACGATTTTAAAACTGCCTTAATAAATAATAAAAAATTCCAAAAAATATAAAATTTGGTTACATTTTAATATAGAGATTACATGTAACGGTTTGGATCGACCGTTTGGACTTTGAAAATCAGAAAACCAATTGGCTGCACCACGACTCCGGAACAAATATTTTGATATTAGCCAACCTATATATATATATATATATAGAATTTTGCTATTGTGCTTCATGAAGTAAAACCCATATTGTACTTCACGCTCATACACCCATTTCCAAAATCCAAATCGTCAATCCGACCGTTCAAGTTGTTCTCCATATTGAAATGTGCTTGGAGACCAAATTTTACATTTTTTGGAATTTTTTTACTATTTATTAAGCCACTTTGAAAATCGCTGATCCATTGGTCCAGAAATTTTTACTGTTTTTTACTATTCACAATGGATCAGCGATTTTCAAAGTGGCTTAATAAATAGTAAAAAAATTCCAAAAAATGTAAAATTTGGTCTCCAAGCACATTTCAATATGGAGAACAACTTGAACGGTTTGGATCGACCGTTTGGATTTTAGAAATGGGAGAATGAGCGTGAAGTAAAACTTCGTTTTACTTCATGAAGCACTCTATATATATATATATATATAGAGTCCGACTAGGCTACTCCATGGAGTAAAACGACTTGGTACTCCACGCCATATCTTCATTTTCAAAGTTCAAATAGTCGATTCGAACCTTCCAACATGTTCTCCATATTGAAATGTGCTTGGAGACCAAATTTTACATTTTTTGGAATTTTTTTACTATTTATTAAGCCACTTTGAAAATCTGAAAATCCTTATGAACAGTAAAAAACAGTAAAAATTTCTGGACCGCCAGATCAGTGATTTTCAAAGTGGCTTAATAAATAGTAAAAAAATTCCAAAAAATGTAAAATTTGGTCTCCAAGCACATATCAATATGGAGAACAACTTGAGCGGTTCGGATCGGTCGTTTGGATTTTCAAAATGAAAATAATGAGGCGTGGAGCACCAAGTCGTTTTACACCATGGCTTAGCTAAGCCCAGCACTATATATATATATATATATATATATATATATATATATATATATATATATATATATATATATATATAATCTTTCACTGTTCTAGTTTTCGTAAAAAATCTTCAAGATGTGACGACAATAAATAATGAATACTTATTTTTTAAATCTAACATTTAAGAAAACAAATCATATAATAATATAAGACAAACAAAAATAAATTTTAAACAAATAACATACTTTATAAAATATAATTTTTAAATTTTTTTTATGATAATATACTAGAGAGAATCAATTTTTTAAAGCAAAGACTTAATGGAAGGTAAAATTATCTATATAGTAAACTACTAAACTATATAGATAATGTTGTGTTAATAAAAAAAAAATAGTTTTAATATCATTACCCGATATCCAATGGCTATATTTTGGTGTTTCTCATCGTGATCACAAATATGTTTCTATGACGGTCAACAAACATTTATAGCACAATAATCTCTATGATTTGGGAAAGAAAGCATTTTGCAGCGTTTTATTTTAATAATTCAAAAAAATTGAAAAAAAAAAAAAAATGGGCTGTGCAAATTTCCAGGTGTAGAAAATTATATGCTTGCATTTCGATACTAAGTGTATGATATATTTTAGAGTACAAATCGGTTGTTATTCATTTGGAAAAGCAGGTTTGTTTTTTCTCATCCAACTATTCAATTTTGTATGCACAAATCTGGATGAAAATCAATTAATGGTTGCATGAACAAAACATATTCCTGTTTTTTTTTCAAAAGAATAACAACATATTTCCTCGCAACATTTTAATCCTTTGTTGTTATTTGTAATTTTCTTTCGAGATTTAAAAATTTGTGTTGATTATTCGATGCTAGTGCAATGCTACTGGAAAATAAAAAAGATTTGCATGTAGCTTAGTATCTATAGTGCTGATTGTTATCTAATATCATTTTAATTTGCATGTAGCTTATTATCTATAGAGCCCCCCACCCACCCAAATATATTAAAACTTTTTTCTTGAAATCTGCAAAAGAAAAAAAATATTTTATTAATTTCATTTCAAATTGAAAATAAGAAGCTGGAATATATTAGAATTAATTAAATTTCCCATGATAAATTAACAACTAACATTCCTCTACCTAAAATAACCCCAATTTCAATTGCAAAAATAATAAAAATAATAAAACCGTGCACAAGACAAATAGACAATAAAATTTCAATCCTAAATCCATATATAGCATGAACCCACTCATTAAGAAATAATTTAAGCATTCCGCATGCACAAACCTACTCATTGTGCTTATTTGAAGTTTAAATAGAATTTGGTTTGCATGAAATACTTCTTTTAATAAATAGAGCAAAATATTTATTGAAGTTGAATTGGTAGCCATGCCGTATAAATATAATACCTTATTAAAATTTAAAGCATTCTCAAATGCCTTCTCCTCTAGCTAGTTTCACATTTTATTTGTTCATACAACGCATCATAGATCGACAAACCGATTGCACTACATTAACTTAGTCTCTAAGGAAGAAAGGATGAGCATTTTATCTGTGGAAATCGAAATACATATCTAACCATTATTGTCACCTGAAAAACAAAAGCAAACAAAATCAAATTAGTTGAAACCTTTAAAATCACAAAAAGAACGTAGAATATTAAACAACTAGATGTCATCATGTCATATTCAAAAAAGAATCTCATTAATAACAATTTGGTTTTGATTTATTTTTGTCAAAATAAATTTGTTGTCAATATAATATAGTCCTATTTAGTTTCTTAATTTTGTATGGATTGTGAAAATCAATAGTTTAGCGTATATTTTAATTAGAAAATAATGACGTTTTATAGAAAAGGTTTTGATTTTAATTTATTAGTAGGTATTGCATGAATTTTGTCACACAAGTAGTGATAGATACATTGCAATTAATCGTGATAAAAATCATATTTTTCTAACGGTGTAGGTTAGATATGTATTTATGATGCCTACTTTTGGGTCACCTCCTTGACCAACGTCCACGGCTCATGTGCAAGGAGAACGGTGTAGGTATGATGCCTACTTTTGAGTCCAATGGGCTCCAGAACCATCCACTCTGCTTTAAGATCCGTGCACACATAAATTGATGTGGACACACACAAATATTAAAGCGGATCAGACGGTCCTCGAGCCCATTAAATCTAAAGTAGGTCCGCAGTCATGTGCAAGATGTGTGAATAGAGCCGCCCTCCAAGATGGTTTTCAGAATTGAAATATCTCATTAACAAAGTTCTAGAGAAAAAATCTTTAGTTAGTTTAATTAAGAATAAGAGTAAGCTCAAAACAAAAACAAAAATACATTGTGTATCTCTTCTCTATTTCTTTTATTTAGTTTTGTTTCTTTCCCTTTGGACTAGAATGTACAAATTACCATGTCCTAATTTCCAAATTTTAGAAATGAACAGAGATTCCCTAGAAGGATTACAAGTACTATCTTTCATCAACAAACTTAACTTTCTCCATCTTTTCATCTTTCCCTTTCCTTCTCCTCTCTCTTTTTGTTATGGTATGATACAAGGTAACTGTCAGCCAAGGGCTCTGAGATTCTGGTATATTGCAAATTAAGTCTGCTACCAGTACCAGCTTGGATGTATTGATACAGGGCTTCACAGTTCTTCATAAGGTAGATAAACGATCTGCATTATCATACATAGAAAGGTTTTACCTTTTCTTCACACTGAGGTTTAGAAGTTGAGATTTGGTACTCTAGGGGTTAATCAGGTCTGTTACCAGTAGAGGCACACATTACCAGTATAACTGTATATGCAAACCTTATACTTTAGGAAAGGGAACAAATACATCCATTTGAGAAGTTGCGCCAAATGCCAGCATAAAACAGACCCTGACAAGAAATTAATAGCACAAACCTTGCAGCTTTTAGTGTTGCGAGGCAAAGCAAATTAAATTTAACAGCGCAAGCAACTATAAAAACTATAACAAAATTAGAGCTTCTAGTTACATTCCGTTGTGCAGTAAAATTCATGATTCTGAACCTCGTAATTGGAATCGGGATCAACACATGTTGTCCATGTAGTCGGAAATGGACGACTCAATCGGGCTGAATTAGATATGGGAAACTCAAATTTCTTGCAATTTCTATTTTTTGCTTAAAATATAAAACATTATTTAAAAAATCTCACTCATATAATTCCGTAATCTTAAGCAATATGAGCATCCAAAAGTATATTGTATAGTTGGTATAAGAACACAATTTAAACTATATCTGTATGCATAATACATTTTATTGAGAAAATAAATACTAAAAAATAAAAGTAGAGCATATTTTGTGATATTTAAACTTCAAACTGATTTAATGGGTTTTGAAAAAGATATAGAAATATTAAAATTGGACCACAATGTATTAGCTTGAATAAATGTCTAGTATGCAATCTGAACTTTATAAAATTAAGGGGTTCATATCTTCTAATTAGGTAACATATATAATATTTTTGTTTAGATCCAGATTGTCCGATCCGAATCCGGGCCAATTCGGTTAGAGGTGGAATGTACAGGCCCCTTTAATATTCCTTTGAATTCTGATCAAACGGTGCAAATCTTCTTTTTTGAATAAAGCCGGGCAGTGGCTGCCAGGAACGATAAACGGTGCAAATCTAAATAGAAAATATTCTGTTAATTACCTCAGGTGATATAAATTCTTATAAAAGAAAACAAATCGAATTCAGAACAACGGTTGTAAAGTACTATCCATATTTCTTTGCCTTGAAAGCAAAGTAGAATGTGTTAAAGCGCAATCTAATTTTTAGTATTCTAAACCAAATATGACGTGCTTTTTTCACTCATATATATATGTGTGTGTGTGTGTGTGTGTGTGCAATGAATCATGGGACATGTGCCTCGAAACAAGCCACGAAGGGGAACTTTATTAGTAATTATTATTTATGCTTGTCAGTATTTAATAAAATCAAATAGAACAATGCCCCAACAAGGTGATATACAATGAATAGAGGAGATAATTAAAGCGTCAAAACCACTCGTATTCTTCATCTTTTCCAAAGAATATTTATTACAAGCTAGGTTCATATTTTGCATCCTTTAAAAGGGAGGGAGAACACAGAGAGAAGTCAATAGTACAAAAATTCTACTTGCACCTCTACGCTTTATAGTAATAAAAAGTTAAAAACCTCTCCTCTATATATATATCCATCCATGGGCATGACACTCTCCACACAACCTCCCGTTGACACACTAGAAATCACAGGGAGTATAAGAAATATTGAAAAAGTGACCGGAACACATGTGTTTAGCATTGTGGGGTACTCTTTAGATAAAGATATCGGCAAAGGTAAATTTCTCGAATCAACCATCTTTAATGTTGGTGGGCATGATTGGAGTATCCGGTACTACCCAAATGGTTGCGATGAGGTAGAAGATGACGACATATCGATATATGTTCACCTCAAAAGTAAATCAGAATGTGTAAAGGCACAACTTAGTTTTGCCATTCTAGACGACAGTGGATGTGCTTTACTCTCAAGCGAAACATCCGAAATTGCAAATTTCAGTACCAATTTGTGTAATTGCTATTCTTCATTTCTTAATAGAGAAGTGTTGGAGTCAAGTATGAAGGATGATTGTTTTGGAATCAAAATTGTAGTTAGTGTTTTTAAAGTTTTACCTGTGGAGCCATCTGAAGTTTTTACGATGGAGCCAACGGCACCACTTGTTGTTCCTCCAGGTAACATATTACAGCAATTCGGCCATCTATTGGAGAATAGAAATGGAGCCGATGTTACATTTGAAGTGGATGGGCAAACTCTTAGTGCACACAAGTGCATTCTCGCGGCGAGATCTCCAGTCTTTTCGGCACAATTTTATGGTCTGATGAAGGAAAAATCAGATACGATAATTAAAATTGAAGAAATGGAAGCTCCAGTGTTCAAAGCTCTGCTTTATTTCATATATAATGATTCATTTCCTGGATTTGAAGAGATAGAAGAGAGCAACAATAAACATGACTCTATATTAATGGTTGAGCATCTATTGGTGGCAGCTGATAGATACGGTCTGGAGAGGTTAATGATAATATGCGAGAACATGTTGTGCGGTAGTATTGACACGAGCAATGTTATTACCTTATTGTCTTTAGCTGAGAGGCACAGTTGTAATCATCTCAAAGCAACATGCTTGAAGTTTTTAGCCTCTCCAGAAATTCTTCAAGGGTAGCAACAGCTGAGCAATTTCAGTTTTCTAATTAGAAGTTGTCCCGTTAATTTGAAGGAATCATCAGTGAAACAACAATATAATTTCCTCTTCTAGTTGCAGTTTTGTTGTTTCCTTTTCTTTTTCTCCAAATGGTAACATATCATGTACTGCGCTTTTCATTAGCTTGTTTTTTCATTTGCTTTGTGTGATAATCTATGAAGAAGTAACATGTCTTGTCAAAATTACAATCAACAAAATCTGAGTTAATAAAATTTCACTGGATATGCTGCAACATAAAAAATGAACTCACCTGAGAAATTGCATTGCAGTACCTCAATAATTGCTCATAAATACTAGGCGAATTAACAAGATGGCAAATCATAACATAAGTGCTGAATTTTCAAGTTTATATTATACTTTTTTTTTAATTCATTCAGTTCTTTGCCATCAGATTTTTTTTTTTGTTCAACAAAATATTCTTTATTTTTTTTTCAAAAGGCATTAATATTGTGCTTTGTTCCAATGTATACGAACAAACTACAGCGTAAATTTTACCACAAATTTGTATGATGTTGATTACATACATTATTGACCAAATAACTTAATTATAGTTTTCCATCATAAAACCTCCAGCCAATAGTATTATCCAGTAGTTGCTAATTTTTTCCAATGGACGATTTGATTTTTCTCCAGTAAATTGATTGATGGCTTTACACATTCCTGCTTCCAAGAAAAAAAATGAGATGCTCTTGTCAAGCCCAATCTGGCCCACTTTATGCATACTAGGTGTTTCATAAAATTTGATTGAAGCCCAACCTGGCCCACTTTATGCATACCAGGTGTTTCATAAAATTTGATTTAAGCCCAACCTGACCCAGTTGTTTCCTAAAATTCCTATGCCAGTGTTAAGCTGTTATTGGGACATTATTGTAGTTAGGGGTGTTCATCGGTGCCGGTTTATTTGGTTTTTAACCGAACCGAAAAAGTTTGGTCTAATTGGTTCGGTTTTTCGGTTTAACTGGTTCGGTTCGGTTCAAATTTTGGTGTTATTCGGTTTTCCTTATTTGGTTCGGTTTTTAATTTCTAAAACTCATTTTAACCGAACCGACCGAACTTTCCGTCCAGTGTCGCATCACATCAACGTCTTCATCTCTCTCTCTCTCTTCACTGTCACCCACAACCACGACTTCGTTGTTTTATCTGTTGATTTTTTGTGGCATATCCCAATTATTTTTTTATTTACATTGGTGCAGTCGTTTTGACATACTTACGCGAAGCCTAGTTAGAAAGTATTGGGCTTAGGCTAGTTTCAAAGTTCTTTGAAATGAGAAAGCAGAGTTTGGGCTTAGGCGAAGCCTAGTTACAAAGTTTTACAGTCTTTGAATTATGTTGAATTACAGTCTTTGAATTATGTTGAATTACTTCGGTTTGTTCAGTTTAACCGAACAAACCGAAATTTACTTTGGTTCGGTTTTAATCGGTTAATAAGTTTAATTCGGTCGGTTCGGTTCTATTTTTGAAAACCGAGTAAAACTTTGGTTTGTCTATTTTATTTCGGTTTTAACCGAACCGAACCGATGAACACCCCTAATTGTAGGTAAGATGTATATGAATATGGAGATAAATACAAATAGATTTGGGTATGAATACAAAACAGATATTAATCGAATACG
This sequence comes from Carex kokanica, assembly GCA_025461125.1. Classification (NCBI taxonomy): domain Eukaryota; kingdom Viridiplantae; phylum Streptophyta; class Magnoliopsida; order Poales; family Cyperaceae; genus Carex; species Carex kokanica. Next base: position 1,589,946 of record JAJGRX010000748.1, on the reverse strand, counting down.
GTTGCTAATATAGTTCAAGCATGTTTCAAGCATAACATGTTCAAGTTTGCGAATGTGAATATGTGATTATATTCTTGATTTTGGCTGAGGTTGCATAAAAATATAAAAAGAGCAAAAATTATTTCAAACCGATATCACAATTAGCTCCACAACTCAAATTTCTGATTCATAACATCCATACAACATCTCTGCAAGCAGTTATACAGGTTTTTGTATTCCTGCATTCTGGTTTTATAATTAACCAATTGATAAACGTTCAATAAAAAATTGAGAGATAGGTTCTTGTAAACTCTTTAACTGATGAAATTTTCAATTTGTATATCAAAAACAAATATGACACAGATTGTGCATGTACATTCAAATTTGGGAGTCAAAACAAATTTAGAGAGAAAATTTAATACGAATTCGCAGGATATTGTTGGCATTTATAGAATTCAACATGTAACTAGTCAATTTAGGCATTGAGCTTTGGCATGTATGTATTCTGAGTCTCTGACCCAACCATATAAACAGCAGCATTTATTTATTTCCATACTTTGTTTTCAGTTGAGGTATGTCATTTAAATTGAGATTATCTACGACTATCAAATGTAAGTATGTCGTTTCAGGAAACAAATAGTTATACAGGATAATAAAGAACCAAAAAAAAAAAATCGGAAACTTGCCAGCAATCATTTATTAATTAGTTTGTGGATTTGATTCACAGTACATGAAAATTTTAGTACTGATATCTCTTTTCTGTTTGTGTTTTGTAGATTTAACAACTAAAGGCGTCAATGTTATCTGCAAAAGAGCAGTGTTAATTGGGAAGGAGATTTTTGTAAAAGGATGTTATTTATGTAATGTTTTATATACTGTGGTTATATATGCCTGTTGCTTTGGGGTAATTTTTTTAGCAATTTGGTTGTTTTATCTACTTTGATTATTTAAGATTCAAAACGTGATTTTTCTCTTATACAGATTCCAGAGTAAGTAAATTGACAAATTTGTTGAATTCGAAGTAAAATCTTCGCAGTTGTGAGGGGGAATCGAACTTTCGACCTTTGAGTAACCAACAGTCTTAGGACTTTTTTCCTAACCAACTGTACTACCTCCTCTTTCTCAAAAAATTATCGTTTTTTATGTTCAGTAATTGTTAAACAATTGGAAACATTATTAGGTTATCTAAGGTTATTGCATTTTGGACAGGTTTTCTATAGGTTCATGAAGATCAAACATCAATGAATGTAGAAAAAAAGTTGACCTAATGTTATATTGTTTTGAACTGCCAAAATCATATTGATATTTGTCATTTTACCGTTCTTCCTGTGAACTCTTGTGTTACGCAAGGGGTTTTCATTACTTATGTAAAATTTTGCCATTCTTTTACCTTTTAAGTCAAACATTGAAGCACTAGTGCTTCTGATGTAGTTCCATCTAAGCATCATGTCATTTTAGTTAGGATCTCTTTGATGTTTTTGTAGGTATTTAGTTGAGACCAACAATTTTCCAAATGAAGGAAATTGTTGAGAGCTTGTATTTGGTTACCAGGATAATATTTTAAAAATTCTCTAATGGTGGAATCAGTTTAGTTCAGGAAAACTGCTGTTCTTTTCAGTTGCTGGTTTCATTTACTTTTGTTTCTGTGAGTTGGTGTAGGTAACTGATATAAGTTGCTATGAGAATCTAAGAGTACATTGCACATAAAACAGTTTGTACAAGCCTGTACTGATCATAATCGGGTGTCCAGATTGTCCGTATCCATCAGCGAGACCTGTGTCTTTGATCTTTTTAATTTTCATGGTTTTACTTTTAATTTCAGTGAAGGTTACAAGTTGAACTAAGGCCATATATATTGAATTTCAGGTATTAATTTCTTTCTCAAATTTACTATACTGCTTATAGTATAACAGTATAAGCAGTATAGTAAATTAGTAATATCTCTGTTTGCTCTACTCTTTATGCTTTGCAATTTAACATAGGACATCATCATTCTTACCCAACAATTTTTGAAATGTTCAACAAGCTTGCATAAATAAAGCAGTCTTCACCTCTCCTTGAAGCCAAACGGTTGCTTGGGTCAAATATGTACTGTTATATCTTCTTTTTGATAAAAGTGGGTATAGTAAGCTCACCGATTTCATTGAAATCAGCAAAATTTTAGATATGTGTCAAATAGCTGGTAACTATTTGTTTTGATTCGTCATTATGTTATGTGTGTGCGACCATGGATCCAAATAGAGTCTGCCAAGAATTCTCTTTATGTGATGCCAAAATAGTCCTGGATCAAATCCAAGTAAAATTTGGATAGCATCCAAATAATTTAAAATAACTAGAAATCTAGAATTATAATGTTATCTGGATTCTAAAACACGTATATAAATGTATTCTGATTTCTATATATGTGCAAGACAATAGAAATTATCATCAATATAATAGTTGGCACATCTGTACTCTCATGCTCTGGGTGATACACAAACGTTGGCAGGGGCATTTAGGTAATTGCCAGAATTAGCAGGGTTCAGACAACCCTTATCTGACTCCGCTACGGACCAACTGGTAAACCTAACATCTCAACTGGTACGGATAACTTTCACGATCAATTCAGATCAGATAATTTGGAAATGGGAGAGGAGTGGAGTATTCACAGTGAAATCGGCGTACCGGGCAATTAAGAACACACCAAGAATAGCCAGTACGGTACCAGTGATATGGTCATTAAGGGCGCCACAAAGATTTGAAGTTTTCACTTGGCTAATGCTGCTAAATCGGATTCTTACGATTGATAATCTAGTGGTAAGGGGCTGGACTAATGTTAATAGGTGTGTAATGTGCAAAAAGGAATGTGAAACGGTCAAGCATTTGCTTCTAAAACAATGCAAAATGGCAACAACGGTACATCAACTGGTAGCAACACAGTACCGAACTACAAACCTCATATCCACAACGCTCATTCATCCACTGCTCAACAAATCTTTCACCAAGAAGGAGAGATCATTGTTCCTCATTGCATGCTTTCTCATATGGAGGGAGCGTTGCATCAGAACATTCACAGATAAGGAAGTAGACATACCGGAACTGATGAGACAAATCAGATAGCACTGGCGGTACAGTACAGGTGAATACCGATATCATATTAACATAGGGGGCACTGTTATTCATTTACTGTTTCTTCTTTTCCTCTTTCATTCTCACATTTCATTTTCTTTTCTCTTTATGCTTTACTTACAGATAGGATAGATTGCATAAAAACTCATCTTGAGCTAATATTGTAACCCTCCTATTTATTTTTCTTCTGTTTGAGACTTATAGGTTTGAACATCTTTGATGAATAAACCTCCAATTAATGAAATCTGAGGCTAGACCTCTGTTTTCCTTCAAAAAAAAAAAATATATATATATAATAGTTGACACGATCACCAAAGTGACTCATGAAAGCTGTTATTTCTTTGAGAATTTGCTTATTCTAATTTCTGAAAGGTTTGAAGTTGTTATTTAGGAATTAGATCTGGGAATGCCATCAATATGTTTTTTTAAGAAGTAACATATCGTGTCAAAATTGCAAGCAATGCGGAAAATTAAGTGCAGAATGCATTATTGAGTTGGTTCCTTTTTCTTTCATACATGCATTCTCTCTTAGAAGAGATAATTAAATCCGACTAAACTTAAATTCAAATAGGTTTATACCATAATTATGGAGAATTGGAAATAGCACTAAGTTACCTCCATTTTAGTTTTCGAAAGAAAACATAAACAAATAGCACTTTAAGGAATTTGACATCTCGTTCTATTTTGCCCCCCTTGAAAATTAGGTGTTGCTCCTCCCCGGAGAAAAACGGGCTTGGTTCTTTCTCTCTTGATTGCTGGTGAGAATAAGCCACGAGCTTCCCTCTTTCTCTTGAATTTTGTAGCTCTAAAAATCTTCTTTTTTAAACCAAATTTCGGATAGCAAAGAAGGGAGATGAGTCTTACAAAAGGGTCCCACATGTCATTGACCTAATAAAATACTCCTTGTTTTATTTTAATTTTCGAGTAGCCTTGTTTACAGTGAGCACATGTTTTCTTATGTTTTGGTCTATGTGGTATGAGTGTATTCAAAATGAAGGAGTCACATTAAATGAGGAGTTCAAATTAATTCAAATGGTGTCTCTATGACAGTGGCCCCACTGGTCGGATGGCCATCAACCACACCCAAGTTGCACCCAAATGTGCGTTAAATCTTGTAAAATCCATATAAAATCAACTGTTTGGAGGTTTTCGCGTTCTTCATATCGAAATTCTCGGTTTAACACGTAGAATATTACCATGAATTTTATTTTCAATAAATCCAAATCTCATTTTTGTGAATTTCAAACAAATTAGGTTTTAAGGCATTGAATCGACCAATTTTCTAAGAAATTAATTGGATAAATTTCTTAAATGAATTCTCAAATTTTTAGGATTCAACAAATGCCCCCCACCAGAACGGGTCGTGAAGCTAATGGGTTTGAATGCGATAAACTATTTGAATCCAATTTCTGCCCCTCTCTGGTAAAAATCCTGCGTCCGCCCCTGCCACAGATAGTATTGCCTTGTATCTTGAATCCGATGAAGAACACATTGCGTTCGAGATGGGTTAAAAAAAATATCTTTGAATATTCTTGAATATAAAAATTTAACCCACCTGAGAAACTGCAATTAATGCAGTACCAGTTGGTTAATTAGTAAGATGATTTAAAGAGCAAACATAAATAAGATGTCATATTAAATATATACTAGGCATTGGTAAAAATTGCAAATGAACTGATGGTTGAAGTTTGTAATAATTATATTTTTTTTTTAATTCATTCTGTTATTTGACATCAGACTTTTTTCTTCAACATATTTTTTTTTTGTTTTTCAAAAGACATGAATATTGTGTTCTTTGTTGGACACATATCTTGCATGCCGTGTTGAATAAAATTACAAATCCTTGAATTTAGTGAAATTTGCACGGAAATTTGATGGATAGTTGTTATGATGTTGATCATACATATACAAACAAACTGCAGCTAGCGTAAATTCTACCACAAGTTTGGTATGATGTTGATTACATACATTAATTATTGACCAAAGAACTTCATTTGATAAATTTTCCATCATAAAATTAAATCTCCAGTCCATGTATTATTATCCAGTAGTTGCTAATTTTTTTCCAATAGACAATTTGATTTTGCTCCAGTAAATTGAACAATGACCCAATATAAATGTTAGTAGTGCTGGTACAAACTTGTATTCGTCAAAAAAATTCCTATGCTAGCATTAATTTGGCTATTATTGGGACCTTATTTGTAGGTAGGAACGAAAACGGTTCGCATACGTACGGATCAGATAGTGGTCAAACTGTATTCATATCTATGTTAATTTTTCGGATGCGGATACTTATCAGATCGGATATTAATCGAATATGTTACAAAACGAATATAGTTTGGATATCAAAGAATTAGAGACTTGCATATGGTACTAGCTAGGGTTTCCAACATATATACTGGCTGTGAGATATATTGTTAAATTTGGCTAATTTTCATCTAATATATATAAATTATTAAGTTTGTGCTCAATGTAGGATACATTGTATGGCTAAAGATTTATTTAGCTAGAATTACAAGCACATCTATTAGAAAAGAAGTTTGTAAAAAAAAATTAATATGCATACAAATCAAGGTCAAATTTCCATTGTGCGGGTACTTAATATTTTTAGCACTTAATGTAAACAAAATATTTGTAATTAACTTATGAAGCTAATAATTGAAATGTATAATTATTGTTATGGAGTTATTTTTAATAATCAGGAGTGATGAGTAATTTAATAACTAAAATAGATGAACAATCAGTTAACCCACTAACACTCGTATTGTTATAGGCTTTTTTATTATTTAATTATTTTTCAATTCGGACTCATAATTTTTCCAATAATACATCACCATTTTATTTATTTTTATGATCTAATTATTTAATTATTATTTTTATGATCTAATAAATGTTTTCCACATAGCAGTCTAAATATCCTGAGTTGGTTAGGAACAAAAGATTTAATGAGCTAGATAAATCAAACTGTAATATTTGATCCTTCTCAAAATTAAAAAAAAATACTGTAATAAAAAAAACATTCATCTTATTGTGACAAATTATTGCCAACATCTACAAACGTTAGGTTTGACAGTAAGCTAAAGTAAATATATACCACTAAGTGCAAATTAATTCAGTTATGTTTAAGATTAAACAAGTAATTAGTGGATCAGAAATTTTGAAGCTACCTCAACTTATATCTGTTAAATAATAATGTTGAAAATTTGTTATGTTGTATCCATGTTTCTTAACTTATTAATAATGAACAGAGAGATTAATTATTTAATTTTTCTTCTACTTCATTATCTCCGTAAATATCATTTACAGGAAATTAAAAAGAAAAAAGGAGCATGTCATAACAAAAATGCAATCTTAGATATATAACAACATGCATATTTCTTCTTAAAACAACAACAACAACATGCATTTTTTTTATTGTAAACAAAGTTCCTATATATGTAAAGACCGTAGATATATACTAAGATTAAACAATGTTGATACTTCAAATGAATTCTTCAATAATTCAACAACAAGTGGATTCTTTTATTTGAGCATCACCTTCAATTTCATTTGAAGAAATATTCCAAAAACAAAAGGCTTACATGACATGCATGATCACGAATATAAACTTGAATATCACATCCACTATATACATTATAAGAAACAAACAAATAAACAACACCTCCAGTAGCCTCAATTAACTATTCATCCAAATCTGCGAAGAGCATGGGTGCTAGATTGAACACTATTAATCCTTCAAAATTAAGCTTCCAACCACCAAATATGACATGCATGTATATATCAAAACAAGTTTAAGATATTGAAAACCGCCTTTTCCTTGGCGCCTTTGCCATAGCCACATCGACAGACATATCATCAGTTATATGCAAAGTATCCTTGGATCCATGTCTAAAAGGATTCAACTTACCAATAAGCTTCTTTGAGAAAGAAGAGAAAAATGTACGCTTCTTTGATGGTGCCTCCACGGCCTGTACATATCTACTAGACCCGCTTCCCTTCTCGAAATTAGAAACAAGCATCTTCATGCGTGCCAACTCTGATCTTAGTGTTTCATTTTCTTGTGCCAATGAAGCATCGGCTTTCGCCTGGTTGCGCACCGCCTCAGCTACTGTCTGGTGCGGTGGCGTAGCCATGTTGACGGCCTCTTTACCGCTACGGACCTTAAGTTGGTCGTAGTAGAGAGCACTCAGGACTATCTGGAGAGGGAGGCGCTTGTTTTGGCTTGCGTGGATACGGGCCTCGTATGATAGTCTGTGTGGGTCCAGGACACTGCATACCTTTTCTCTCTCTATTTCGTCGAGTCCCGGATGTGCCTGGTTATAATAAAAGGTGCTGGTTATGAATCCGTAATTTCTTTTCGGTACATTGCAAGCGTGTTAGTTAATTATGATTTCCCCTAATATGAGCTAAGCTAACATGATTTTATACTAGTGTACCTATTGTTCTTTAAGTCAATTAAAGTATTAAACAACACCAACCTTGAGGTATATATCGACAGCACGATACAAATCGTCGTCATATTTTCGAGCTGATTTAGGTATGGCACCAGAAATTCCGACAAACTTGGAAATCGGCATCTCTCCATCAGTGGCTATCTCTGCAACAAATGCATCCACCATGTGAGCAACCTTCTGCATGGCTGCAGAGCAGAGAGCAGCACCACCACCATAGAAAATCCCGGATAAGCCACGGCCAGAACCTGACATTTCCCTCTCAACAAACCCAGCAATTACTTTCCTCACACTATCCAAATCAGCAATGCTTTTGCCTGACGGATCGAACATGATGGTCATGAGATCAGTGATGGTTGCATTGTCGAGCAGAGAAGAAATTCTCTTTTCGAGATTTTCACGGCAGGCAGGAGAGGTAGAGATGGCAATGGCACTACAAAGAAGCGAGCAAAAGAAACTGACGGGTAGGGCCGCAGTGTCATTTGGTGGGAGGAAAGAGACGATGGACTCGAGGTGGGTCCGGTGGTGAGATGTTAAGGTAGTGTTGGTGGGGAGTGTAAGGTTGGTGTAAGTGGTAATGGCAGTGGCGATGGTTTTTGGGGAGGCGGAGCGGGACTGCATGGCAGTGAGAACTTTCTCGAAGAAGGTCGGGGAGAGGTTTGATAGCTCGGCAGCCCACCACTCTGCAGGAGATCTCAACGGGAAGGTTGCCTCCTTGCATGCCTAAATTCCAGTTAATATTGTATCAATTATTTAGTTAATTAATTAATATTGGGTGGTCTATCATGTTGTGTTTTCGTTTTCCTTTACTTATATATATAAACCATGTGTAATTAAATAATTAGCAATTCTCCAAAATGCTTCTTATATTTCTTTCCTTATTACAAATTTCATTTTCTTGTTATTAATCCTTAAAAATAAGTGCATGTATTTGGTTGTGGAGTGAATGGAGTGAATTCCTTACTCTTACCTTTTAAGTTGTTAAACGATGAGTAAAGAAGGTATAAGATGAAGTAACATATGAGTTAATCCGAAATAATTATATATTATGCCTGTGGATCCCACTGTTAGAGTCACATTTATCTTTCGATTTTCTCTCTTTATGACATAAATAGTAATCTCCAACCAAATATAATTAATTAATTTAATCTATCTTAACTTTACTCCTCATACACTAATTTCTTTTGATTGGCCAATTTCATAATCTTGGTACCACAAATTCCTCACCAAAACTACATCTGACCAGAAATCATACTATATCTGCTACACTAACCTTCAATCCGATAACATTGACACACCGCTGCACGAGGCCGATTTCATCAGCAAACGGCAAGAGCTCCTCACACGATCTCAGAACAGCAACCGCACCTGGCAGTGTCTTTAACGCGGCCTTCTCCAAGAACTCCTCGGCTCTCATGGCCAGGCTTGCTTCGCCATGTTCCTCTGTCATTTCCAAGTACTCTGCCGCACACCGCAACGAGGCTATGTTGTTCACAGTGATCTCAAAGTTCACTCCATAGCAGAACTTGGCGGCCTGGTCAAGTGCCTTGGCCCCACCTGGCATGTCGGAGAGGTCGATAGGTACTAAGGCTGCCGGATCAGCTGCCTCGTGCACCTTTTTTTGGATGTACCCGCTTTTCGGAACCATCATCAGCTGTATTATTTTGTGCATTAGAATTGAAGATTTAGAGAGGTGCAACATGCACTCACCAAAGATTTAAAAAAAAAATGAAATTTAATTTGCTCCTATTTTAAAGCTTCCTGATTTTGATTTAAAACCAAAAGTTTCAAGACTTGAGTATAATTGCATAAATATGAATAATCAAAGAATTACATATTGGTCCTAAAGTGATGGCGGGAACTGTCAAATTTGAGATCCAGCTGACAAATAAATAACTTGCATGGAGAAATTTGGTACAAATAAATAGAAAGGGTTTACTCAGACAAATTAATGCACATACAGAGAAGTAGCCCATGGCATTTAATGTTTGCTGTTAAATTTGATAACTGGTATATGTTTTGTGGTCTAGATTAGCTAGCCAGTTGCTTAGATCTATTAGTGAAGGGTTGATAGTGATATATAAAGGTTACATGTTTTGGTTGGATAATTAAGCGGATTTAGGGTGAACAAATATCTGAATAAACGTAGTTCCAAGGTTGATTTTGTAACTTAGCTGTTTTAGTTAATGAAACAGTTATCAAGACTTTTATCAAAAAAAAATATCTATATATAGAGAACTTAACATCACTCATGCTATCTCAAATTTGAGTAGAACTAGGGTGTTCTTAAGTTCACCAAGCCCTTTTGTAAACTCAACTCTAAAATCAATCGGATTGGCTTCAAACAATGAATTCAAACTGTTGAAATCCTTCTACTTTACGAGTGATGCATCTATATGAAAAAAATTTAAAATTTTAATTAATTTTTTATAGAGTCAAGTAGTCAAAAGACGTTCAAAAAATGAATGGATTAAAATTAATTATAAACCTTCTAATTTTGACCACTTGATGTTATACTAAATTAATTCAACACTTTAAAATTTTCACACGTAGATGCATCACTCGTAAGGTAGAAGGATTTCAACAGCTTGAATTCGTCGTTTGAAGCTAATTCAATAAGTTTTAGAGTTGAATTTACAAAGGAGTTTGGTGAACTTAGGAACACCCTAATTCTACTCCTCAAATTTCATGTCTCACAGAATTAATATTCAAAAGAGGATAGTAGAGTAATTTACTTTATGGAGAGGGAAACATGAAGTGCCGACTTCTACAATCAAATCTATCGGTATATCTTGCGAGAAAACCCTGAAAATATACAAGTGCAAAACACTTAATAAAATTTTATCAATATGTAACCAACTGTTGAAAATAAATCACAAACTTTTGGTACAAATACATAGAAAGAATTCTAAAGTTCTGTTACTGGTTTGCAAGTAACTAAACCTCACCATTGAGTAGTTCTATCCATGGAAGGAGAAAGTTGAGAGCAAGGAAAAGAGACAGCCATCAAAAGAGCAAATTTCTCTCTCTGTGTAACTCTCGGATCCTTTTTCTTTTTTAAAGGTGAAAGAGAATTCTACGGATATATAGAGATTCTTGATTGATTGATAATGATAATTAATTATATGCACGTAACTGTTCATTTAAATAAAATAGCCAATTGATTTTGCATGGTGGTCCTTTGTTGAGGAAAAGTCTCAACACTTTATTGGTACTTGAATTTCGTCGGCTTCTACTTCTCAGTTCCACAGTAGCAATTTCTGCAGCCAATTCAAATGCAGTATATCATGTAGCAAGTCTCTGACAGATTGTGTCGGTACTATTTAATATGTATTAGCACTCTATACTCTATAGTCTATAATAGTTGGAGAAGTACACATGAGTACTGCATTAATGTTCACAGAGGAAGTGTTGCAGAGGATTTGATGTGGTTTGTCTACGAGGGTCTGGCAGAATTCGTATCCTCTGAGATATCTCATATTTTGCGTGACTTCTTGGAAAATCTCAACCGTTCAAATACGTAATGCACGAATCTTAAAGCTTAAATAATACTGCCCCTGCACTAACCCCGAATAGGCACCGGACACGTCGGTCACGCAAAATATGAGATATCTCAGAGGATACGCACTCGGTGTAGCATGGGTCCGTGGCTGCTACCAGAGCTCTCATGGCGCTTCTCGGCTTGGCTGGTCGGCTCGGCTTCAATGATCGGCTTAGCCAGCTTATGAGTTTAATAAGATAATTTCTCCATTTTATTAAATAATGGACGTGTGAAAATACTTTACCAACTTTAATAGGTGTGATACTTTGGGCTGGACATATCCGGTAATAACTGAAATCGAGAGAAAACTCTGAACTATACAAGTGGACCGGATCCGCTGTACCCAGAATGTGGCACTGAGTGTGCCACGTCACCTTCGGTGGATGATACAAAGGGATAACATGGTGGGCCCTACGTAAATCGTTTGAAAGATCGTGCAACAAATAGTGACCTTCCACGTAATTCGATTTAATAAAGGGATTTGATTGGTGGCACCAGTTGGCATTGCCGTTTACAGTTTAGTGACAAAAGGAGATTTTTTTTTATAAACCATAAATAGAAAACAAGAAAATTAAAACTACATGTATCTGTTCGGCAAGAGCATCCTTAAAGTCAGCTTAAAGTTAAAGCGTCTCATTTAACTTCCTTAGCCGCATAATTCTGTTGTACACTAGTTCCTTAACGCGAATTAAGACAACATCATTTTGCCTCATTTTGTCAGATCTTAATCCCCTGCCTCTTCTTTAAGGCACCTCCTCCCCTTCCTTTAGCTTTATTTAGCTATCTCAATACCCTGCCCTTTCCTTTAGCTTACCAAACAACTCCTCCTTAGCGCGGATTAATATTTAATCTCTCATGTGTTGCCGAACAGCCCCGATGGTTTTAGTTTTTACAAAAACCATAAGTACTAAGATAGTAATTCGGCCCGGACCATTTTTGTGTGTGTGCCGAAATGTTATCTCGGCCCCATGATGTTTTCAATTTTTTCTTCCCAAACTGTGTGACCTATTGTGTAATTACCCTTTTTTTTTACTGTGCTGAGATGGGGACTCAGCCCAACTTTTTTTTTTACTGTGTTGAGATGGGGACTCGGCCCAACTTTTTTTCACAAATTCCCTCACTGTGCCGAATTGGCAATTCGACACAGAGGTTTTTTTTTCTTTCTTTCAATTTCAACCATTTCGATACAATTTTCAAAAATTTTGAAATTATTGAGCGAAAATGTTTTTTTTTCCTTGTGCCGAATTGGGTTCTCGGTCCAACATGTTTTTAGTAATTTCCCAACTCTGTGCTGAATTCCCAATTCGGCACAGAGTATTTTTCTTTTGTTAAAAATAAATTTTTAATTGGTTAGAGTTAGCTTATAAATACCATTTTCTTTTCCCTCCAACTCTCAGCCATTATTTTTTTCTTCTTCTAGCTGAAAACGAAGGTTCATAAATTGAGTGTTAGAAAGTCCATTATCTACAAATCGGCCCTGCATTGTGTTTTTAGCTTTCATCTGAAGATTGTAGTAATTTTTTTCAATTACGATCATATTTTAGGTTGTAAAATTAAAAATGACTTCGAAAGTTGATCGTGAAATTTTTAGTACAGGAAATGTCTCAAGTAGTAGTAAATGTGTACCACAGATGTGAAATTTCAGACGCACTGACCTACACATTTTCCGTTACTAACTCAGCCAGTCTTGATGAGCTGAGAAGACATATATACATAGTAGATCAGTGCATTTCTACGTAGTAGATCGGTGCCGGCCTATAGGAAACCGAGTCCAAGACCACATATGGAGCAGTAGTAATGGACCATTGATCAAAGCCGCAGGTTTTCTGCAAGCACGAGACAACTTCCAATACAAGCATCCAAGCACAGCACCTCCCCAATTGTAGTTTATAGATCAAGGTCCCAAATCCTCTAAAAACTGTACGTGCATTATTGGGACTCCGCTTGAATTCGAATTAGGAAACATTACAGTCCCGAACAAGTCCATGCAATATGCTCGTGTGTATTGGTCGACTGTCTACTGGTTGGTTAACTCTATCAATTCTCCATCAAAGTTGGCATTCAACCATTTAAGCCGGCAATGGTATTGTGAGAATGATAGTTTCTCGTTGGGTTTGCCTTTGTTGTCCCACCTATGACATAAAAAATTAGTATCGCAATCGTCATCCTCCTCAACTTCATATCCTAAGCATTCATAATCCTCATAAACTTCATGTCCTAGGCATTCGTAAATCAATTCTGTCCAATTGTCATCGGTATGTCCAGAAATGACCGATCATGTAAACATTAATGTTGGATAAACATATACTTGCATTAAATATAAATTACTAACAAAAATATTTTACCAGTAACAAGTAAGCCTCACAGACAGCTGACATCTTCCAATGTCACTGTATACTCCCCAAACGGAAGATGAAAAGTTTTCGTCTCGGGCCTCCACCTCTCAACGAGAGCACTGATTAACCCTTTATCAATATTGCAATGGGTCACATTGACCATCTGGTACAAGCCAAAATTGATCAAAGCTTCTTCCATCCGAGATTGGTAACGAATGCCCTTTTGGCGAGAACTAGTACGTAGTGTATATGATGGCTAGAACAATAATTGTCATGCAAAATAAATATAACCACTAAATTTAATTCTGACTTACAAGTTTATCAGAAATTATAAATCCAAACCGAGATTAAACAAATACCTGGTTATTTGCAATCCACATTTTGTGTTGCTCCAAAGGCAATTGCAGTAATGCCATTTAATCCTAAAATTATTAGGACAATAAAATTATTTATCTAACCTTATTTGCACAATTACATATTGACATGCAAAAAATAAATAAAAATTTAAATTACTCTACATGCAATTATTATAATTAATACTACAATTAGTTAAATTATACTAAAAAAACTAAAATACACTAAAAAAAATTAAATACTCTACATGCAATTATTTATAATTAATTATATGCTACATGCAAAAATAAAAAATTACTCTACATGCAAAATAAATAATTCTAAAATTAGTTAAATTACACTAAAAAAATTAAATTACGCTACATGCAATTAGTTATAATTAACTATTTATTCTACATGCAAAAATAAAAAATTACTCTACATGCAAAATAAATAATTATTCTACAATTAGTTAAATTACACTACAAAAAAGCTATATTACACTACAAAAAGCTAAATTACACTATAAAAAACTAAATTACTCTACAATTAATTATTTATACTACAAACAATTTATATAATTCGGATTATTTATCAAAAAATAATAATTAACCACATACCTAACGAAATCTGTAGATTTGAAGTTCCTCTTGCTCTCCTTCCAAAACTATACAAATATATGTGAATAGAACAAAAAATAAATAAATTATGAGGTTGGAAAAAAAATTGTAGTTGTTCGGGTGGAAAGAAATGAGGAGAAAGAAGATGATTGATTTTGAAATGGTTGGGACCGAAATAGTATCTCGGGACAAAGCAAAAAAACTAGTGGGCCGAAATCCTATTTCGGCATAAGCAAAAAAATGGGATGAAATGGGACCGGAATGGTATGTCTCGCCAAAAAAAAAAAAGAGGACCGATATGACAAGGAAAATAAAGAGGGGCCGACTTGTCATCTCGGCACAAGAGAAAAAAAAAATGGAGGGCCGACTTGCCATCTCGGCACAGGAGAAATTTGATTTTCTGTGACATTTTGCCTAACAACTTGTGAAAATCATGGGGCCGAGATCCTAATTCAGTACAAAAAAAATAGTTCAGGCCGAATTCCCATCTCGGTACTTATTGTTTTTGTAAAAAATGAAACCATCAAGTTAGTTTGTTAATTATCTGTTTTTTCTATTTATGATTTATAAAAAAAAAATCCGGCAAAAGGTGAAGCGTTACACATTGGATAACATCTCAGATTGAAAAATTATATGCAAAAAGAAAATAACAAAGCAATCCAATTTAAGTGTTGTATTGTAAACGGTATTATGCTATATGAAATTTACGAAATTGCAATTTTATAAATTAATGTGAGGAAATTGAAAATTTATAACTGAAATGTATTGAAATTAATGTTTTATTATATCCTAAAAATAATTTTTAGGAAAATCTAATTTGTTTTCAAAATATCTATTCAAAATTTTGTTATTCATACCATATTATTTATAAATTTATAAAAAAAATCTTTGTATAAATTATCAATATTTTAAGAGGAGGGTTCAAATACCTCATGTCTTTCATTTGTCATCGTGCCTCATATCCTATATCTTTATTTCAAAGTCCGAACTGCTCAACATAATATCCATATTACAATGTGCTTGAAGACCAAATTATGTATATATATTTTTTAATTGTTGATTATTTTTTTAGATAGATACAAAATCATTGTTTCTGGACCATTCTAAAATAGTGATTTTATACATATCTAAAAAATAGTATAAAAAAATGCAAAAATATCAATTTGGTCTCTAAGCACATTTTAATATGGATATTTATGTTGAGCGGTTCTGATTGACAGTTTGAACTTGAATATAGAATGTGAGGCATGAAAGACATGAAGCATTTGAACCCTCATATTTTCATATATTGTTTGATTATTAAAAATAAACTATTTTTGAACATTAGTCTGGATCAAACTGAAAAATTGCATGTTGATTTTTGTAAGAAATTGATAATAAACACATGAGTATATTGGAAGGATGAAAACTTCAAAAAAAATGAAGAAATTGATAATAAACAAGTGAGTTAGAGGTATGTTCTTCTTTGAAAAAAAAGAAAAGAAATTCCACCTACAATACAAAAGGTTGCCGAATGCATTTTGAAAATCTTTTCCCACAAAATAAAAAATCAGGTAATTAATGTTCTATAGAATGTGAGCCTTCCGAACAAACCCTAAGTATATCTATTGAGCTTTCATAATTATCTATAAAGCAATACCATATAAAATAAACATCACAGTTAATGATTTAATTTTTTAGTGCAGTTCATATCTTGTAACATTTTATATTGGTTTAATAAATTCAAATAGGTCATTCATTTACTACTTTCAGAAAAATATTATGAAAAATTATTAGTAAATCCATTTTTTTTTTACATAGCCAATTATATCCACATCAATAAGAGAAATAAAAACAAATTATTATAAAAGAATGACATATTATGATCCAATTCAAGAGGTCCTTTAACAATTAATTTTTACTCTATCCAAAAGTAAAGTAGAGAATCCAGAGAGATATGGATAAGAAAGGAGGATAAAAAGATCTATTAGTTGCCCAAATAAGCACAAAATACAATATCTATTATGGTCAAGTATGCATTAGGTGTGGATGGGGACTAAGAATTTGGATCAGAAGGAGCATTTTGCAGATAGACCCCAAATTTTATGAATTTATTGCCATTTCTAAATTTATTCTTCTATTTCGACATCTATAGTACATACATAATATGTATCTTGCAAAATGTTGTATAGACTAGTTTTGTGACCCGTTAGTGATGTAATGTGGTGCCTTTGCTAATTTTCTCGATTCACTATATTTATGTAACGGTATCCTTGTCATACTAAACCTATTCTAAAACTTGTGTAATATTAAAAAGTAGTCTTTGATCTAGTAGAAAAATAATATTTTTTTGTGTGAGAGATTGTATATTTGAAATTCGACTGGATCCGCCCATATACTATTACTACATCCGCCCCTGGGCTCCTTAAAATGCACAAATTTTTTGAGAAAACAAAAGAACATGAATAATGGAGGTCCAAAATGCAAAAGAACACCAGCTTGGAAGAAAGGAACAACCTTGTCCTGCATTTGCAACTTGCAAGTGGGTTCACTTCTTTCTTGGAAAGATGCAACTCAAGTTGCACAATAGATGAGACCAATGTAGGGTCTGGTAGCATAGTGACAAATGAATTATTCGGGTTCGGTTTGGCGAGGTCAAAAATTCGTGATTCGGATATAATTCGGGTATAATTCGGAAATGATTCGGTACAACCGTACAACAAGAAAGCAAAAAAAAAAAAATTCAAAATTCAGATTTATATAAAATGCTATATTAGAATGGCCACAAAAAATCTGTCTCAAATTCATCACACCCACGTGACTTGGTGAAATCCAAAAATTTTCAAAAATTTGCCTCAGCAGCCACGTGGCTTTGCCTCATTGGCTCCAAAATTTTCAAAATTTTCCAATGCAGCCGAATTTTCGAATAAAACGCGAATAATTCGTAAAAAAACGTTTTATTCGCGTTTTATTCGCGAATAAATCAGTAAAAATTCGGTCAACCGTTTTATTCACTGTTCGGTTCGGAAACCTCCAAAAAACGTTTTATTCGCGTTTTATTCGCGAATAAAACGCGAATCATGTTACAATGTCTGGTAGAGCTCTGGAGCTCAAATGCACCACAAATTTGATACAATTTTTTTTTTTTTCTGTCTGAAAAATTGTGGTGTTCCCTCTTTTGAGTGGGCCCCACTAAACAAAAGCAGCCGTCAATGCCATAAATGAGATAATGATGATGTATGTATTTTTTTGGGGGAATTTCATGTATATCCCTCAAAAGTTTCAATATTACGTATTTATCCCTCTAAAATTTGTAATTACATATTTATCCTTGAAAATTGTAGAAACTCACATATTTGTCCAATCTAACTCTATAACATATCAAATACCTCTAAAAATAATTAAATAATATTTTGTAAAAAGACGGAAATAAAGGGGCATAATGGTCAATATATTATTTTTGGAGATATTTGATATGTTATAGAGTTAGATTGGACAAATATGTGAGTTTCTACAATTTTCAAAGATAAATATGTAATTACAGATTTTGGAGGGATAAATACGTAATATTGAAACTTTTGAGGGATATACATGAAATTCCCCCTATTTTTTTAGTGACATCCAATGAAGAATTTAATAAATAGCAAAGCATTCTTCCTTTCTTGTTTTCTTCCTAGGTTTATCTTTTGGGATATAAACCATTGACAGATACTTGAGTTTGACATTTCAATACTTTTTAAAATAAAAAAAGTAAAAATTAGAATACACGCAATTAATTTCTAGTTGCTAAAGGTATGGGTTCGGTTAATTTTACCTATGATTTTTTTAGCAATCTAAATATCAATAACATATGATTACTCAATATAGACCAAGGTTCTAAATAGCACCGGTCTAGCGTTTTTGGACCATAAAAACTATCACGCTATTGCCGTTATAGTACACTATTTCGCGCTATAGCGGCGCTATATGAGCATAGCGTCGTTTTTTCAGCCGTTCCGCTATGACGCGATAAACGTTATTTAAACCTTCGATATAGACCGTTGTAAATATGTATGTTTTGACGAGTTGCTTGAGTGTTTTTAACCTCATTAAGCTTCTGAATAAGCTTAACTTTTAAATTTATACGATTAACTTCAAATTATTAAAACCGATCTACTTCACAAGTGATACATTTGTATGCAAATTTGATAAACTTTTGACACAAAATTAAAGCAGTCAAAAAAAAGAAGATTTCCATTATTTTAATGCATTTCATTTCCATTATTTTTTTACCGCTTGATTTTATACTAAATTAATTTGAAAATTTATAAATTTTATATGTAAATACATTACTCGTGAAGTAGATTGGTTTTAATAGTTTAGATTCATTGTTCGAAACCAATTTGATAGATTTTTTCGAGTTAAGTTCACCGAGAGATTTGGTGAGCGTAAAAACATCATAGTTCTACTCAGTTTTTACTACATGGCAAAATATAAATCAAATGTCAATTTTCATAAATATTATATATGATCATGTATAAATCATATATAAAAATGTTCATTTTCGTGCTTAATTTCTTAAAATTGATCGTAAGATAATTTTACTGTCACAAACCGTAAATTTTTTATATCTTGTACATGATGAATAAATAGAAACGGGCACTTGAAAATGAATCAATGTCTCCTTTTTCTTGCCTTCAAATTAATTCGGTACACAGTACCTTTTGAAATTAATCGTGGAGGCCCATAAGTTTGTTTGAGGCTTAGATATATGGGCTTTATTCAAGGCCTAACATAAAAAATATACAAGCAATAAGTAGAAAGATGCACCCCCAAAATTTTAAGGCCTGTTCGGCTGCCGCTGGAAAATTACTGGGAAAAAAAAAATTTACTCAGACTGAATTTTTTTTTTCCCACGTGAACAGTAATTTTCAGTTCAAAATTTTTTTTTTCCTGTGCCCATTCCCGATCCCACCCAGGAGCCGAACAGGGCCTAAATGTTTATTTAATTTGTATGTTAAGATTCCCACCTAAGTTATCAAATTTCACATAAATATGTCAGGACTTTATATTCGTTGGATATACAACAAAGATTGCTGTATTTGAGGAGTGAAATACATATGTTAGTTGCCACTTAATTTAAATTAAAGGTTGATTAAATTATTTTATCTTGCTTTTTTTTTTTTTTATATCATGTTTAACAGCTTAGTCATAAATTATCAACTAAAGATGAGAGAAAAATTGATAAGTAAATCTCTGTCTCTGTTAATGGGTCCTACAAGCATAGTAAGTATGGAGTAAGTTAATATGTCTGAAAGGTGGTTTAACTTACTCTGTCGTAACTCCATCTTACTCGTGTTTGACACCTCATTTGGGATTTATTTCACCTCTTACTCCACAACCAGACATGACCTTTTTGATTGGTTCATTCTGCCATTTTCTAATTCACATGCCTCAGCAACTTAAGTTTTGCTAAATTGGTTAATTTTTATACATTTAAAGTGTTTAATGTACTGACAATAGATCCTTTTTTCTAGTCTTTTTGGTCAAGGTTTCTAGCGCATGTTTGGATTGACTGAGATCTGGTAAATATCACAAATCCCTTTTGTCTTTTGAAAAGCTGAGATTCGAGAGAAGAGAATTAGATCAAAGGATCATGATTGATGAGATCTAACTAGCTTTAGTGATCCAAAATAAGCTTTACAGCCTTTTATGATTCCAATTGAGTTGTATAACAGTCTTTAAAAGTGGCATTGAGATTAGAGAAAGATCTGAGCTTCTACTCTTTTTTCTTAAATAATATCAAAGTGTGGTTTTTTAATAAACCAGGGTTGCTAATTATCCACAAAATATACACACTATCCATGACACCACTTAATCATATATACTTGATTACTTGTTTAAGAAAGCTACAATATATGAGAAAAGTATATGCAAAATAAAAAAAATTCTATGCTACATAAACAAAGGTTTATTATTTACTGACAAAAAGAGGTACTTGTTTAAATACCAGAGAAATGATGATGAACCCCAATGCGTATCATGGAGTCGAGATATCCATTCATTACAAAAGATATAAACACCAACAAACTAACGATTACAATTTCGGCTTTTTGGTACCATTTTGGTTGTCTGAACTGTTCTATATAACTGGTATAAGTTCAACTCAATAATTATTTTCCTTTTCTTTTTGCTTAGGGTTTTCTTTTTTGTTGATTTTTGCACAAGGTAAATGGTGAGAGATTTTGCTTACAACAGATTGTGGTAAAAGCTTGATAGAGTTTAATTCCAAACATGATACAAACCAAATTTTAATATTCCAGTTAACCTGCCTCTTTAACAATCAACAGAAAAGTACATATATTTCTCATCCATAAATTAATAACTAAAATATCATTTTTAACTATGTTAAAAACCATATCGCTCCACCTAAAACCCAACTCCTCATCTGTACTAACAAGAAATACCATTTTCTATTACATAATATCATTTTCTATTGACTAACAAGAAATACCATAGTAACCCATAAATGATACAGATCTATGAAATCTATCAAACCCCTGACTTGTCAGCGGTTCTATGCCGCCTCCTACTCCTACCTTCATTCCCTCCTTGTACCTTCCTTCCCTCGGTCTTCTCCTTCTTCCTCCCTGCACCGGGTCCAAATGTTGTCATTCGCACCAACCCCCTTGAAATATACCCCAAAAATGCCTTGGCATTCTCCCCTCTCATCCCTCGTTTGATCACCTCCTGTTCCTTCTCTAACTCTGTAATTCTCACGCGCATTCTACCAATCTCCAATCTCAACTCCCTGTTCTCCCTCCTCAGTGAAGCGTAGTTGTCTCTCGGTGAAACAGGTGCGCTGGGGGCCCCACTTGTCGGGATGATTCTATGGGAATAGGATGTGGGATTGTCCAGCAGGGCTGATTTTAGGCGCAGCTGTTCATGGTAGAGAATGCGTACCGATATTTGTACTGGTAGGCGCTCGTTCTGGGACGCATGGTTGGCAGCATCTATTGAAAGCTTCTGACAGTCAATCAGTTTGCATAGTTTAGTGCACTCTGATTCGGTCAGAGATGGATGTGCCTGGAAGGGAAGATAAAATCAAAAGATGGTTAAAAATAGAAAAGTACCTTCATGTCGTATGTATAAATGTGACAAAATTTATATCTACTGTAAAGGTTCTGTCAATACTGATTGCAATACGGTGTGGATCATAAGCATGACAGTAATGCTATCAGAACCAGTACGGCAGTACCATATAAGTACTGCTATATAAATGTACCAACTACTACACATACTCTAGCCATTTAACTTACCTTGAGGTAAATATCAATAGCCCTATACAATCCATCATCAACTATACGCGCATAATCAGGCAGCAGCTCAATAAATGTCATGAAGTTTTGCAACTTCAAGTACGGGTCGGGTGCAATTTCAGCCAGGTACCCATCCATTAGCCTCCCAACTTTCAAAACTGCAGCATGATTCACCGGCCCGCTAGTGCCCTCCGATTCGTACCCCGAATCATCTCCAGACCCCTCCTCTTCTATCTTCTGCAAAAAGTTCACCAGGATTCGGTGCACTGTGTCAACATCATATACTGAGTCACTTGATTGAGTTGAAGGTATCAATAAATCATCCAAGGAAACCATGTCTAATTGTAGCCCAATTCGCTTCTCTAGTTCGATTCGGGTATCAAAACACGCATCCACTTCTATTGCCATTCTTAACATTCCAAATAAAAATGACAAGGGAACTGAGGATATTTTCTCCATTGATAAAAGATCGACCAGTGTTTCCACAATTGCCCTCTGTCTGTCGCTGACAGGTGGGCCCAACTCCCATATGTTGCATTCACGCCTCTCTGTAGGCTTCAAAGAAGTCTGTGCATAGTGCATTATTGAGTTGATGATAGAATCGGTTCTCACTCCTGCTCTCCTCATGGATCCAATTACCCGTCTGTAATACTCTACTTTCAGCACCGACAGATCATCTACCCACCAATCCTGATAACGGGTCTGTAACTTAACCGACCCAGTAGGATACTCAAGATGCGCCAGACCATTTACCAATTGCTCCTTGCTTGCATTAAATGCTATGGACTCAATGCATCTTCCCACAAGTCCTATCTCTTCGGCTAACGGGTCCAAACCCTCACACCCGCACAGAACTTGAAGGGACTTCTCCAGGCTTTTAAAAACAATTTCATTCAAAAATGTCTCCGTTCGTGAAATTAGGTTCTCTTCGTGGTAGTCTTCTGACATGTCTAGGTAATGCGCTATGCAATGGAGATGGGGCACATTTGCCGGTGTAATATCAAAATTCGAACCATAACAAAACTTGGCTGCTAGTTCAAAGGAGATGATGCCTCCGGGTACGTTTTGGAGCTCCAATTTGGAGAGGTCAGGGTCTCGGGATTCTGATATCAGCCTCCGGATTCGACCGCACCGTGTCATTAATGGAAACTTCAAGGGAGAAAAAAATAAATTAAAACTATATTAGACATCGGAACGTGTAGTTTCAGTATAAGCTATTGAAACTTTGGTAAAAGCTAAATAAGTACAAATTAACATTATATCATACCTTGTGCAATAAGAAAGGTTGCGCATCGACATAGATTGTAATATCTCCAGCCACATCTGAGAAAATTCTGAAAGAAGAATAAAAAATTGAAGAAACTGTAAGCTTACATTTCGGTTTAGATAACATTGACTGTTTTTAATTTCAGCAATAAAGCACTAATTGTTTATCAACTAAGAAAATTTTGTTAGATCTCTAAATCAATTCAAACAACCGGGAAATAATCATGGCATTGTGTCTTTTTATTGTATAAAATAATAAAGCTTTTATGTTATAAAGAGAGATGGGCATTAGATCCAAAAAATGCTTTGTAAAAGAAAAAGTAAAAAGTAACAGTTTTGTCTCGAGCTCAAAAAAGAAACACGAGACTTGATTTCCTTTTCATCCCCACTAATCTTCTCAAATTTGAATAAAACAATGCCACAATCTGATCGATTATTTAGATAACCTCCGCAAATGCATACTAAAAATGTTCAAATTAAACAGAAAACAAACAAGTAATTTGCTAAAACACAATCGTACTCACCCACACGCACACACAATGGTTGATTCAAACATTCAAACTTTTCTTTACCGAAAGTGATCAATGCTTTAATCTTTAATCAATCAGTAAATGTGGATTTTATAAAGCAAAAAAGAGACCTATATGAGAAAAACAAACAAAAGGATCAAATTATCACGTCCATCGCCATCACCATTCACCGATGTTACAACCAAAAAATTGTCAAAAGGTAAAAGCACCTCTTAACTCGAAGAAACCCCAGATTCTAATAATAATCGCTACAAATTACATCCATTTTCCCTTCAATTAGACGAAAATTACTCTAACATTAAGCAAAGAACATATTACAAAGAAAATAAAATAATCGCATTACCTCCTACTAATTGGATTGCAAAATCGAGGAGATGTTGAATGCAAACCCATTTCTTTCTCCAGACGGTTGCGTGCGTGTGCGCGTGCGTTTGCCACTCTTGTGTGCCTAAGTGTGTGTGTGTGCGTGAGTGAGAGTGAGAGAGAGAGGGGGGGCTCTAATTCCAAAACAGAGGAAAGAAACGGTAGAGAGAGAATTAAAGTGGGTTTAATGGAGAGAGCGCAGCGAGGGAAACTGAAGAGGAAAGGAAAACATTACCTGTATAACAAAAATGCCGCAGTTTTCGAAGTAATTTCTGTAGTGCCACTGTACCCAGTCGGGAGAAAGGGTACAAAAGCTGCAATGTGGTTTTGGACTATCTGGAAACATCTTAAATTCTCTGTAGTAAAAAAAGTGTAGATTTCTGTGTGGTGAACAAATTTAGGTGTTTACACCGAGAAACATGATAGATTTATGTACTTGTTGTTATAGAAGATCAGAACAATATGTTTGTCTGTGCTATGACAGATAAGTGGAGTCGGCTTGTTGATCTTTTGACCGACTTAGTATGACAATTGAAAAAAAAAAGTAAGGGAATTTTTTGAATTAGCAGGAAATTGGTACGATAGTTTTATTATGCAGGATAAATAAAAGAATTGATAAACTAAATTAATCCAAAAGAATTATAGTCAGTGATTGGAAGAAAATTACTTCCAAGTAATACTATTACTTTTGATTTATTTTAAATTTAATCAAGATACATGTTTTTCTAATCTTTTATCTGTTTCTGTTTTATTAAATTTGTCAAAAAATGAGCTGATGTCTGGGGGACCACTTACAGGCTACAAGTACTGTCCGCTTCAATGGCAGTTATGCAATTATTTGCAAAGTAAGGCTGGAAGCCTGGAAACCAGACGACCAAGTATAGTCTTCACTCTCTGGTCTCTAGTCTCTACAGGGGTTTGATCCTCTCAATTTTCACAAACAACAGACAACAAAAACACTCGGTATTCAAATTTGACAGGATGAATCCATTTCTAATGAAACGGAGATGTTAGAAAAGAAGAGGAGGAAGAAAGAATGTGTAATGTCATAAGTCAGCGCGGAACTCGATAACGGTAATCATTCTCCCTCCAGTCCCAAAACATTTAGTCACGTCTAAAACTCACTCGCACTGCACACTTCTTACGCTAAGGATCGGATACTTATCAAACCGTATTTTATCACGGATACGAATACGGATTGTGTTAGATAAGGATATAGATCGGATATTAAATATATACAAATACGGATAGTGTCGAATACGGATAATTAAAAATAAATTATTAATATACATTATAGTAAAAAATAACATATAAGTATACTTTTCTTTCATTCATAAATTAAATCTAATATTTTTCATAATAAATTTGTTGGTGATAAAACATATATTATAATATTAAAACAACAGTCATGTCACAGTGTTATATTATTCATCCGAATATATATATTTATATGCACTTTAATAAATTATTGGTATGTATATTTAGTTTAATAAATCAATTTAAAAATAAAGAGTATTTTTTTTTGTGGTTTAAGGGTATAAACAGTCGGATACAAACTGTACATTTATCCATTATAATTTTTCGGATACAGATACGAATACATATAGTCTCGGATACAGATACATATAGGATAATTTAAGTAATTTTTCGGATTTGGATTAAGATGAAATTGGATAATATCCAATCCGTTTACACCCCTATCAATCTCAATACATATTAGTTAAAAGTCGTAAACTTTGTGTATGTATAGGGAAATGACTGATCCAGTGGTGTTTCCTTTCCAGTTCTTTTTTGTCTCTGAAGGCAGTTTTGTTTATACTTTATTTCTTTATTTCTTTATAATATTCAAAAGCGATCCATGATGCAAAGTACGGGGTTGTCTTTCAGGCCGTAACATCTCTCTTTTTCACCTTTTTCTTTTACAGAAGATAGAATAAGAAACCCTAACTGGGTGGGTCCACTTTGCCACGTCATCATATCGCTGAGACGGTTATAAGTACTGTGGCGCTGACGGCCTAGCATTTCGTGTAACGGGTAACTCTGAAGGAATTAGATTTTATTTTATTTTTCAAAACGGAACACGATAATGTGCATTAAAACATCTTATTTTTTACACAAAATTATAACATTTTCCATCATAGTGACAAAATTTTGCAAATGTAGACATATTTTTTTTTCTATTTTTGATGAATCATCTCTGTAAAAATGAAGAATATAGTTTTCTTTTCCTTTTAATTGGAACAAGTCTCTTATCTCGCTCTGTGTAACTGTGTATATAGCTTGGCTTTGATTATATCTAATAACAAGTACGCATAGTCGTAAGATAGATATCAGAAAAAGAAATTCGGATCCAGTGAAGTAACCCAACTTTTGAGTTTTAGATCAGGACCATCCGATTCGAATCCGTGAAAATTCATTCTCGAAGTGAAAGTTTTTTTTGTTTAAAGTTAACGCATCAATCTAATTCTATGAGAAAAAAAATAGTAAATTGAGATTGCAACAATTAGTAACTTTTTTACATTTGCACTACTATTCTTTTTATTTATATAAATCCAAATGGAATCTGAAACGTCTTATTTTAGCAACTTTTTCTTCATATTGCATACATAATAATAAGATTCATGGTGTTATGCTTTTCCGACTATAGTTTTCTAATTATTTTTTTAGTTGGTCAGAATTTTTACAATCTAGTTGTTTTCTCAGTATAACCAGATAACATTTCTCCAAATATATCTTATGAGTTGTTCAACAAAAAGTTTTAAACTATTAACAAATTTGTTTATACTTTTTGTGCTTTCTTGATAACACAAGTTATTGTTTTCTTATAGTATATATATTTTTGTTATTTTTTTTAGCATTTGGTACTGTTATCATATTTGATTATAAGTGTTTTTCAAATTAATTAATTTGTTGTTTATGCATTTTTTTTATCTACCTTATTTTTATAAAATTATAATCTTGTTTTTTTAGAATCCGATTTCATATTATTATTTTCAACCAAAATTTATGACCTAACAAAACAAAACGATAAACCTAAAAAAATTGTGCAAATTCAAAGTAAAAAGTTAGTTTTGTGTCTTTTACCCTTTTTTTTTTTTTTGGCATATGATGTGTTTGCTTTCTGAATGGAATTAGATTTTATTTTATTTTTCAAAAGGGAACACGATAATGTGCATTAAAACATCTTATTTTTTACACAAAATTATAACATTTTCCATCATAGTGACAAAATTTTGCAAATGTAGACATATTTTTTTTTTCTATTTTTGATGAATCATCTCTGTAAAAATGAAGATTTATATTTTTTTTTCCTTTTAATTGGAACAGGGCATGTCCCTTATCTCGCTCTGTTTAACTGT
This sequence comes from Carex kokanica, assembly GCA_025461125.1. Classification (NCBI taxonomy): domain Eukaryota; kingdom Viridiplantae; phylum Streptophyta; class Magnoliopsida; order Poales; family Cyperaceae; genus Carex; species Carex kokanica. Next base: position 1,562,783 of record JAJGRX010000748.1, on the reverse strand, counting down.
GTATATAGCTTGCCTTTGATTATATGCAAAGGTTTAAATAGTATTTATCGCGTCATAGCGGAACAACTGAAAAAACAGTGCTCTATCCAAATAGCGCCATAACTTTTATGGTCCGAAAATACTATAACGGTGCTATAGCGCGCTATTTAGAATCTTGATTATATCTAATAATAAGTACGCATAGTCATAAGATAGATATCATGAAAAGACCCATGTAACTTTGAAGCGTTAATTTATTTTCTCAAAATAACAATCAATTCATCAGTTTCTTTATGTTCAGTAAACAGATTTTCATTTCACAAAAATATGATATTGCAATCTTTTTCTTTGATTATAAAGTATGAACACACGAGAAGCGCAACTCAGACTGTAAATGAACCGTGTTTGAACAAGTTACCTCCAACTCATTAAGTTAGTGAAAGAGTCAACTCCAGTTGATTCAGTCAATTTCTCTATTTACAGTCAGTCAATCCTAGTACATGGTGCGGTAGATTATGCTTTTAAGTTGTAACTCTGTTATTACAAAATTATATGAAAAAATTGATTGGAGCATGAATAGTCATATTTCCATCCCATCTTCTCTCTTTTTATCATCTTATGAACCTGGGATCAATTGTAGAAATTACATGTAACTCAAGTTTTTATGAACGACCTAGAATCATAGTGACAACTTAATTGTTCGGAAAAGGTTCGGCGAGGTCAAAAATTCGTGATTCGGAAATAATTCGGGTATAATTCGGGAATGATTCGGAATAATTCGGATCAGAGATCTCAGTCCTACAAGGAAGCAAAAAAGAAAAAAAAAAACCAAAAAAAAAATATTCTGGAAAATATTCGGGAAAAATTCGTGAATAATTCGTAAAATTCGGAAAAAGTTCGTAAAATTCGCAAATTATTCGGGTATAATTCGGTCAAAGTTCGGTCAACCGAATAATTCGGCGTTCGGTTCGGCATTACAAAAAAAACGAATTATTCGTGTATAATTCGCGAATCTTGTCACTATGCCTAGAATATGTTCAAACTCAGTTCACGAGTTAAATAAGTTAATCAACTCGAATTATAAATTTACAAGTTAAAGTAAACAGTTACTGAACGAGTTACGAGCTGAGTTACCAGTCAATACCTTCTTTTGGCAGCCCTAAGCGCAACCAACGAGCTATGTGGTCTTTTTTTTTTAAGTTGTTTTGTGGCGTAGTCAAAATCCATGCTACCGGAATCCAACTTCTAGTACATTATAAGTGTGCTATATTTTATTGTATATTATTTGAATGATATACAGTGAGCTGTTAATTTTATACTTGAGAAGAATTATTTGTATCGCTGTACATTATGAAAAATTTACAAGCTATTATTATCATTGTATTTTTATTTATAAAATACAAACTTATTTTCAGAGTTTGATTTCATTCGTTATTTTCAACTAAAATTTGATCAATCAAAGTGCACAAGTTAGACTGAAAATCTAGTTGTTTTCTTAGTAGAACCAGATAACATTTATCTCCAAATATATTTTATGAGTTGTTCAACAAAAAGTTTTATAACTATTAACAAATTTGTTTATACTTTTTGTGCTTTCTTGATAATACAAGTTATTGTTTTCTTATAGTATATATATTTTTCATATTTTTTTAGCATTTGGTACTGTTATCATATTAGTATTATAAGTGTTTTTCAAATTTAATTTGTTGTTTTATGCATTTTTTTATCTACCTTATTTTTATAAAATTATAATCTTGTTTTTTTAGAATCTGATTTCATATTATTATTTTCAACCAAAATTTATGACCTAACAAAACAAAACGACAAACCTAAAAAAATTGTGCAAATTCAAAGTAAAAAATAAACTTATTTTAGTCTTATCCAATATTTTTCTTCTGTTATATTTATCTAAAAGTTTGAAAAATTCATGAATTATTTGGAAATAATTCAGTCAAAGTTCGGTCAACCAAATAATTCGGTGTTCGGTTGGTCATCACGAAAAAACGAATTATTCGCAAATAATCCACGAATCTTGTGACTATGGTGGTCACTGACATAGTAACAAGATACGCATTTTATTCGCGTTTAATTCACGAATAAAACGTTTTTGGAGTGTTTCTGAACTGAATGACGTATTATTCGTTGACCGAACCTTTGACCGAATAAAACGCGAATTTAACGAATTTTACGAATAATACGTGTTTTTTAAAGTTTTTTCGGAAAAAAATTTGAATTTCAGCGCAATACTTTATCGCGCGCACAGTATCAAAAAGGCACAGTTCCCCAATTCAAAAAGTTGACCCACGTTAAATGAGAAAAAATAGGCACATCTCTCTGTATAGGTTACTTTTTTACTAGCTGATCTTCTGTGGCCAAAAACAAGCTATATCTCGTATAGTAAATCATCGGTAATGAATTAAATATGCACTGAGGTCTCGTATTGTAATTCCGAATTATACCCGAATTATTCCCGAATCACGAATTTTTGACCCTGCTGGACCGAACCCGAATTATTCATTTGTTACTATGGTGACTGATATCCATTTGTGTAGTGAATGATATCATCGTACCACTATGGCACTATCATCTGGTCCTGCCACACTGGATCCTAGTTTGCAAAATTTTCGAAACCCGCGCTGTATCTCATTCTACACGCTAGAAGTACTCGCACTGGATCTGAACTCCGTCAACACTAAGTCCAATTAGAGCACAAGCATTCCTATCACGCTATTCACCTTATCAGAAAAACTGTATCCCTTAGGGTGTGCTCCAGATTGGAGAACATAGAGAAGGAGAAAGAAGGAGAAGGGATCAGAGATATCTGACCAAAACTGTTTACTTGCTCCAGTAAAAATTAAGATGAGAAGAAACGGAGGGGAACTAACACCTTGTTTGGATGGAGAGTAGCAGAAGGAAGGGGAGATGAAGAATAGAATGGAATGGAATAGAAAGGAAGATTAATATATTTAATCTTTTGGTGTTTGAATGATTAATGAGGGAAAATAAATTTAATTTTTTTTTCTGTCTTATTTTTTGTTTAGTTGATTAAAATTTAGAAGGTTAATGAGAAATTTGATGATTGTTGTAAGTTTCTGATAAAAAAACTTATATGAGAAATATATAGGTAAGATATAGGGTTGAGCATTTGTGTTATTTTTTCTAAAAATATTTGGAACAAAATTTCTTTTCATCCGTTACACCCCAAATCGGAAGGAAAACCGATTATATTGATTACAATGATACAATGTTAAACATTTCACCTCCTATACCCTTCACTTCCGACATAATTTTATCAACCAAACATGATTCAACAGAAATTTTCTTTTCTTTCCATTCCCTCCCTTCCTCTACTCTCCATTCAAACAAGGTGTAAAGGGAACGAAGGTGAACTGCATATAGAAAAGTGATAAATTGGTTCACTCTCAAATCGAAATGTAAAGGAGGTGAACGGCTCTCTTTTTTTTCCTTCTCTTTCCATTGCACAAGCTGTTTTAGGAGCACACTCTTAGTAACCTGAGGGTACAATAGGAAACGAACGGTATGGATTTAATTCCAGCTGGATCAAAAAAAATTCAGTGCCTAGTGTAGTAGTGTAGAACTGTAGATATAGGGGGTCCGGTTTAAGATATGTGTCGAGTAAAAGAACGGTCTAGATTTTCTCATTTTATTCTCGGATAATTTGAATATGTATCTCTCAAGTATCAGATGAGTATAATATGAGGTGGCAAACTCCCAACCGAGCAATTAGAATTTGATGCCTATTTAATAATTGGAGGTCCATTTTTTAGATTCGTACCAAAACGGTCTCCAATTAGTAATTGTCCGTGCGGTAACAGGTGATCCGAATTTCAAGTCAATCTGACTCGTGTCTATAACATAGGAGGGCCTTTAATATTATTGCAGATCTAGTTCACACGAATCTTAAAACAGATCGGACAGTCGAGATTTATTAACTCAAAAGAAAACAACAAATCTACTAATAACAGATTTAGGTACTTTGGGCTTTCTTTGATTCTCCAACTATTTTTTGTGTCTAAACCTAATTAGTGAGCCTAAATTCTTAAATTAGCCAGTTTATATGCTCTCATAAAATTGGGCTAGCTATTGACGTCCTATACTGGCCTCGCATAAATTTTAAACCTAACTCTAAAATTGTTTACTTGAAGACAACCCAAAACTCAGCAAGTATAAAATAATTGAATTTAGTCTTTATGTTCTGTAAAATACCGTTGTACATTAAGATAAAATATTACGATATATTATTTGACAAGATTTACAGAATTTTACAAAATTCAATTTTATTTGCACTTGTAAAGATTACGATATGTTACACCTGTATTCTGCATTTTGGTTGTATATCTTCTTGTTATAAAATTACAATCTTATTTGCATAATTTTATTTCATTTCATTGTTTTCAACCAAAAATTGTAATTTAACAAAACAACATAATTAGTTTAAAAAAAACTAGTGCAATTTTTTTTTGTCCTTAAATTTCTTTCAAGTGAATTTTTTTTTTCATGTAAAACAAACACATCATAATCATATTATGAGAAAAGAAAATAATAACTAATAGAGATTGCAACAATATTTTTCTCCTTCAATTTTTTTCAAATGATTTTTTTTTCATGTAAAGTAAACACATCAGAATCATATTATGAGAAAAGAACAAAAATTAACAAATAGATTATATTTTAAAGGGTTTTGGGATTTTTTAATCTATAGTTTCTAATTTCTTTTTTTTTATCAAAGAATTAACTATCTATTTAGTTGTTGTTTTTTTCTATATCTCCATCTAATATTAATCAACAATTATCTAGAGTAGTTATGAAAATTTTATTATCCAACCTCCAATCAATTATTTTTTTCAATTAAATTCGCAACCGCCAAACTTGTATGTAGATAAGATATTTGCCTGAAAATAAATTGAAAAAAATTAACAAAACAAATGCTTTTATCGACATAATCTGGCATTAGGATCTAAGCGATCTCATAGTTGGTATCTAAAGTTGGCTTTCAATTAAGGAAAATGATATTTCCACATCTATAAAAAATAATGTCATAAATTTATGAGTTAATTCAGGATCATATCTATAAGTAAACGTAAGAAAGAGATTAGTGCATGTATCAAATGTGAACTTCTCCCTTTCTTAATCGATTGTTTGAAAAGTATCTTTGATATGAACCACAAGAATGTTGATTGTTTAAATGTGCGATAGTCCTGCGATATTTTAGTATCCTCCAATATTTTTTAATATATTTAAGAAAATCAAACTTTGAACAAGATTGTTGTTGTTATGATTTTATGAAGTTTCAATGTAAACAAACTCATACAAGTAAGATCACCTGTATTGTGTGATGTATCATAATTATTTTGTTTATTATCATAAAAGTTATGTGACCTAAGCATGTTTTTCTCTTGTTTATTTCTATTATGCATTGTCACATTTTTCTTATTACTATTTTGTTTTGCAATATGATACTTAATTCTAAGAATTTTAACTACCAAATGTTGATAGTAGCTTAAGCAATAATTATATTGCAGTACTTTAATTTTTAATATTTAATCAAGTAAATAATTAGATATTCGGTCATAAAATGATCAATGTGTCGTTTAGAAAATTTTGATATAGAAAATAATTGAGTACAATCCAGTGTAATAAATTTTCAAAGCGAAACAAATCTAGATTAACCAACCCAAATATTTTATTTTGACTATGCAAACAACGCATGTAACATTAAATTGATAATTTCATTTCTCATTTGAAGATTGATGCTATTCATTATTATTTTAGAAAACTTTTTTTTAAGTCTTTATTGATTATATGAAACATAAGATGGTTTCGAAATGAAACCAATTACAAAAGACTGTTTCAAAAAGAAGACTCAATCTTGTTGAGTCATAAAAAAAAATAAACGACTACTAGAAATAACCAAAAAGTAAAATGAAAGCATTAAAAACTCTTCTTATGTTCATTGAAGAACTTGCCAATCATCTTGCACTTCCCTTGCTAATACATCCATTGGATTCTTCTCTAAATATATTTGTAGAAACTTTAAAAACTTCAAATTCACATTTTGACCCCATTCAACTTTTTGAAATAATTGAATCATTTTTTTCATTTCCGAATTTCTTTCCTTCCTCCGCTCGTTCAAAGAGTGACGAAGACAAATTCAGTCGCGTTCTATTTCCAATATATACTTTTGTTCAGAGAATCATAGTAACAGAATTCGTGATTAATTTACATTTAATTCACATTTAATTTGTTTTTTGTTATATTTTCGAACCAAACACCAAATAAAACGACAAAAAAACGTATAATACGTTTTATTTGCGAATAAAAGACAAAAAAAACGTATAATACGTTTTATTCACGAATAAAACACAAAAAAAAAAACATATAATACGTTTTATTCGCAAATAAAACGCGAATCACGAATTATTCGCCAAAAAACACGAAAAAACATGATTTTTTTTTTAGCTTCATGTGGTACCGAATTATTCCTGAATCACGAATTTTTGACCCCGCCAAACCGAACCCGAACTATTCATTTGTCGGAATCATAACACGTTTTGACCCGCAGCACCACTGTCATCTGGTTCTGCCACACTAGATCCCAGGTTGCAAAATTTTCAAAACCTATGGCCTACTGGTCGTCAATGCTAGCCCAATAACAGAACACACCAGATCTACAATAACAGATTTAGGTGTTTTGAGCTTCCTTTATTCTGTGGATAAAGAGATTTGGGACAATTTCTAGTGTGCCCATGTAAACCTCTAAAATAGCCAATATCCCCATCAAAATATCATAATATCTATTATCCATTTATCCCCATTGAAACTTAACATTTTATCCAATATCCCCTTTTATTTGTCTAGTCTTTTATTTAACTATTTTAAAATTTAGATTGACAATTATACCCTTCATTTCAAATTCTCCTCTTCTCTCCTCTCTCCTCTCTCTCTTCAATTTTGCACGGAAATTGGAAGCAGTAGTGTAAAAAGGACAAAATAGTTTTCCTATTGCTGATAGTGTTTGCCTTTGTGGTAAATTTGGAAGTATAGTACCGGAAACAAAGTAGACAGTTTTTAGTTTGATTTTATTTAAATTACCAATAATTTAATCGACCTTCTTTTGAAATACAATAAGTATTTGGCTGACTTGCAAGAGAGTTATTGAATCAATTACGAAAGGCATCACTGAAAATCAACTCTCCAAATTTTCTTTAAAGGGAATTTTTGGAAAATGGAGCAAGGGTCCAGCCCCTATTCGTGTCTTCAGAGGAAATTGAAAGGCATCACTGAATAGGGTCCAACCTCTATTCGCAACTAGTTGCAGTATTTTGTGTTTTCTGAATTTTTCTCTCTCTCAAGCCGTAGGCGTAAAAAAATGAATCTATACATGAGATCCGAAGAAGCAGACAAAGAATAATAAAATTTACATCCTGACTCAAGGAAGGATATGAGAGTTTATCACCTATTCCATCTTTGGGTCAGATTTTAGTGTTAGGTTTAATTTCAACATTTGAAAAATCTCACCAACAAAGGAGAAAGAGGAGAGTTTGAAATGAAGGGTATAACTGTCAATCTCACTGTTAAAATAATTAAATAAAAAACTAAATAAAAGGGGATATTAGATAAAATGTTAAGTTTTAATAGGGATATTGGATATTATAATATTTTGATGGGGATATTGGCTATTTTAGAAGTTTACATGGGCACACTAGAAATTTTCCCGAGAGATTTTGGGGCATAAAAATTTTAGTCATGGGTGTTTTTGTTTCTCCAAAATAGCAAATTAATTGGGCTTAAATTAGTCAGTTTATACCCTCTCATAAATTTTGACTAGCTATACGCCTACACTGAATTTGTATCATCTGCAATTCTGCATTAACGTAGAATGAATCCGGACCATCCGACCTTGTGTTGACACGAATATTTAAGGAGCCCTGTGCTTTTACCTCGGGCCGGATTGGCCCGATCCTTATTGGATAGTTGAGACTTGAGATGCTAAACTCAAAATTTGAGTTAATGCAGAGGATACCGACAATGTCAGATGCCTTAACCTCCTCTTTAGTAAGATCTAGTGCGATTTGTTCGACCCTCTACTGAGATCATAAGGAAGTAGTAGTACTGGTATCTTCTATTAAACTCATCAGTAAACTCCACTCTTTTACTTCTAGAGATGACTGTGATTTCTGGAACTCCAATCTGTAGCCTTAAAGTTTCGAACTGACAATGCTCAACCAATTTAGGATCCATTCACATAAGAATTCATATATTTATTCTGGTACAATATATCATGGAAGAGGTGGTACTCTGGAGGAGATACTGTAAGGGGTCGGTAACCGGGGAGGGTATAGGCTAGCTGGTTTTTCTGTTTTGTAGATTGTAGTTTTATTGTGTTTGCTGTAGTTTGCTTCTCTGTTATTTGGTAGTGTAACCATTGGTAGCCTCTGCCAATCATTTAAAAAAAATATTACAGTACTTGGATTTTTATTTTTATTTTTATAATCCAAATGAAATATGAGACGCCATATTTTCAGCATTTTATTTTCATATAGGTATCACGATAGCATTTTTATGGGTCTTGGACTTTTACGTCTATAATTTCCAAATTTCTCTCTCTTGATGAGAGCATTATTTCTCTGTACATCCAACCAGTATTAGTCTTCAAACCTATTTTCTCAGTTATCTTTGGAGTTTCTCATAACTCCCACTTAGATTGTGGATATAATATAATATTTTTCAAAAAATTATTCTTTTTCAACTCTTTTGAAAATATTACCAGAATACTAAAAAAATAGCTTATTTTCTACTCTATCTATTATATAAATCAACTACACTATTACAATCACTATTACAATTACTATACACTAGATCCCAACTTGTTTTGGGTCGCTATTTCAGGCGACCAGAGTATTTTTTTAATTATGACGAAAAAGGTGTTAATGGTAAAAATAAAAATTTCGGAAATAATTCTTCATAGGATCACCATGAATGATAGGTAATATAGAATTCACTGAATTTAATTATATTTGTTGTTAAATCTATTTTATTTTTTTTAACTTCACTCAATACATTATTTTCTTTTCTTTATTTCTTTCTGAGGGATTAGTAGTCTTTTTCAATAAAATGAGAATTTAGATACTTTATTGTTTCTATTATAAAATAATATTGGTCTATTGCTCAAGAAGAGCCTCTGTGCTTAAATATTAATTTTAAATTTTTTAGGGAGTTGTTGTAAACTAAAAGTAAACTTTTATCTAACCAAAGGTATTCTCACAAGTGAGCATATATAGTCCGAAGATAAGTATGAGGATAAGAGACGTCTATTTTGAAGTATTAATTTATTTTCCCAGGATAATAACATGCGAGAGGCGCAACCAACAGCATGTGGTTTTATCTTGTTTTTTAATTTTGTGGTAGTCAAAATTAATGCCACTGGAACCTTCCTCTAGTATCAAACATAAAAATACAAAAAATAAAAGCAAATCAGATCAAATATTTTTATCTTTAACAATATTTGTTTTTATATAATTTTTTGTTATTCAACAATGAAATAAAATAGTTTGTCTTTACCTTTCCCGTAAATAGAAAGGTAATCATATTTAGTGAAAAAATATTTCCCAAATTCCTTCTGTTAAAATAGAAAGGTAATCAATTCTTTACCTTTATGTTAATCAATAATATTTCCCAAATTCCTTCAAAATAAGGAATTTAAAACAAAATTAATTAAAAGTGAAAGAATTAATAATAATCACAATCAGAAAAACTAGGGTACTATTTGTTATAGTTTTTGGTTTTAGTTTTAGTTTATTTTCAAAAAGATAAAAGTGATTAGGAGACATTTGCCAAAAAAAAATTAATTAGATGAAAGAAATATAACAAAAAAACTGTATGTAGATTGATAACTTACTGTCTAAATTAGATATTGACCTAGGTCTTTCCTTAGGTGTTAGTCTATGTCTTTCTTTTGATCTTTAATTGAGTTTTTGTTCTTAGATATTTCTCGTTTTCCTGTAATTTCATTTCTAGTTTAATTTATTTTTATAATATTAGACTTATTTTTGAGAATTTAATTTCACTTATTGTTTTCAACCAAATTTTGTATTCTAACAAAACGATGGTACCAGTCTAATAAAAATATTACAAATTTAGTTTTATACACATATTTTGATTTTTTCCAATATTTGGTAGTATTTATCGAAGCGGTAAAACTTAGAACAAAATTGTTATTGTTTTCATTTTATTATATGAAGTTTTACTGTAAACAAACTTATACAAATAAGATCATCTATATTGTGTGATGTGTCATAGTTACTTTGTTCATTATCATAATAATCTTGTGTTCTCATTGTATTTTTCTTTTATATTACTATTGTGCATTTCCATATATATTTTTTTAGTGTTTTGGTTTCACAATATGAAATTTTATTATAAGAATTTGAACTAACAACTGTTAATTATATCTTAAGCAATAATTATATTACAGTACTTTGATTTTTTTTAATATATAATTTAAAGTGAATAATTAAGTAGTCGGTCATAAAGTGCTCTATAAATTGTGTCATTCAGAAATATTTTGTATCGGAAGAACTATAAGGATAGTTTGGGTAATTATGTACAATTCAATATAATAGATTTTCAAAGTTAAACAAATCTGGATTAACCAATTTAAATACTACAATTTAATCTGCAAACAACACGTGGCACATTTAATTGATAACTTTTTTTGTCATCTGAAGCTTGGTATTTTTCATTAAAGCTTCTCGTTCAACTCTTTAATTCATCTCGTTCTATTTCTAAAATGTAATTTTGTTTTGTAAATCATATACACGCTTTGACCCGCAGCACCATTATCATCTGGTCCTGCCACACTAGATCCAAGTTTGCAAAAATTTTATAACCTACGGCCTATTGGTAGTCGTCAACGCCAGCCCAATTTCAGATCTAGAATAACATATTTAGGCATTTTGGGCTTTGTGGATAAAGAGATTTTGGGTTATAAGCCCTTATTTTCTTGCAAAATTTTAGTCATGGGTGTTTTTGTTTCTCCAACAAGGCAGATAAAGCAGGCTTAAATTCTTTATATGCTCTCATAAATTTTCAAATATATTTTAAACCCACCTCCAAAATTGTTTACTTGAAGAGAACCCAAAACTCAGTAAGCATGAAATAATATTATTTAGTCTAAATGAGTTGATCGAGTAAATTACAAGTCTTTTAGTACACGTGTTTACATTATTCATAATTCTTTTTTTTAAGGACAGGTGTTTACTACACCTTGACAGAACACTATCACGTTGGACCCCCCCTTTCCTTCATTTTTTTTTATGTTGGTAGTAGACGTGTCGTCTGATTGTGGGCAGGTTCCAATGATATATATATATATATATGGAGAAATGTTCCAATAATAAATTGATAATCTTGCAATTCTGTTTCTCTTGAAAGCGAAGTAATGATGTGTAAATTAGTTACTGGTCCAGAGACCAGACTTCCAGTTGCCATTTTTTTAAGCCAAAATGTTGAGAGTATTATGTGAGCTTTACTTCACCAATAATATGTGTCATGTACTGAGTTTGTTGAATGCATATTAGAATAATTAGAATAGTGAAATTTGAGATTAATAGATGAGAATAGAAAATAAAATAGTAATTTTTCATAATGTGAAAATGATGCTATTCGGATTAATAAAAATGTTGCTTGGATTGTACATTTAGAATAGCGAATAGTTGTAATCGAAAAGAAAATAGTGTTAACAAGGTGCTAATTAAGAGGAAAGATAGACAAGTGGGGTCTCAAACGAAATGTCACGACGTGGAGATGTCTAAAGTGGCGTCAACTTTGTCATTTCAGAACTGTGTTAGCGGAAATCCGAGAATAAAGTATTTTTTTTCTCTCTCACATCACACTTCCGAATACTAGCTATTTCAACATTTTGAATGAATAGAGAATAGCTACTGTTCTAGCTATTTCGAATAGCAAAACGTTGTTTGGATGCACATTGCTATTCCAAATAGTTCATATTCTCGAATAGCCCCCTATTCTAGTTATTTTCACTTCATCCAAACATAACACGGTTAACTTCTCCTATATTGCCTCCACTATTTTATCATGGTGTGTCTTTCCACTGTGGATTTGTTATCAACTTATGTTGTTTTGATTTTTGTGATAATACAGTTAAGATGGTAAGCTGTAATAGTAATAAACTAATATTGCATCAAACATACAATTTTGATTATATAATTACAGTTTCAATAATGCTTCAAACATACAATTTCAGATCCAATTTCACAAACAAATAGTTGCTCCAACAACGTGTTGTTGGGTCTTGTTTATGATCTATTTTGTTTAATTATTTTGTCGGAGAAAATGTTAGATTAATTGAGCTGTAGAATCTGATCCATTAATTAAAATATACATTGGTAGCACCGTGTTATTCCATGGATTTCTTATATTTTTTTTATTTATTATTGGAAAGTTCTAGCTATATTTTAATTACCTGTTTTTACGTGCTTTTTAATTGTGTTTTGGTTGCCTTATAAAATATGTTACTCTAATTAGGGACTAATACAAAATTTACTAATGCACATCACCAAGTAGAGGCTAGCCTTTCTTAACTGTTTATATGATTTTTTCAAAGTTCATATGTTTTTATCTAATAATAATAATTCCACAGTAATAAGCCTTGTTCATTATTGAAACATTACAAAATATTACATATTCTCCAATTTTCTTCATTTATCGAGGAAATTACACAAAATATGTTTATCATTATGTCTTCTTTTGCATTCTATTAAATTAAAAATCTAAGCAACCTAAAATAATTAATTTGAAATAATTAGAGAAAATGACAACGGTTCTTACCTTCACAGGTGTAAATAGAAGGGAATGGACTCTGCTGCTTTTCTGCATCCCACCATTCAAAATTTTTCATTTCACTATCTCGATACAAAAACTTTTTCATACACAAATCTCAACGAATTTGAATGGTTGGATCTAGAAAAGCTGGCTGCTACTTTTCTATCAGAAAAGCAGCAGAGTCGGACCCAAATAGAAGATGGCGGGTAGGCGAGTGGCTTTATTAGTATGAACTATGAAGAGGAGAGGGTTCGGATCCCCTAAAGTAATTCAATCTTTGGGTTTTTGATTGAGACCATCCGATTCGAATTCGTCACTTGAGATTGTCTCGGAATTCGAGTTCGTCATCGGAATGTGTGCGCTCACTTCGCGGATGGATTTTCACAGATTCGAATCGGACGGTCCCGATCCAAAACCCAAAGATTGGGTTACTTCACTGGATCCGAACTCGGAGACAGACGAGGAACTAGTAGGCCTGAAGGAGAGAGGAGATCTAGTTTATGTTGGGCTGGGAGGAGTTATTGAATTCGGATCCCCAAAGTAACCTAACTTTTGAGTTTAGATCTGAACTGTCTGATCTGTTCTGGCGCAAATATTATAGGTCATGACCGAATTGTCCTGATTCTAATCAGACCTGCGAATCTAAACTCAAAATTTTAGTTACCTTAGGGGATCCTGACTCGGGATTTTTGAATTCGTATTCTAGCTTGGAATTAGGATAGACTATTGCAGCCAGACAGCAATATTTGAATTTTTCACATAATCAGTGTTATAAAAAAAATGATCCGTGCAGAATCAACTGCCACGGTAGATTAAAGTGTTTGGTACATGACAAATTGATCATCCGAACACTTTGTTTTGTAGCTCAGGATTAAGAAGAACCCAAAAAATATTGAAGAGTTAAATTTATAAAATTGGCTTCTCCTTTCATGGAGGATTATTGGTCAAGTTATATAAGATGGTTTCTAGATGGCAATTTGGCCAACACATGCAATTATTGCAGACGGATACAATTTGTAGAAATATTTCATTGCAAGATGAAAGTGGCGAAGATGAAATTAGAGTGGAACTTCTATAGCTAACATCATTGATATGTTACATATTTGACCAACATGATTGGTAATTTGATGCAATGCCATTTTTTATTACTGTGGTCAATTTTATCCATCACTAAAGGGTAAAATTAATTGGAAATTATATAATTGGATATTTTTTTCTGTTGGAACGAATTAAATAAATCTAAAATGAATTATTGTTTGCTTACTGTAGAGATATTTCTCACTACGTAATTTATACATAAATTAGTTTTCAAATTATATGTTGTATCCGTGTGACAGTGAAATGGCAGTGGAACTTGAGAACTCGCCGTGAGCAATAACTTTCAGATTTTGGCCAAAAAGAATCCTAACATCAGATAGGAAAGAAATGGTGCAACATGTAGGCAAAACATCCTTGTGATCAATGTGGAGAGAAATATAATCGCTCTCATCATATTTATTTATTATGCAGCTGTCTGGCACGCATGTCTTCAAAAGTATCTGATCTAAAAAATTATATATTTTAGCAGAGGTGGCATCAGATCTACTTGGACATTTTTCATTATGCTAGGTATATTTTCATTTTGATCCTGCCAACAAAAGAAATCAATTTTTAATTGTTGATATTTTCATAAATCAACCATCACCGTAACTGTTAGCAAAGTTCTTTAAATCCACTAATCAGTATATTGCCTTGCTGCTGATACAACTACCATTTAACTAAAAAATTATTTTTCAAAACCTGCGGCCTATTAGTCGTCGTCAACGATAGCCCAATTTCAGATCTAAGAATAACATATTTAGGTATTTTGGGCTTTAGGGCTTTTGGGCTTTTAAACTTTGTGGAAGATTTTGGGTTATAGGCTCTCATTTTCTTGCTTAGTTTTATACTATCAAATATAAATAAAATATGATAGAATAGTATAGCATAAAAAATTACTTATGCCGTCATAAATTAATTCACCTATTTATGTTGCATAACTTATGTCGTGTCTCTCCTCTAAATTAACCCACCTATTCAGTTTTAACTCATGACTTAACTTTAACACACAACCAAACAAAAATATCTTATGCCATCGTAACTTGAAATAAATAACTTATGCCATCATAACTTTAAACCACAATCAAACATGACTATATATGCTCTCATAAATTTTCAAATATATTTTAAACCCACCTCCAATATTGTTTACTTGAAGAGAACCCAAAACTCAGTAAGCATGAAATAATATAATTTAGTCTATATGAGTAGAGTAAAAAATTAGTATTTTTTTATATATCTTTTATTGTCTCTTTTTAAGAAAATAATAAACTCTTCAAAACATCTACAAATAAAAATAAGTTTCCTATTATTTTTCTTTTAAAATTCAGTGAAAAGACCCACAAAACGAAAATCCTCAACATCCTCTTCAATATATTGTTCATATTTTGGAGGAAAAAAAAGAGGTAACGTAGTCACCAATTTCTTTAAATATGAACCAAGCTTCATACATATTAAAAAAAAATGGCCAAAGCAAATCTAACAAAATGGTGCTAAATTTTATCTACATGTGCTACTCATTATTATTATTATTTTTTTTTTTTGGACAGGTGTTTACTACTGCAGTTTACAGAAAACTATCAGGTTGGACCCCCTTTTTACCCTTCATATTTTTTTGTTTGCAGGACACGTGTCATCTGATTGTGGGCCTGTTCCAATGATAATTTGATAATCTTGGAATTCTGCTTCTCTTGAAAGCAAAGTAATGATGTGTAAATTAGTTAATTACTGGTCCAGAAGCTATTTTTAAGCCAAAATGTTGAGAGTATTATGTGACCTTTACTTCACCAATAATAATATGTGTCCTGTACATAAATGATTAACTTTTATCATGGTGTATCTTTCCACCGTGGATTTGTTATGAACTTATGTTGTTTTGATTTTTGTGAGAATATAATTAAGATGGTAAGACGTAAAGTAATGTATCAATTATCAAACATACAATTTTGAAATTCTGATGCAGAGAATATATATATAGCATTTTAATTAAAAAAATTAGAAACAAATAATTGCAACAACTTCCCTTGAAAAACATAGTTTTAATTATTTGAACTTGTTGTGCGGTTTGTGTTTGTAAATTTTGTAGTATGGTGTTTATTTTAATATATTAATTTGGAGCACATATATTGGATTTATTTAACATATAAGGCACAATCAGTTGTTTGTCCATTAATTAAAATATACATTGGTGGCACTGTGTTATTCTGTGGATTTCTTGTATTTTTGTAATCTATTATTGGAAAATATTAGCTATATTGCAATTGCATGCTTTTATGTGTTTTTTTTAATTATTTTCGTTGTCTTATTAAATATGTTACCCTAATTAGGGACTAATACTAAATTTAACTATGCACGTCACTAAGTAGGGGGCTAGGCTTTCTTAACCATTTATAAGTTTTTTTTTCAATGTTAATATTTCTATATCTAATAGTAACTCCACAGTAATTAGCTTTGTTTTTTGTTGAAAAATCACAGAATATTACATAATCTCCATATTTCATATTTTATGACCTTTTTTAGAAAAGAGTTTGTGATGTAACAAAAAAAAACAAAATCGGTGTATAAAAATAATGCAAATTCAGAAATAGTCAGAGATGGACATATTTTGGTCTCCTCCAATATTTTGTAATATAAGTCTAGGCCGTGAAACTTTTAACAAAATGAGGAGGGTTCAAATGCCTCCATTTTTTGTGCCTCCACCATGCCTCTATTTTTTAAAACTTTAATAACTCAAAATTTAAAACTTAAAAGTCAAAATAAAACCATTGGATGTGATCTATATCATTTTATCTATGTGCTCATAAAAAATTATGACATTTTGATTTTGTTTTTAATGTGAATCAATAAGTTGAAAAATCAACGTCTAGAAATTATCCACATTAGTACGTTTTTTACAAGCTCTTGATGACAACCAAAACAAAATTGAAATGTCATAATTTTTTACACGTGCATAGATAAAATGATGTAGATCATATCCAACGGTTTTATTTTGACTTTTAAGTTTTAAATTTTGAGTTATTAAAGTTTTAAAAAATGGAGGCATGGTGGAGGCATGAAAAATGGAGGCATTTGAACCCTCCTCTAACAAAATTGTTATTGTTATGATTTTATGAAGTTTCAATGTAAACCAACTTATACAAGTAAGATCA
This sequence comes from Carex kokanica, assembly GCA_025461125.1. Classification (NCBI taxonomy): domain Eukaryota; kingdom Viridiplantae; phylum Streptophyta; class Magnoliopsida; order Poales; family Cyperaceae; genus Carex; species Carex kokanica. Next base: position 1,545,714 of record JAJGRX010000748.1, on the reverse strand, counting down.
TCAATATTGTGTGATGTATCATCCTTGTATATATTGTTTATTATCATATCATGTGTTCTAAGCCTTTTTCCCTTTTTTTCTTTTTTTATTTCTATTGTGCATTTTCATATATATTTTTTATATTTTGATTTTGAAATATCATATTTAATCCTAAGAATTTTAACTAACAAATGAAAATAGTAGATTAAGCAATAATTATACTGCACTTCTTTGGTTTTGATGCACATCGCCAAGTAGAGGTGGGGTTTGGGTTAGTTTTTTTATATACAAGTAACACAACCAGTGGCGGAACCAGAAATGATCGATAGGGGGGGCCCAAGGGCTCAGGAACCATGAATAATCGGTAAGGGGGGGCCAGGAACCAGAAATCAATCGTAATCTTCAACTAATTTATTTATTTTTTTATTAAAGAGGCTTTATATGTTTTCTGGGGCCAAGGGGGGCCAGGGCCTAGGCTGGCCCCTGCCTTGGTTCCGCCCCTGTACACAACCATTGCACCTTATAGAATGTCTCAATTAGATTTCGTTCTATTATTATTTTTTGTATGAGTCTAATATTTTGACAATTTAAGTGAACATAAAAATGCTCTCGTTCGTCTCCAATTTCTCCCATTTACAAAAGATTTTTTTTTAAATAGAATTACTTTAAATTATTTCAACGAAACAAGCCTTCTTGGGCTGATTTTCAAAAACTAGCCTCCGCCGATCTCTAGAATCGGTGGAGCAAAAAAAACCCAATCTACACCAGTTCTAGGCCGGTGGAGCCTGTTTTGCACCAGTCGATACTCTCGCCACATAAAATCCCTCATCTATACCTCCACCGATCCCTAGGACCGGTGGAGCCTTGATTTCCAAATTTGAAGCCCGATGGCTCCATCTCTGTCTCTCCCTTTCCTCTCCTTCATCGTTTTTCCTCTTCCGAACTCATCAGTTTTTTTTTTCTTTTTCTTTTATCCTCTCAATTTACTCAATCATTTCTCTATCCAATCGTTTTAAAATTTCTGGATCGTCTAAGAGAGTTAGAAACTCTTCAGATCTACGATTTTGACAAGGTAAATATCCCTCTTTTTATAATTTTTTATTTTAGCCGAATTAAAATGAATAACTAATTTAATTTAGTTTGTTTAGTATATTTAGATTGTTTTTGTGAAGAATGGTGCGGCTGTCTGGTTTATCCTAAACCTACACCAATCCACAGGACCGGTGGTGGCATTTTTGAAGCTCCACCGATCCACAGGATCGGTGCAAGGGTATTTGGTGTGGTCTTCCGTGTAGTATGGTGTGGCTGGTGCAAAACGGGCTTCACCAATCTCTAGGATCGGTGGAGACTAGTTTTCTAACTTCCGCCCAACCAAGGCTTGTTCCGTTGAAATAATTTAAAGGAATACTATTTAAAAAAAAAAAAAATCTTTACAAAATGCACGTTTAAGAGAGCAACAAGGGAGATGTTTAGCAATTCTAAGTTGATGTAGAGCATGAATGCAAGTGTTGGTGTCAACTGTCAACTAGCTCTATATATCTATAAATGAAATATAATTGTAGAGATAGAGGATCACTAATGATTGATACTAAACCTAGGCTATGATTTGGTATGATTTGCTGCATAATCTCAGCTAACAGATCTTTCTGTCAAATCATTGAACATGCTCATTGCATTTCCAAGTGTCATTATGTAAAGTTCTAAACCAACTTTTCATGCATAAAATAATTAAAGAAATACACATTAATTGAATAGCATCAACTTGGTGGCTTGTTATTTAAATTAGCATTTAGCAAGTGATATGAAATCACCGACATTTTTAAAAGTACCCTAAGTTTACAGATTAATAAATCTGTACCCGACTCGCTAAGAATTTTAAATATGTCCAAACCGGCCATTTTAAACAAATAGCTAAAATGATGAAATATAACACTAAAAAATCGAATTTTTTTTCCCTTTGTCAAATTACTTTTTTGATAGCATATTTATACTAAAACACGCTAAATCCCTTTGTCAAATTATGTTAATTATGCTGATTTACATTAAATTACTTGAAATTATGTTAATTTTTTTTAAGAGACAAATAGCTAAAATGCTGAATTCAAGTAATTTATAGTATTTTAGTATAAATATGCTAATTACGTATTTCAAGTAATTTCAAGTAATTTCAAGTAATTTTGTGTTATATTTCAGCATTTTAGCTATTTGTCTCTTAAAAAAAATTAACATAATTTCAAGTAATTTAATGTAAATCAGCATAAATTAACATAATTTGACAAAGGGATTTGACAAAGGGATTTAGCATGTTTTAGTATAAATATGCTATCAAAAAAGTAATTTGACAAAGGAAAAAAAATCGATTTTTTAGTGTTATATTTCATCATTTTAGCTATTTGTCTAAAAAAATAAAATAATAAAATAAAAAAGGGTGGGGACCGGCCATTTAATGGCCGGTCGGGCTTTTTAATCGGGACCGGCCATTAAATGGCTGGTTTGGGCATATTTAAAATTCTCAGCGAGTCGGGTGCAGATTTATTAATATGTAATTAACTTAGGGTAGTTTTAAAAATGTCGGTGATTTCATGTATGTTATCTCCTTCATTTTCTCAAAAGATCAATTATTATAATAAATAAAGCATATTGGCCTACGTAATTTTTTTGGGGAAATAACTTTTTATAACATACATGAAAACAATCCATGAGGCTAATCATAGGTTTTATGAATAAGGATTGTAACAACCGACACATTGCATATAAATAGAAAAAAAAAAATCATAATTAGACATGTGTTTTACTGTACAAATAATCAGGTAATAAATTATGTAAGTTGAAAGTTAATTGGTCATCCATCAAACAATGAAAAAAATGATTCAATTTTATTAATATTTAGTTGATAATCAAATAATTTTTATAATATAATCAAATTTGATATTTACTTTATTGTAATATTTTAATAATAAAAGAACATATCCGAAATTGGAATTTTAAATAAATTAGTTTAGCTTTCCATAGACCTACCCATCACATATAAAAAAATATACAAATGACTAGAGATTCTACCGTGAATAATACCTACAATATCAAAACAACCAATTTGTCTAGTAGTTTATGTTATTCCAAACTCCAAGAAAATCATGTGACCAAGGAAAGCTGTATTTTAATTAATAGCCCACTATCTATGTACTCGCCTATTTATATAAGAGATGGAGATTGAAATGCATTTGAGCCGAAATTTTTAAATATAGCACAACAAAAAAAAAAATATACCAAAACGGCACCGTTTCGCAGGAATTCGAGATTTAGCACGGCCGCAGATCGGCTGAGCGGCCCCATTTACTGGGGACCGCAGATTGGCTGAGCGGCCCCAGAAATGGGGCCGCATATCAGCTGAGCGGCCCCTATTTTCCCAAATTTGCGCGGCATCTACTCTGCTCACATGTTAGACCTCATGGATTCGTATATTTTGCATGGACCAATCTTACATTTAAATATTTGGACTCCAGAGTAAAAACATCATGCATCCATTTTGTACAATATACTAATTTTGTATTGGAATTATCATTTAATCATAGACCATGTTCATACTTTGACACATGTTAGACCTCATGGATTCGTATATTTTGCATGGACCAATCTTACATTTAAATATTTGGACTCCAGAGTAAAAACATCATGCATCCATTTTGTACAATATACTAATTTTGTAATGGAATTATCATTTAATCATAGACCATGTTCATACTTTGACGAAGTCTATAAAGCATATAGCTGCTGTAAATTGGTGACATGACAATACGTGAAGCTCACTGTTATCACTGGAGATAAAAAAAATAGGGGCCGCTCAGCGGATATGCGGCCCCATTTTTGGGGCCGCTCAGCCAATCTGCGGTCCCCAGGAAATGGGGCCGCTCAGCCGATCTGCGGCCGTGCTAAATCTCAAATTCCTGCAAAACGGTGCCGTTTTGGTATATATTTTTTTTTACTGTGCTATATTTAAAAATTTCGGGCATTTGAGACATTTTATTAAGAAAATAATGACAGCGATAATTAAATTGTACTGTCTCTGTTGAGAATTAGACTTGATATGATGATAAAAGATAAATAATTTTTGTGTGGGATTGTAATTTTAAAATTTGGATAAAAGATCCTTTATTAATATTAAAATTTGAAAGACTAGAACTTTATATTTTCATTAAAAATGTCAATAATAACTCTTTTAGCAAAATTCTCAAATAGGAAACTATCATGAATATTTCTCATTCATGCAAAAAAATGATGCCACTTGGAAAAGTTTATTAGTTTTTTTTTCAAGGATATATGCATCACCAATTTATAAATTAATCTCTTGCGTTTTTGGTTTTTGAGCTATATTTTTTCTTTCAATGTTTCTCGTGATTTTTTTATAATTATGTACAACACATTTGATTTTAAATATTGCTCTTTTTATCAAACTTACAAATTTGAACACGAGTCTAACTATATGAAAATGATTTGAAGATTTTGATCCTTCATCATATATTAAAAAAGATGATCTTGACATTTTTCCCACCTAATCATTTTTTTTGGTTTTTCAAGGATATTTCCGATATTTGGCGAATTTGCAAGGTCATGTTAGAGGATCCGACTCTGCTGCTTTTCCTATAGAAAAACAGAGTCTTGTTTTTCCAATCCTAATTATTCAAAAAAATTCATGCATGTATCTTGATAAAGAAACTTTTCATGCACAAATTTTAACAAATTTAAATAGTTGAGATAAAAAAAACAGGACCATGTTTTTCTCTCAGAAAAGCAGCAGAGTCCGTTCCCATGCTAGATGCATGCTAAACACCTTCTGGTTTACATCACTACTAACACAACAGATCTCAGATAAATCACCTGATATTATGACAAGCCTAGCAAATAATATGAATTAACAATCTAACAACATGCCTAATGATAGATGCAACACTTTAAATCCTTTGTAACAGGTACAAATTTTGTAAAGGTATGGCGAGTCACTGACATCTATTATTCTATCTCATATAGGTTATAAATTCAAAGGAAATTCTTAAAGGGTCATCTAATTGACTTGCTATACAGTATGGATTTGTGTGTCTAGGCATAGAAGATCAGAATTTCAAAACCCATAATGCTTCCAAAACAACCTATTGGTTTTTGGAATTTTGATAGCTTGGTAGTATAGGGTTCAAAATCTGACATACACACAAGCTTGACTTGATTCTCTCTGTGTTAAATTGCTGAATTTGAGCTGGCAGAGTGGCATTCTTTCAATTTTTCTGTTTGTCAATTTTATTTTTGACAAATTTGCTACAAAAGCCCTCCAATTCATCAAGAATTAACGTTTGTTGTAAAACTCTATTAAGAAAAGAAGAAAGGAACTATCGCTTCTAAGTTCTAACACCATTACATCCATGAATTGGGGTCAACTGACCCCATTTAATTTCAAAATTTCAATACTCATATATGATTTTATGTATAGTTCAGAGTAAAATGTTATGAATACTGTAAAATTGACTGACCCCCATTCACAGCATGAAAAATTTATATGATTGATCTCCATTCACGTTTGACTTCCGTAGCTTGAAAGTCTGGCTCCGCCCCTGATTACACCAACCATAACATACCTGGAATAATTTGATATGTTGCTGAAATTATTTGTAAGAAAGTTAAGGGAACAGTTGAAAATATTATGTTAATAGAAGGTTATGATTACAAAAATGTTGGTTTTATTTTTGCACAACGGTCCCTACACCTTCCTTCCCATGTGATCTCTGAATTTGATCTATCAAATTTAGAGTTGTAGACCCAATACCCTGAATAAATAGGAGCCTCAAGGAGGTTTGCATATATACCCATTTTTCTAATCTTTTTATATTATTACCCTTACAATAATTTATCTACAAGGCAAATTCTTCTATGGACATAAAGACCTATTTGTAAAATGAACATATTTTCATTTTCAAAGTTCAAACAGTCGATCCGACCGTTCAACATTATCTCCATATTAAAATGTACTTGGAGGTCAAATTTTACATTTGTTTTGAATTTTTTTACTATTTATTAATTATTTTACAAAAATTAGTCCAGACCATTGAATTTTGTAAAATACTTAATAAATAGAAAATTCAAAAAAATGTAAAATTTGACCTCCAAGTACATTTTAATATGGAGATAATGTTAAACGGTCGGATCGACTGTTTGAACTTTGAAATAAAAATAGGACTAATTTTACAAATAGGTCCTTATGTCCACCGAAGCATCTCTCTATTTACAAATGTCTCTACCTGAATTGACTATGGAGCTGGCATTCTCCATTCTTTGACACTTTACACTCTTTTTTCTCTCTCATTTTTATAATTAAACCCTTGTCACAGCTCCACGTGACTTGGACATAAAGCAATGGAAAGACACCGAATCCAATTTTTTTTATTACATATTGCCCCCCTATTAAACAAAAAAGACATGGGACCCATCTGTCAGTGAAAAAAGATACACAGAATTTTCTGCTACTAGCAACCAAAAAAGTTAAGACTGGGGCTATTGACAGTTTCATGATGACACATTAAAAAGTTTGCTTTGCACGTATGTATAGTTGTATACACACATCTGAAAATGATATAAATGTCATTAAAAATATTGTGCTAAAAAAGATTTTTTTTTTTTTTTTTTACTAGAAAGTGTGTGAAATAAGTAGATTAGTTATGGAAAAATAGCAAAAAATTCAAGTCCCTTGACAATAATTGCAAAAATATATTGAGATAGCTACAAAAGAGTTGCTTCATAATTTTCAATTAAGTTTTGAAATGGTCCAATTACGCAGGGAAAAAAATTTAGAAGTACGAAAAGTATTGTCTAATTTAAAAAAAAAATTAAATTCATGCACCTCAGCACCTGTCATTTTCATGCTTCCAATCAATATAACTAAATGAAATAAAAAAAAACCTTTTCAAAGCAAAAAAGAAATAATGATGATCATCAACACGCAATTCAGACAAGGATTTGAACTCAACGTTTCTAGCATGTACCAATATATTTCTTTTACTAATCAAATATACGCTTTCTGAGTACATACAATAGGCAGACAAATACACATAAACACAGAAGTTAATTAAAATCACTAATGATTCAAAAACAAATTAAACTACAACCACCAAAACAAACAAAAAAATGAATATTAACTCGGCATTATTTCCAACCTAAAATTATGAATACAACATCCCCAAAAAATTTGGCCAAGGACCTAGAAATTTTTGCGTGCATCGTTCTAGCGGCGTACAGCCAGATCACCCCCACCCGAACCAACCTCAACCCGAAAGACAAAACCCTAATTTCACGAGGAAGAACCATACCAACCAACCAACCAATCAATATCTACGGGCATCTCTTATTGCTTTGGATGCTTTGCAAAACCTTGTTAACTCAATCCAGCTGCGGTATACTCGTTTTCAAGCACCGGTTGTGTGCGTGTGCCTAATGCCACTGGTGCCTGGGCCCCACCGACTCGAGCGAAATGCAATGCCTCCCCTGCCTCAGACTGTCTCTCCATCTCCTTCACCTTCTTTTCCCTCCTATACCTCACAATGCAACATATCAGCATTGACAACAGGACTAACACTACAAGTCCCCCAACAGCTCCCCCTATTATCTTCCATGCCTTGCTAGAGATCTTCTTATGATGGGTGGGCCCTGAAGGGGCCGGCGAAGGAGATATCCCGCTTGTATTAACCGCAATTGCAAAATGGCCCCTCCTATAAGTCTCACATTTATTACTTGATACCAAATCCCTGAATTGGGCCACCCCGTTTAGGTCGAACCACACGCATTTTGGGTCAGTACCGGCTGCTGAAGTGGTTAAATTTCCAAAATCAATTGAAATTGGTGATTCTGATGCCACGAAATCCAACTCGGGTAAATTGGTACCAGACAAATTAGCTGCATCATATGCTAACAAACCGATTATCGGTGTCAGGTACGTGAAACCGGTGAGCGGGTAGTAGTCAGAGGTCCAGTTACCGAGGTTTTGGTACACAAGAACGAGTCTTTCCACATATGGTTGCACAATCACACCTACTGGCATGTCAAACTGCATGTAAGTCGGGTAACCGCGTTTACGCAAACTGCCGCTTCTTAACCTTAAAGCTGAGATACTGATACCAGTGAGATTGGCCGGTACTTGGCCAGTATAAATGATGCCGGTATGGGGGTGTAGGAAAGCCCGGTACGCGTAGTCTTGTAGTAGTGAATCAAGTTCTCTTGCTGGGGACTGAGAGGTACATTCGTGCAGGAAAAGGACACAAATTAGAGAGACCCAAATCACCAAATTGTGCGTACACTCCATCAATGCGCGCAAAGTTGAGGAGAAATTGAAACCCAGATCCCTTAAATTCACTGTGAAAGGGATCTGGGAGGAGAATATGGTGAATCCAGCAAGTTAAACTTACAATCTGGTCCTTCTCATCTCTTGTAACAACGAAAAACCCCACCAATGTAGTACCACAAATAAAATATTTGTAGCTTCAAGTGATAAAACCCAAAATAACACTCTTTGTAGTTTCCCTGAAGTTACCTCTTAGAAGCTTCCAGTAAAAACAAACGCTAAAGAAAGCTCAAATTTTCTCAGAGCTTTTCCAATTCAAGCATGGCGAGGTAGTGCGAAGAACCTAAAGCTGGAGCCGCATTTTTAGTAGAAAAGATAGGATCTTTTACAAAGAAAGAATGAGCGAAAATCATGAAAAGCTTGAAAATCGTATGATCCGGCGCTTTTAGTGGATAAGATTTATTGTTGATTGCGAGAGGAGATTGCAGTTTGTGTGGGAGAGAGCAAGAGCAACTAAAATGGAGATTTTTACGGAAAGGGAAATAAATTAAAATTTGGGGGCTATGTGGGAGAGAGAAAGAGAGAGAGAGAGAAGAGGAAGTGCCAAATAAAACCCTCTAATAAAAGAAATTTGTGTAGACGTGGTCTACGTTTATTTTTAAACTTCATTGTGAAAGCAAATATATTTGACGTAGCATAAGAAATTTTCATAATTTATTTTTAAAAGTATCTTAAATCTAAATAGAACAAAGTTAATTATTTAGCATGAATATTTGACCCTTTATTAAGAATAAGAAAAGCTTTTGGAAATCAAAATTTAGATATTGACAAAAATAAGTAAATTGATAAATAAATTATAGCAAAAACTGAGATACTCTGTTTAGGACATTTAACATTTGACTATTATATGCTAATTATAAAATAGCATGATGTTGTAAGTTTGTAACCAAATCAATACCAGAAAACCAAATTAGAATACTTTTTAGCAAATGTTTAAATAGTGTTTATCGCGTCATAGCAGAACGGCTGAAAAAACAACGCTATGCCCATATAGCGCCGCTATAGCGGCAATAGCGTCGTAGCTTTTATGGTCCGAAAACGCTACAGCGCGGTATTTAGAACCATGTTTTTTAGCAATTACCGTTGCATTGATGAGACCATAGACCGGGTGTACGCGAACCGCGCTTTGCCAAAAACTCGGTGTCACTAAAAAGACCACTTAAAAAATCCCGAAACTACCCTTCAGTAAGTCCGAAGCGGCAGTACGGATGCGTCAGGTTAACGCCTTGACGCCGTTAAAGTGCTACTTTTCTTTTTGGACCCTGTACTTTTCCAACGTCCGGATGGTCTCCCAAGGCCTTCTTTTTAGATTAGAAAGCAGCACAATATCAGTCATACCCCTTATAAATTGATAATATCATACAACCTCATATATACTTCATATAGGTATGAAGTACAGAGGATGTGAAGGAACTTCTAAGATATACATGATAATATGATATGTTGCAAAATCTAACTAAAAATATTGTGAATGTACATGACAATTTATATTATCCAACATTTAAGATATTTTTTAATTTTTGACATATGCAAAGGAATGTATATAATTTTCACAATTATATGGAAATGAAGATTTCCAGCAAAGAAAGGATGATTAGAATCTTAAAAATATCTAAAAAAAGGGAATTTTTTTTTATCTATATCTTCTTTAACTTTATCTTTAGAATGGATTTAAATTTCATTGTGGAAAAGTGCATCTGAAATAATATATCATATTTAGAGAGCAAAGAAAGAAGATCCAGAAAAATATTTTCTTAGTGACATTATATATAATACAACTATAAATAAAATATAAACCACATTATTTCTTCTATTTTCTCTTCCTAATATTATTTTTATAAAAAAATAATTTTTCTTAACTTACTAATATTTCTTTTATAACAAATAATTTTGCTCGCTCTGCCCATATTTATTTTTCCTCATAATATCCTTAGAATTTTATTCATATTTGGAGAATACCGGTACCGGTACACATGAAATCAGTCCTCGTTCTGTAGAAGCCCGAGTAACAAAATTATCATTAAAGAGGGTTCTTTCTGTAAAGATCCAATGAAGGGTTTATTAAGATGTAATCTAGATCGTAGGACTTATAATGGACGGTGTAGATATCTTAAAGAAAGGTTTCATGATTTCATTCCTCTTAAGTTGTGGGCCCCACAGGGTCCAGCTCACAGAATGTTAGCTGGGCGCATCCCAAAAAGGGAAGGGATTTTAATTGTGATATTATTGCTTTTTAATTTAATTTTCATATTTTGAGAAAGAATTTCGTACAGAAGTCCTAGAATTACTTTTATTTGTGCAGATACCTTCCTGTAAAAGTACATATTACCAAGCATGCCCCTACTGTACCCTTGTACAGTTGTACTTCATTTGTCTTCTTCTTTCTAGCAGAATCTAAATATTAGGTTGCGTATATATTTAATCAGAAGGATGCATCGGTGGACATAAGGACCTATTTGTAAAATGAACATATTTTCATTTTCAAAGTTCAAACAGTCGATCCGACCGTTCAACATTATCTCCATATTAAAATGTACTTGGAGGTCAAATTTTACATTTTTTTGAATTTTTTTACTATTTATTAAGTATTTTACAAATTCAATGGTCTGAATTTGACTAGTTTTTGTAAAATACTTAATAAATAGTAAAAAATTCAAAAAAATGTAAAATTTGACCTCCAAGTACATTTTAATATGGAGATAATGTTGAACGGTCGGATCGACTGTTTGAACTTTGAAAATGAAAATATGTTCATTTTACAAATAGGTCCTTGTGTCCACCGAAGCAAATGCCATTAGAGCATTTAATTAACGAGAGCAGATACCAAATAATTTCAGTTTGTTTATTATTCGAAAATAATTAAATATGTTTTAAATACTAGAAATAATATTTATTTCTTTTCGCTAAAGAAAAAAAAATACCAAATATGCGATTTATGTTGTTGAAAATAATTATTCCGGTTCTTTATAAAATATTTATTTATTTATTACTCTAAAATTAAATAAACTGAAGTAATTGCTACTATACTCAATTGGATGGTTCATAATTTTTGCATATTCAATTGGATGGTTCATAATTTTGGGGATTTGATTTGTTTCCTTAATTTTTTTTTTTTCCAATTTTTTTGCTTGGGAACCAACCAACCAACCAAATAGCACTTGGCTCATCGGACCTACTTTGGTTTGATGGGCTTAATCACCGTCGATTTGTTTTAAGATCCGTGCGAAATGCTTTAAAATTTGTGCATATCTATTTTAATTTTCGTGCGCACAAATCTTAAATTAGATCGACGGTCATTATGCTCGTTGAACCTAAAAGTATGTCCGATGGGCATCGGACCTACTCCATTCTCACCAAATAGACTACTCTGTAAGTGGGGCCCACTTTGGCTATGAAGTGTGCGGTACAACTGTATGAATTTTTTTTTTGGGACGGTGTTATTTTTTCTTGGGACAAATCAAAGAGTGAAACAAAAGTTTCATAATAAATGATGTCATACTCTGTGTGCGCTCCTGTTTATAATTCAAACCATTTTTTTTTTTGCTTTTGAAAACTTGGAAAAATTAAAAACGGAAAAAGGATAGGCACCTAAGAGTCAAAATCCTCTTTTACAATCACACACAACATTAATTTTGTGGCTATTTACAGACGTATGTCATGGACATGCTAACAATTTTCTAGGTATGAAATGTATTATAGTAGTGACAGTTTGATAAAAAAAAATTAAAATCAAGTTAATTTTAATTATAAAAAGTATAAGCATGTTGTTTGCAGTTGTGTATCAAAATTTGTACAATTCAAGTATCAGTTGATGACTGAGGCTATGAACTCAAATTTTCGGTTTGAAAGTCCTATCAATCGATTCGAATCGTTCAACATAGTCTCCATATAAATATGTACTTGTAATTTTACATTTTTTAGAATTTGTTTACTATTTGTATACTATTTTTTTTGAATGGGTAGAAAATCATTATTTTTTTATGGTCCATAATTTCAGATCAAGTCATTTTCTATCCATTAAAAAAATAGTAATTTTTTTTAAAAAAAATATAAAATTTAGTTTACAAGTACATATTTACACGAAAACCATATTAAAAAATTTGAATCGACTGTTAAATTTTGAAAAACAAATATATTGATCCATAGTACGGACCAGTACGCTATGCATAGTACCATCAGTTAATATCTCATAAAGGAGCGTCAAACAAAGAAAAATGCAAATTTAAAATGATTTAATAAATGATAAAAATTACATCTCATCATTTTTATCTGCATAATATACATACAAACAGTATAGATCACACTCAAAATATATGACGGGTTTCAAAAAACATGGTTCATTGACAATTATAATCCAAAAATTACTAGAATTGCTTTCATATTTTTATTGTTTTATCTATGTGGCAGTGAGACAGCACATGATTTGCATGCTGGTTTTAGCCACAGAAAATCAGAAAGGATTGCACCCTGATGGTCCACACGGGTCTTTAATCCAATGAACTAACTTGAACGTTGGATCCCAATGCAGTGATTGTTAGGTTACCACTTACCACCTAACGAGGAAATTTGAACCGGTTCCAAATGATTTTCTTTTTTTCTTTTTTCAAAATAAAAAAGTAAGAACCAAATGTAGACTGTGCAAAATAATATGTTATAAGAAGTTCAATGTTCTTATTTCTGACAACTCAAGCTATGATTTTTGTATTTAGAATTTTAATAACTCAAAATTTTAAAACTTAAATATTAAAAATAACAAATTAAAAATTTAGATTATCTGTATCACTTTATTTATGTCAGTACAACAATAATTTATTATATTTGGACTTTGTTCAAATTAGCATTAAGAGCTTTTAAATATCTAGTAGTATGAATAATTTATGGAAGTTGATTTTTGAAGCTCTTGATTTTGCCAAAAAAAGGAGAAATGTTTTAATTATTCGATGTGCATATAAAATATATAGTAGTATGGATGCAACTATTGATTTTATTTTCTTATTTATATATTCTTGTACAAAAATAATATTAGAGATTTGTGAAGTAAAGACGTGTTGTAGACATGAACAAAGATATTTAAATTTCTCCGTGAAGTCAAATCTAAAATTTTAGAATAATTATTTCAGTACCCACGCTACAGTACCCGCACTGTACCCGCACTGTTATTTTAGGAAAATTCATATATTATATGTAGTTCATTGTATAGGTATAAATACTTGCCCTGTTTGAGCTATATACTTCACAGTATCAAAAATTTTAAAACAAAATTACAGTTTTGGAACAGTTGCGGTCCCCACATGCCGTTTAAGTGGTCCCCTAATGCGGGTACAACATGAAAATTTTTCAAAAAAGGTGCGGGTACAGTTATTTTAAGAAAATTCATATATCATATGTAGTTGATTGTATAGGTATAAATACTTGCACTGCTTGAGCTATATACTTCACAGTATCAAAATTTTTAAAACAAAATTACAGTTTTCGAACAGTTGCAGTCCCCACATGCCGTTTGACTGGTCCCCTAATGCGGGTACAACTTGAAATTTTTTCAAAAAAGGTGCGGGTACAGTTATTTTAGGAAAATTCATATATCAGAAGTAGTTGATTGTATAGGTATAAATACTTGACCTGTTCGAGATATATACTTCACAGTATCAAAATTTTTAAAACAAAATTACAGTTTTGGAACAGTTGCGGTCCCCACATGCCGTTTGAGTGGTCCCCTAATGCGGGTACAACATGAAATTTTTTCAAAAAAGATGCGGGTACAGTTATTTTAGGAAAATTCATATATCAGAAGTAGTTGATTGTATAGGTATAAATACTTGACCTGTTTAAGATATATACTTCACATTATTACTATTAAATTTGGAAAACAAAATTACAGTTTTGGAATAGTTGCGGTCCCCACAAGCAGTTATGGCAGTTTAGGTGTGGGTACAGTGCGGGTACTGTAGCGTGGGTACTCATATCAGCTTCCAAAATTTTAATCTATGAATTTACGAGTGTGTATCTCTTGCAGTATCGCATAAGAATTTTGGGTTTTAAAAAAGGATAAAGATTTTTTTTTCCCGGCTCCTATCCCCCATTCATCTCCCAATTATTAATTATCTAGGGGACCACAACTTCAAACACAAAAAGACAAAAGAAAACGTGTATCAATCATTAATGACGTGGGGGACCGCTTATATTTGAAAAAAATTACAACTGGCTCGCACAAATATTCATATATAATACATCAAGTATTCATATATAATACATTAAGTATTCATATCTAAGATATCAAGTATTTTTAAAAAAACTGGACATATCACTCACCCATCTTTTACATGTTTTTAGAGGTGATTTTTTTTTCTCCGTTCACTCTAACCAATATTTCTAACAATCTATGAAGAATTTTGCGAATCTAAAATCACAAACGTCTTCTACGCAATTTTCTCTTTCAAATGAGATCCATGATGAAGTACTTTTGAGTTATCCGTCGGCAAGTATTCATACCTTGTAAAATTATTTATATCTCATCGTGCAAGTATTCATACCATGTCGAGCAAGTATTCATACCTCGTCGAACAAGTATTCATACCTAATATATCAAGTAAAAAATGATTGAGTGATAATGAAATTTCAATTGGTAAAAAATGAGTGAATGATGTGTCCACTTTTTTATTTGTGAAATACTGATGAGGTATGAATACTTGCTCGATGAGGTATGAATACTTGAATGACAAGGTATGAATACTTGTGCAACGGACAACTTGAAAGTATGTCATCATGGATCTCATTTGAAAGAGAAAATTGCGTAGAAGACGTTCGTGATTTTAGATTTGCAAAATTCATCACAGATTATCAGAAATATTGGTTAGAGTGAATGGAGAAAAAAAACCACCTCTAAAAACGTGTAAAAGATGAGTAAGTGATGTGTCCAGTTTTTTTTTTATATTTGATATCTTATATATGAATACTTGATGTATTATATATGAATACTTGATGTATTACATATGAAAACTTGCACTCGTCGCGATAATAACACGTTTTGTTCTGTCTTTTAGCGCTGAAATTTGTGGTTCCCTCTTAATTAGCGGTCAACAAAGACAGTTATTACCGGGGAATGAATGAGGGATGTTAGTTGGTCTCTTTAAAAAAATAAGGGAATCCACTTTAAAATTCGTTTAAACTTGCATTAAACGGTTCGGGTCTAATCTAACTCGGGTCCGGATCCCCTAAAGTAATCCAATTTGGGTTTTGGATCAGGACCGTCCGAGTCGAATCTGTCGCTCTAGATCGCCTCGGGATTCGAACCTGTCTCTCGGGATACGTGCACTCCACTTTAGTTGAATGGTCACAGTCGAATCGGACGGTCCTGATCCAAAACCCAATTTTTGAGTTACTTCACTGGGTCTGAATTCATCTAACTCTGTTATGTATCTTCCTTGTCCGAAGTTTGAGTTTACATTTATTTTATGAGAATTTTCATTGCTAAATATCTATCAGATTCAAATTTGAGTTCAAGAGGCTTTGCTTTCAGCCGATCCACTTCAAAATCTGTACGTATCTATTTTAATATTTGTACGGATTAAGTATGCACAAATTTAAAGAGCCCCATTGCTTCATGCTCTAATTGTACGCCAATATTTTTATCTTCAATTTCAAAGTTCAAGCAGATAATCCGAATTGCTCAACATGATATCCACGTTAAAATATAATTGTAGACCAAATTTTATATTTTTTGAAATTCTTTTACTATATTTTAAGATAGGTACAAAATTATTGTTTTTAGATGGTCCACAATTTCCTGAAAAACAATTATTTTGTACTTAAAAAATAGTAAAAAAAATTTCAAAAATTATAAAATTTGATCTCTAAGCACATTTTAACGTGGATATCATGTTGAGCGGTTCAAATATTTTGTTTCGACTTTGAAATTAAAAATAAAAATATTAGATACGATTGAAACATGAAGTAATAGGCATTTGAGCCCTCCTCAATTTTAAAATTGAGCCAACCTCATTCAAATTTGAATTCGATAGAAATCGCACGCACTATAGAACAGCACAAATATCCACCTGGCATGTCCTAGTTATCACGTTATCACAAGAAATGAATGTCGGACATGTATACAAGCTGTTTGCGACACAGAACTTAAAATTGTGGCTGCATAAAATTATTATTATTGATGACATCATTTTATAAGTTAACAATTCTACGTACTGGCAGCAAAATTCTAACCTCTCTGATTGTTGTAACAGTCTTACATATTAATTGCATGCAATTTCACATGACTTGCGACAATTGTAACATAATTTGCGAATTATTCATTTTCAGCACGGATCGATTCGTGTTATGAATTTATGTTTATATTTTCAAAATTAAAACATTTAATTCAAATCGCTTTGACCTCCATTTAAAATATATCAAAACGTAGTCGTGGATCAAATTTAACATTTTTTGTTGTTGCTTTTTTAGATTGATAAAAGATCACACGCACTTTGCTTGATTTTCCAAATTTAAATCAACTACCTTATTTCATTGGATTTGAGATTTAATTAGTGGCCCATGACGCAATTTCCAATCAGATAAATTGTGATTAAAATAATCCATAACTTTTGGTCCCAGTGTTTTCTTTTTCCTTTTCTTTTGGCAAGACATGGTTCTGCCTAGAGTGGAAAAAACGTGCCGTGCCGTGCCGTGACAAAAATTATGAGGGGTGGTCACGGCGTGACTCGCGTGCCGTGACCAAACGTGAACGCACGTTTGATTGCATTTAACGTTTTAAAAAAAAATACGAAACGATTCTTTAAAATTCAAATGTTTTAATTGAAATTTAAATGTAAATATTTTAATTAAAATAAAATTATACCTTATAGGAAGGTATGTTAGTGTATTGTCTCGTGACTGCCGTGACTGGCGTGTCTACCGTTCCGTGACTCGTGTGTCCCGTGCCATGCTGTACTGTGACCAAGGCAATTTCCGTGCCGTGCCGTGTCTTCTTTGCCAACAATTGGTCACGGCACGCGAATGGTCACGGCACGGGACACGCGAGTCACGGCACGCAAAGAACACGCGTGCCGTTCCGTGACGGAGTCGTCTCCGGCGTGCCATTTTTCCCACTCTAGTTGTGCCTTTTATTTTGTTGCAACTAATTAATTGCCCTATTTTTAATTTTATGAATTTTATATTTTATAGCCGACAACTTATTAATTGCTGTCTATTTTAACATATTTTATATAATTAACAGAGTAATAACAAGTACCAAATATTATGTATGTACTTAAATTTAACAAGGAATTTTGCCACGCAGTCTCTACACTGACTGTTACATATTAAAACAGTCGGTGGTTGAGAGTAAGTGAAGGAGTTTTTCTCTCATGATGTAAACAAAAAAATAAATAAAAGAACTGAAAAAGAATTATATATTTTTTTCTTACAAAAAGCTAAAAAACTAAGCAAGCAAGCATAAGTCAAGCTTGGTCAACTTTAAACTCCTTAATAATAAACAGACCAGAATCAAGCGTAACTAAGTATGAAATTTATTTTGTTTCTTAATAATATTTATGGAAGTGAGCTGACGTGTCATGCTGATATTGGATGCTAAGATAATCTAAGTATTTGAATTATATTTCATGTCCGATCTAAACAGTTTGATTCACGTCAAAATTCAAGCGTACATTTACAAAAAATTGTTAAGATAATCCAAGTATTTGAATTGGGGTTCTAAATAGCGCGCTATAGCTTTTTCAGATCATAAAAGCTATGGCATTATGCATAGCATTATTTTTTTAACTGTTCCATTATGACGCAATAAACGCTATAAACCTTTTATTTGAATTAAACCCGAGTTGCTTTAAGAAACAAAATATTTAAGTATTTGCTAAAATAATCTAAGATTATCTTAGCAAATACTTAGATTATCTTTCAAACTCGAATTGCTTTAAGAAATTGATTTACGGAGGAAAAATATTTTTTTCCTTTCTCACTCTAAAAAATTGTGTAGAGAGAGAGAGAGTTCTGTTTTTCAGTCCACATCCTTTTATCTGTTGTACTATATGACAAATTTGCTTTTCAATAGCACTTTGTGGTGCGTTACGAATCATTGCTAGCTAAATAAAGATGAATTCTTTTTTATATAAATTTACTCCTGTGCCTTCCAGCAACAAGTACATTAATGTTTTTTGTTTGTTTGTTAATATTCTTGATTAAATTTCTATTAACCATCTCATTTAGGTAGCATTGTTCTTCAATAGTGATCTCTAAATAAATTATAGTAGCTGGTACTGCTACTGATTGTAATAAATCAAAGGCCACCTTGTTTCTCTATTTTTTTTTTCCATTGTGTTTGAAGCAATTAAGTTGTTAATCACATAATCCTTTTTGTAACCCTTGTTTTATATATTCAGCTAATAGTACAACTCATTAATTTGCTCACTGCAAACACATCTCCTCTGATACTGACACAAAGAACTGTTTACTGGTAAACGAGGCATTCCCGGGAACTACATAAATAGTTCCTAGTAATATACATTGCATTGGTATATAGATGATCTTAAAGATCATGTAATTATGTAAACTTGGCAGCCCTGCCAAGACTTCCAAAAAGAGAGGAAAAGACAGAAATCCTGACACAGACACAGTATTCGGCATTAGCCAGATTAGAGCAGTGTTTGGACTTTCCAAACTATCCTTACCGAGCTGGAACCAATTTGGGCTGAAGCCCGTTCCTTTCAGGCCCAATATATTTCTATTGCTCATCCGCAATCTACCGGACGTCACATCAAGTACAGCAACTGGCTGTAACTATCCCTTTTTTTCCTCTGACAATCCTCTTTTCGCTACCAGTAATTGCTGCGAACCTGCGATGCCATCCTCTTCCAAGTTCCAACCTGATTTCAATTTCGTACCAGAGAAACAAAAGGTAACATCTACATCCTTGCCCCTCCTATTTTAAAGAAATTAGCATTCAATTTGTGTTCCACATGTATTTGTTCCAGTGCGCACTGTATAGGTGTACCCATTGCAGATTTCCCTGTCCTCCTAGAATTCATATCCTCTGCATTAACCCAAAAGAGAATCTTTTGAGTTAATAAATCTCGACTGTCTGATTTGTTTTAAAATTCGTGCAAATTAGATCTGCATGAATATTAAAAGGTCTCCTATAGACACGAGCTGAATTGGCTCCGTTTAAAATCAGACGGTTGAAATTTATTAACTCAAAAGATTACTGCAGAGGATACGGATCCGTCCTCCTAGAATTCCAGTTTGCAACACATAACATAAACTTGGCAGCCCTGCCAAGACTTCCAAAAAGAGAGGAAAAGACAGAAATCCTGACACAGTATTTGGCATTAGCCAGATTAGAGGAGTGTTTGGACTTGCCAAACTATCCTTGCTGGATTGGATTTCTCTCCTCAAATTAGAGCCCAGTTTGTTCTAAAACTTTACCTGCTTCTTACCGAGCTGGAACCAATTTGGGCTGAAGCTCGTTCCTTTCAGGCCCAATATTTTTCTATTGCTCATCCGCAATCTACCGGAGGTCACATCAAGTACAGCAACTATCTAATTATATGTATAGGTGCTATTGGATCGAGTAGGGTCCGGATACTATTATATTTGAACCCGTACCTTAAAAGCGTTATGGATTCAAATTTTGATTCATATACTTATTAGTTTTAAATTGGGTCGGGTCCGGATCCGGATACTTATCTATCCGTAGATATTTCGGGTCCAGTCTTTCAGCTCCGGGTAGATAAATATCCATAACTTCTTTCTGGATTATCGGGTCCGGTTTGGATCTGGAGCAGGTCCGGATCCGAAAAAGGTACATGTCACAACTCACAAGCATTTGAAAAACCATTTACGTTTAAATATAATTATAATTTCTTAAACATCTCACATAATATATCATTAATTATAATATAAATTAAAAGCTACTCCAAACTAATATTTATACTATTGTTCTTGTTCATAAATATTACAACATAACATGCTACATAGCAAAACAAAAATAATAACTCTAAATAAATTTGTAATCTATCTAAATTAAAAAAAAATACTATCCTATCGATTCAACATTTGCAAGTACATTATCCCATTACTATTTTGCCATTCGCTATAACAAATGAGAGTCTTTTCATAGTTATTAATATATGTTTTTATATTAAATAACTATAAATAATGATATTATTATTTTATCGGGTATTTATATGGGTATTGGGTCGGCTTCAGTTATGGGTCGGATAATTAAATCAAATTCATATACTATCCATTACAATATCAGTTCTAGTTCGGATCCGGATCAGATATTAAATTATTAATTTTGTAACCGTATCCATAATTTAACCGGTTATATTTTTTAAACCATACTCTATCCAAATTAATCGGATCCGGATCAGTTCCAGTCGGATCCGGTTCAGTTCCAGATCCGATCCCGATAATCGGGTAAAGTAGCACCTCTAATTATATGTTAATCTTGCAAAATAAGTTAAGCCTCGGCTATCCACATATAATTACAAATATAATCAAGTATGAAAGAACCCGGAAATTACAACCAATGCAACTTGAACAAAATGCAACTTTAGGAAATAGTCAAATACCAATACTTAATATACGTCTTAGAAATAGTCGAATGGCCAAATACTTCAAAATAACCTTACCGAGAAGTTTCTTACAATATTTGGAAATGGTCAAATGCCATATATAATACTTGGTAAACGAAATAGAAATTTACACCGACCAACAGTCTTTGGATTAAAAAAAAGCAAAATAATTTGATTAGTCGGCCGGGAATTTTGTGTCAGACTCGCTGGTCAATGAACGAATTATTAATTCAGTACGCAACATACTAATATGAATCTTATATAAATCAAATTTTTGTTAGATTCATATTTTTATCAAGAATTGCATTCCTGATCTAATTATTGTATCAACATCCGGGTTTCTGAGAACCAGCTTAATTTTGATCTTGTGAAGACAATGCTCTTCATGTGAATTGTAAGTTCGAAACTTGAATGGAGATTCTTAATGGATATTAAAAACAGTTGAATGACTTGACTTTCAACTTTACTCAAAATAATAATTAGCACGGCTCCTATATATAAAAGTATCATAAATCTAATTTATTAAAATTTGAAAATCAATTTTTGATCTAATGACTAATGCAAAAACCTTAATATAAAAGATTGTATGTTTGTAAGTACTGGTTGAGAATTTTTTTTTTTATGAATATTTAAAATTAAAATACTTAATCTAAAAGTCCATAATAAAAATACGAATGCCCAATCGAGACAACCCGATAGCTAAGTTTTTTTTTAAGGACAGTTGGCAAGGTGCCGGCTGTCAATATATTAATAAGAAAAAGTTATTTACAGTCTCCCTCTGGAGGTTAAGTCCTATACATAAACACTGCCTCAACTAGTAAATAAAACACTAATTAACACAGTAAATGATCTTGTGTGATCGCTAGTTCCCATTCTCCCACTTACATAACTCTTACTAACAATTGGTAATCCACAGCAGTGTTTGTTCAGTTGCCTCATTGATTAATCTTTGTGTCAGCTTTTGGTTGTGTGAGAAAACCCTACTATTCCGTTCTTTCCACAGTGACCATACCCCTGCTGCCCAAGCCACCTCCCATCTCAACCTTACTTGGCCCGACAGTGTTTTAACCCGATAGCTAAGTTAGGGTAAACATATTGACATAGCAATTTTTTAATATTCATGCAGCGCTATTTTAACTCTAATATCTATGCGCTGCATGAATTAAAAACTGCTATGTAAAACCTTCACCCCTAAGTTATTGAAAAACGGAGACTCAATACTT
Source organism: Carex kokanica (assembly GCA_025461125.1). Classification (NCBI taxonomy): domain Eukaryota; kingdom Viridiplantae; phylum Streptophyta; class Magnoliopsida; order Poales; family Cyperaceae; genus Carex; species Carex kokanica. The sequence goes on along the minus strand of JAJGRX010000748.1, from coordinate 1,523,554 downwards.
AAATATTACATAAATACCAATTACAATGATAAGATTATTTATTTTATCTATATATTTTAATTTTTCAATATAAATTACTTAAACAAGTTGCCGTACGTGTATCTAACTTACTGGATCCGCACTAATATGTATGTATATCATATGTAAACATAGTCAAAGCTCCATTTGCTTTAGTATATATAATTACGTATAGCCTCCTCTCAAGAGCTCGATATATCTCAACATGGCTAATAACACAGTTCTCATCCTCTTGTTTCTGTCATCATTCTTTGTTAAAACCACTGAGCTCACTCTTTCGCTCGGAGCGATCTTGGATACAAACTCCAGGGTCGGCAGAGAGCAAAAGATTGCTATTGAGGTTGCAATCAGAAGGTTCAACTCCTCCTCACAAGTCATCACCCTCAACACTATCGACCTAAGAAGCAACAATCCTCGACGAGCGGCTTCATACGGTATATCCATACATACTTATTTGGATGCTTCTTTTGCTTTCCTATCTCTATATATATACATATATATATCATGAACTAATAACTTAATCACATTTAGTTGAGCACTTGAATAGCTCCTTTGCTATCTATTTGTTGCTCCTCATTGAGCCGTGTGCAATTTTTTTATTGTATGTACTTCATTTTTCCAAGGTAAATACCACAGCTTCTGCAATGTTTAACTTATTTTTTTTTTTCATAACTGAGGATATAAAGGAAGTGATGAATGTTGGAACCTTATTATTACACTAAAACAATTCGGTTATATAAACAGTTCAATTCAATTCAATATGCCACTATTGATCTACCTATGCCAAAATGGCCATCATGCAAAAAAATCATCAATTCTTAGAGAGCAGACGCGATACCTGATTCCATTAGCGTCTTTAAGCAAGGCTTCACTCAAAAGCGGTTGATGAACTTGTGAGACAGCGGCAAGAAAAACTTCGTGCCGATGTAGAGGTTGAAGCGTCGGCGGCCTCCTTAGTGGTAGGATGAAGCCTTCCAAAGCTACAAGACTGCCCTTGTGAGATCGTGTTCACAATTTCTCAATGATCTCACCTCTCTATTCTTTAATGGGGAGAAGTAGAGAAGGCCACAAAATTGATTAGATTGACGGCTAGAAAATTTTGCAACTTCTCGTATGTTCTTGTGCTTTGGGGACCAATCCTATTTATAGAGATGTGGAGTCGGCATATTGCCAAACCCTAACTCAAAACCGACTTTCTGGCCATATGCCAACTAAAAAATGTATTTTGTGCAACTGCATCAAAAACCGTGCGGCCGCTGGAGAATCGGTTTCCTTAATTGCAAATTTCAGAATCAGTCCATCAATGATTTGATCTTTGCCTAAATTATTCTACACATTTGTGGACCATATCATAATGAATATATATTGATTGTCTATTATCTTATTTGATCACTTTAATTGACAACCATATATGACAGTAAACAATTCATAATTAGATACATATATGCTCAATGTTGGCATTAAATCCAACGAGGTTGGCAATAAATCCAACAATGAAGCCCCCTAGTCGTTTAGCTCAGTCTGAATAAAGAGAGTTGCCATTAATTTTCGCACCTTGTATTAAGTGCCTTCTTGGTATTCTGAGTTCCATGTTATATATATATATATTTTTTTTTTTTTTGACACAAAGATATAATGTCCATCTCATTCATGAAGTGTTACATACAGTGCTGATATACGAATCAAAATCAGGATGCACTTGGTTGTCTCAACCTCAACCTCAGCCACACACACCCACTCTCTAATTAACTAGCTGCTGAACATATCGATTGTGGAGTAGCATTAAAAGACATAACCCTACTTAATTAGTACCAGCTGGTAGCAAAACTTGATCCCCCAAATCGATCGTTTTGAATATGCACACATAGCTTTATTTACATCCACCAACAACACAAAAAAGAAAAGGTTTTAACTTTTTAAGGAGCAAATATCACAAAGTCTCAGCATTCTTGTATTATGCACTCATCAGCATCGATGCCAGTGACACTGTTGGAGATACTTAGTAAATCTCATTGGAAATTTGACGAAACAAATGTTATATTGTTACATAGTTTTGAATAGGATATGTGGTAGTATGATACGTGGCAGTTTTTGTAGACTTTGAGGTCTAATGGAACAAACTGACATTCGTTTGAATTTGAATAGTACTAGCGCGCCATCTTGAGCTTGTAAATTGTTACCTTCGCCTTTATTTTTTTCAATTTGATATTTTTTAGTACCTATCTCATTATCTAGTACTTGCTCAACAATTGTTAGATGTGGCATAGGTTGTTCTAAATAATTTGAATTTTTTATTCGATCATTAATTTATGTATTCTTGAAAATATATTTCATTTTCAAGAACTGTAACATTCCTAGATATGTACATTTTTTTATTGTTTGCACCATAAAACTTATACTCCTTTTTATTGAAATGAGTACCTAAGAAATATACATTTAGTTGCATATTTATCTAATTTATCTGCATGTTTATTTTGAATATATGTACAAAGATGTACAATAAAAAATGTATAAATGATCTAAACTCATGATACTATTGTTTACTGTTTCTAATGATGATATTTATTTCGTGAAGGGTACGTTGAACTTGAGGTTCTATTAATTAAATATGTCGTGGTCAATATAACTTAGGACCAACAAAATTTTGAAACATTAATGACTTTGTTATAAATGGATATAGTTTTGAAATAGCGTAAGTGTTTGAAATACCGACAGTAATAAAGTAACCTCGAGAATTCGAAAAGATAATTAATCTCATTAATATCAGTCCTACAACCATGTTAAAGCTAATCTGATCTCGAGGACTTCCCGGGTAATAATTATCCCGTGGAGATTCCGTGGAGCTGCACAAGTCATTAGTCAGTTTTTTTGCCACGTTCTTAAAACAAATTACAACTTGAATTTAAATTAGGTAATACGAACAATTTTCCTAATAAATTATCCAAATAAACGTTCAAATCTAGAATGTCATAATTTGTCTCTGCTAATGCAATTTTGTGCAATATGAAAGATTGTCCTAATATTTATAGCCCATTTTCAAAATATCACTCACCAATTTTCTGTCCCATAACTATATATGTTTATATAAACACTTTTGATGTAAATATTAAGCTGCAATTCAATTCTTGTGTGTGTTTTTTCTAACAAATAACTTTGAAGTAAATGACGGTATATACAATATATTATATTGATAATTATTATTCCAAAAAAGTTGTTTTTCTTGATTCCTTGCACTAGTAATTAATTACCATTATATTCGCTACAGTCACGGGAGGTTTTTTTTATTTTTCCTTTCGTTACATTTTCTAATAAATCTAAATAACCTGTAGCTGTGTAGCATCCATGAGTTTTTATTTACGGTTAAAAGGGCCATAAATTTAATTAAATTAGACGAAAGCAGTCTAATTAAATCTGGAGGAAAAACAGAAGCCGAAAATGCAATTTTACCACAGAAATTCCATTGATAGGGCTGCTAAGCTTGCGGCCTGGCCCAAGGCCTATGAGAAAGAGGGCTTTGCTACCGAAGTATTTCGCTGGCCCAAACCTCCAACAATCCCCTGAGGCCCTGACCGATGCACTGGGGTTGCCCGAACTGGAGTCTCCGACGCCGCTGTTTTCGTTGCGGCACCTTCTTTTTATTTTCTCTCACTTACCTCCGTTTCAACAGAACCGGACACCTCCATTTACACCATTTCTTAAACGAACACTCTTTCCTCTCATTCCCATTGCGATTGCAATGTGTGCACTTTGGGAATTGTTTGTTGTTCTTCCTTTTTTTTTTTTTCTTTTCTTTTCTAATTATAACCAAAGGATGAGTCCCTATCGGCTACCAGTGCCATTCTTTCGCAATTCATCTCTTCAGGCGTATTCATGGCCTTCCTTCTAAGCTTCTTCTCTCTGAACTAAAGCCAGCACACTCGAGAAGGAAGGCAATTCTGAGGCTAAGATGATTTGACTACTCACGGCTTCATAGGAGGGATCGCTAATTCAATTCAATCCCATTTGCACTTTAATTGCCCCATCAATTCGGTTACCGATTTCTTTTCTTTTTAACTTGTTTTTTTTTATTGAAATACGTGAGAATAGTTATATTGATTCCCATACACTTCCTTTATTCATTGCTCGCTGGAGCCACTGTGAAGGTTGTGGTTCCTCGTCGGAGGCAGGTTGTGAGCAATTTTGATGAATTTCAACAATTTCCCTCTATATCGTTACTGGTTTGTTTTGCTGGTACGCAAGTTGGGTTTTACTGTTGCGTGGTTGATTTTTTTTTTTCCACTCTGATACATATTAAATTTAGAGAGTTTGTTTGATTAAAACTTTATTTGATAGAATTATTTGTTATTCATCAATGTACAATACAGTTCCTATATGTAAACTTACAAAGCTAAACTAGCCGCCACAGATCAGCCTAAAAATTGAATAAAGCTTTGAATCCTTTTTTACTGTTTCCGGTAAGCTTTGAAATTAACAAAAAGAAAATGGAAGAAAGGTTGAATCTGCAAATTTCCAATGAGATTAAATAAGTATCTCCAACATCATCTCTCAAGTTGGCATCGTATAAGTCGATCGAACCCAACTTGTCAAAATCTGCTAATTGTAGCAAGGATCAATTAGCAGATGTATTCACAAAAGCATCGGACCTATCACATTTCCAAGCTATTGTGAGCAAGTTGGGTTCAATCAATTTATATGATCCCACTTCGAGGGGAAGTGTTGGAGATACTTAGTAAATCTCATTGGAAATGTGCAGTTTCAGCTTCTTCCATTTTCTTCTTTCCTTTCTGTTAGCTTCGTAGCTTATCAGAAATAGTAACAAAGGCTTCAAAGCTTTATATTCCATTTTTAGGCTGATTTGTTAACGGCTAGTTAGCTATGTAATTTTATATATACGAATTGTATTGTACATTGATGTATAACAAATAATTCTATCAAATAATTTAATTAAACAAACTCTCTAAATTTGATAGGTACCTCCATCTCACTCAGCTCCAGTGTTTCCAACGTGTCTAGGCATTGAATGGGGATAGCATATAAATCTGCCGGCAACCACATGTGCAAATTGGATTTATGTCATTTCATCGAGGTTTCTGCCCAATAATTCATCATAGAACAAATCGTCAGTATCATGATTCTACTAGTTATCAAATTTACACTTGAAAAACAAACTTTGTACCTCATTTTCCACACACCCCAACTAACTGGACTAAGAACAGTGAGGAATTAAGGCTTGTTTTTGAGATTTGCACAATGTTTTACGTTATATTATAGGACAAGGTCAATATGTTTGGGGACATTGGTGCATTCTACTTGTACTACATATTATAATAAATTTCTAATTTAATCACAGCACAAGGATTGATCCAACAAGGTGCACAAGTTATCATATCAACCGGCACATGGCCTCAACTGCTCAGCATCTCTGATGTCAGCGAAGAAACGGAAGTTCCCACTGTCTCTTTGATACCTTCTACTCCTTTTAAAAAGCCTTTCTTAATTCAACTGTCATATCCAGATAGTGCTCTGGTAAACTGTTTGGCTGATCTTGTCAAGTCCTATAAATGGCCACAAGTCATAGCAGTGTACGAAGACGATATCTACGGAACTGTATCGGGCACCGCACAAGAATTAGCCTATGCACTGGAGGAAGTCGGGACCCTACTCGACTACTCTGCGGTGTTTCCATCCATGGACTCACTTTCAGATCCACAAACTACCATTCGAGCAGAACTGGATAGAATGAGACAACGTTTGCCAACGGTATATATCATTCTTAGGAGCTCTGAAAACCTCTCGTTGTCTCTCTTTCGGGAGGCAAGTATAGCTGGCATGATGGATAAGGGTTCTGTATGGATTTGCGGGCCAGACATCATAACTCTCCTTGATTCGACCCTGGACACTTCCTTCATCTCAAACCACATGCAAGGCGTCATAGGTATCGAGCCGTACATCAATGAATCAGAACCTGAGTACAGCAGATTTTACATCGAGTTCCAGCAAGCATTCAAGAGTGAGTACGAAAAGAATAATGAAATAAGCTTTACTCCTGGAGTGTATGCTCTAAGAGCGTATGATGGGTTACATGCCATCAGTTCAGCTGCAAATAGATCCCAAGTCAATGGCAATACATTGATGGAAAACTTGCAAGCAAGCAATTTTACGGGGTTAAGTGGTCTTGTTAGACCAGGAACGAATCGGAGCAACAAAGAGGAAGGTACTTATTCAAATTTCCTGGTTGTCAATGTAGTTGGAAAGAGTTATAAGGAGATTGGATATTGGTCAGAGGGATTTGGGTTTTATAAGGACCAGTTTCAGTTGAGTCTAAGTGGATCGACATTACAGCAACTTACTGTGTTAATTTGGCCAGGGGAAACAAATACTATCCCTGGAGGATTGAGGAAGCTAAAAGTAGGTGTACCAGTAAATCCTCCAGAATATGCAGCTTATGGATTCCTCAAAGTTGATAATAAAACAAATACTTATGATGGATTTTGCATTGATGTATTTACTGCTGCTTTAGAAAGGTTGAACTATTCGATCCTCTTCGAGTTTGTTCCTTTTACAATAAATGCAAGCCATATAACCTTTGATGATCTTCTTGACCAAGTGTATTTCAAGGTATATCACATAAATTCTCTTAGCACAAATTTAGTATATATAATTAGATCCAATCTTTATTTTATCATAGCTTATATATATGCACACAACAAGATATTTGACATAGGAATCTATTTATGTTCATACAGAATTATGATATGGCCATCGGTGACATAACAATAACCAGCTCTCGTTCCGAGAAGGTATCATTCACTGAGCCATTTATAGAATCTGGTCTTACAATGATTGTTCCTTTGAAGCACAAAAATGTTGGTTTGTTGATCACAAAGCCTTTTCACTGGACACTCTGGATTATCTTCTTCATCTTGTTGATCAGCAACTTTTGTGCCATTTGGTACTTGGAGAAGGACCTTAATGCGGAAGCTGGATTCAACGGCCCTTGGAAAGAACAGCTTGGCGCAACATTTTGGATAGTCGGCAACACTATCTTCCAAAACCATGGTGAAAGTAAGTTTCTACTCCAACTAAAGTTAATTATACTTGAATATCAATTCACCATGTTGGCTTTTACTTCTATTGGGTCAATGAAATCTTGACTCAGTTTTCATGTAGTATAATTTAAAGAGGATGACTATTGAATATATGACAGTAAAATATATATAGGTCTTTCCTGCCCATAAGTGTTTACAAAATAATTCCATAATCACTACAATTTTGTAAACTAATTCCATAATCACTACAATTTTCTTTGCTTTTCACAGGGATAGCGAATAATTATACAAGGGTTGTAATCATTTCATGGCTTTTGGTTGTTTTAATTGTGAGTAGTTGCTTCACGGCCAATTTAAGTTCCATTCTGGTAACGGAGAAGCTCAAGCCAGTTGTAGACACATCTATGGTTGGCTGTCAGAATGTTACATTTATAGATAAGTATGTAGAAAATGTGCTTAACTTCAAGAACATTAAGAAGATCAAAGTTCCAGAGGCATTTGCACGCGCATTCGAAAATGGAACTATAACAGCCGCAATAATGGAGTCACCATATGCTCGAATTTTTTTATCTAAGCATAAAAACTATGCTCTCCATGGAGGCTCGCAAATGTTTGGAGGATTTGGTTTTGTGAGTTAAATTAATGGTTTAGTCTTTTATTAGCTTTTGGTTTTGTTTGTTGGAAGATTTGGCTTCTCACATGAAATGTTCAGATCTTATGTTAGATTTTGTGTTTGTTACCTATATAGGTAGCCAGTGGCCACAAGCCAATATTTAGCCAATATTATGTCGTTTATTAAGCCAATATAAGCCGTTAACATTTGTTTCCTCCTAGTTTACAACTAGATTTAGATCTTGGTCTGAACAACAATTTTCTATCGAGTCCCCCACTACCAATTGATGATTTAATTTATCCTTTTTTTTTTTAAGTTACTATGCTTGTTTACCTTCCTCTCAATTCCTCTATATATCTTGCCTTGAATCTGACATATATACATTATATCTATGTATTAGGCACTTCAGAAAAGCAATCCACTGACGGATGAATTTTCAAGAGCGATATTGCAGTTACGAGAAGATGGCATAGTAAAAAATTTGGAGAGGAAATGGTTTACTGCTCCTTTCTCTGAATCCGAGATGACAGGGAACATCCTTGATGACCAGCAAAGCTTGCGGCCCGATGCTTTCTGGGTCCTCTTTGTTTTTGGCTTCACAACAACAGCTATCACAGTATTAACATTTGTGGTTCACAAATGGAGGAATCCAAATCCTGGAGATAACTTCCCTCAGGCTCCTAACAGAGGGAATGATCACAATCAAAATGACCGACCTGGCGGGTTTAACGGACAAGACAATCTAATTCAGCAAAATGATCAAGGTATAGAACCTCCTAGCAGACAAGACCCCGGTCAAAATGACCAACCTGATGTGCACCGCAGACAAGACGATCTAGTTCAAGTTCCTAACGGACAAGACCCTGGTCAACTTACTCAAGTTCACCAAGATGATGTTGTTATCCATGTTCGAGCTGACGATCAACCGGGGCCTTCGGGTTCTCAGAATGGCAAGGAACATTATCCCTGAGCAAGGAATAATGGCTGCAGGTCATCAAAGCGTGTAAAGAAATGTGGAGGATGAGAATGAAATATCACCTGAAAGTTGAGGAGATGCTGCACCATTGTTCCATTCCTAAATGAAAACATTTTATTTTTTATTTATTCTTCACATTTTTATTTTCTCTGTGTTTTCACATGAATAGCGCACTTGTGCGTGTTTTACTTTTGTGATCCATTTGTTAGCTTTGGTGATTTTGTGAATGATATAATTTTAATATAGTGTAGCCAGGGAAAAAAAGAGAGTAGAATGTAAGGATTCTACGAACATCCGCAATAAAAATACGTCTTGTGAAATCTGCACCCATTTCTTCCTTGTCTTCTTTCCTCTCAGCAAATGTTTGATACTTTCAAGAAATGATAAGGTGCTGCAATGACTTTGAAAAATTTATTGAAGAAAATTCAAAGCTCCATATATAATTTACAAACTTGACTAACAATTTTTAATATATAATTAATCCAACAACACTTGTATTTTTACAAGTTCGTCAGAAAAAAATCGCTGCCGGCATAAGTTGGGTTTGGGCTGCTTTAATAACATCTATTACAACTTACATATTAATTTTTTTATTCAACATTAAATTGCTTGACTGTTGGTGTTAATGGGCTGAATAATAATAATAAAACGGAACATTTAGTATAGTTGGAGCCTTGGAGGACAAAGAGAGGGAAACAATGTGTTGTTGGAATAGCGTGGAACGGAGATGAAAGATGATGTTGTCATAGTGAGGAGAAGTGGAAAGGGTGGAGCATGATGATGAACATGGCCACCGTAAGTTTATGAATTCCCACGGAGGAAATTGATAAACATTTTTCCTAAGAACAAACAATCGCCGCTAAGAATTGAGAAACAGATTTTAATTTTTAACAGAGGTTTTCGGCTTCATGCAGCGCACCAATTATATACAATGTTGTTTTGATTTTGTAGTCCGTATACTACATGAAGCCAACACTGCTCTATTAAATTCTTTATTCGAAATATGTTTTCTCCGAGCTGGGCCCAATGAGATAGGAGTAGGTCCGATGGGTATAAGGCCTACATTTAGGTTCAATTAGCTCTAGGACCGTGCGATTAGCATTAAGATCTTTGCGCATGGAAATTGATACATACTTGCATGGATTTTGATGCATAGCACACGAATCTTGATGCAGATCGAATGGTCATCACACCCATCGAACCAAGGTAGGTCCAATGGGCATCGGACCTACTCTGATTCCGGGCCCAATATGAGTATCCTCTCAGACACCGCCGTTATCTGGGCTAATCCCAACCAAGTGATTTCTTTTGGGCCTGCCTTAGATGCGGTCTTTGAAATTCGTGTTAGATTAAAATAAACCGTCCGGATCTCATTCTACCAGGTTAGTACTTAATTCACTGGATCTGAAATCCGACATTTTTATTAATACCCTAAGTCCATTAAAAATTATTAAAATTACCCACGGTCCCAAATCTTTATTAAAAATACTCATACCGGCCAATTATTGGCCGGTACCGATTAAATAGCCCAACCGGCCAATAATTGGCCGGTTCCGTGATATATATTTTTTTTTTGCCGAACCGGCCAATTATTGGCCGGTTCCATAAATTTTTTTTTTTTTTTTTTTTTTAGAGAAAAATCTGATATTTTTATTAATAACCTAAAAAAAAACAAATATCAAATATAACCCCATCTCAAATTATTTTTAAATCTAACCTAACCGCCCAGGAATGGGGCGGTCAGGTTATCCAACGAACCGCCCGCCCGTCGGGCGGTCCACTGCCCAAAAAAAAAAAAAAAAAAAAAATCACCAAACCGCCCCACTGTGGGGCGGTCCACTAAATTTTTTTTTTTTTTTTTTAAGATTTTGATAGGGAGCAGTCCTATAATTTTGACCATATTCAAAATTCAATTTCAAGAAAATGGCTACATGGATTTTTGTGTTCTTTATATCAAAATAAAGGTATGAAAGTCTAGTTTTCAGATAATATAATTTCTCTATACAAAAATATTACAGATTGGTACAGTTTTAGCGATTAATTGACAGAGGTCAGAATTCAGAAAAGCTGAAATTCCAGGGAGCAGTCCTATAATTTTGACCATATTCAAAATTCAATTTCGAGAAATGGGCTACATGGATTTTTATGTTCTTTATATCAAAATAAAGGTATGAAAGTCTAGTTTCCAGATAATATAATTTCTCTATACAAAAATATTACATATTGGTACAGTTTTAGCGATTAATTGACAGAGGAATTCAGAAAAGCTGAAATTCCAGGGAGCAGTCCTATAATTTTGACCATATTCAAAATTAAATTTCGAGAAAATGGATACATGGATTTTTATTTTCTTTATATTAAAATAAAGGTATGAAAGTCTAGTTTCCAGATAATATAATTTCTCTATACAAAAATATTACAGATTGGTACAGTTTTAGTGATTAATTGACAGAGGTCAGAATTCAGAAAAGCTGAAATTCCAGGGAGCAGTCCTATAATTTTGACCATATTCAAAATTAAATTTCGAGAAAATGGCTACATGGATTTTTATGTTCTTTGTATTAAAATAAAGATATGAAAGTCTAGTTTCCAGATAATATAATTTCTCTATACAAAAATATTACAGATTAGTACAGTTTTAGCGATTAATTGACAGAGGTCAGAATTCAGAAAAGCTGAAATTCCAGGGAGCAGTCCTATAATTTTGACCATATTCAAAATTCAATTTCGAGAAAATGGCTACATGGATTTCTGTGTTCTTTATATCAAAATAAAGGTATGAAAGTCTATTTTCCAGATAATATAATTTCTCTATACAAAAATATTACAGATTGGTACAGTTTTAGCGATTAATTGACAGAGGAATTCAGAAAAGCTGAAATTCCAGGGAGCAGTCCTATAATTTTGACCATATTCAAAATTAAATTTCGAGAAAATGACTACATGGATTTTTATGTTCTTTATATTAAAATAAAGGTATGAAAGTCTAGTTTCCAGATAATATAATTTCCAGATATTTTTATGTTGGGCAGTGGACCGCCCGACGGGTGGGCGGTTCGTTGGTTGGATAACCTGACCGCCCCATTTTCGGACGGTTGGGTTAGATTTGAAATTTTTTTGAGATGGGGGTTATATTTGATATTTTTCTTTTGTTTGGGGTTATTAATAAAAATATCGGGAGAAAAATTGCTAAAATGCTGAAATGAAATCTAACACAAAAAAATTGAATTGTTTTTTTAAATATTTGTTATGAATAATTTTTGTTGTAAGTTTATTTGAATTAGGGAAATGCTGTTCTGCATTCCATTTGGGTAATTCTACTACATCTTATAACATTTACGATATGTATATATTTAAAAAAAATATTATTCAAAATTTAGATATGTTCTGAATTATTTAAATAGTACTTGTATCAAATTTTATTGAGTCAATTTTAAATTTGATTGGTCATTCATCATACTGCCATGAAAACTGTACTGTTAAATTTTTTTTTATATTTTTTTTATGGAAGGCTATACGCTTTTCAAATCGACCCAAATGTGATACACTTGCTATTTAAGAATTAAAAAAAATACATCTACAATTTTAATCTTTTAATTTAAATAATAATTTTCAAATATATGTACTATAAAAGTTAATTAGATGTAACATAAAAGTCAGGGGTATGCCATTATTATTCTTTTCAATCTATATATATATACTTATGAACATTGTACTGGTGCTTGGCTAGGCATTCAATATTCCAGTGCTAAGGCACATTTGGGCATGGCTGGGTTGTGTCCCTGTAACTAGAAAGAGTTTCATTAAGCAACTTGCGGCTGGAACCAGTTGCATTACTGTACCGGGTGGTGTACAAGAGACGATTTATTTGGAGTGCAATTCTGAGGTTAAATTTATAGAAACATCAATGGTGTTGTTTGATATATAGATAAATTTATAGCAATTTTTCTCTAAAAAAAAAAAAAAAAAAAAAAAAAATTACGGAACCGGCCAATAATTGGCCGGTTCGGCAAAAAAAAAAAAAAAAAAAATCACGGAACCGGCCAATTATTGGCCGGTTGGGCTATTTAATCGGTACCGGCCAATAATTGGCCGGTATGGGTATTTTTAATAAAGATTTGGGACCGTGGGTAATTTTAATAATTTTTAATGGACTTAGGGTATTAATAAAAATGTCGGTCTGAAATCGCCCAATATTTGTCATGAACAGTGTTTGAACTTCCAAACGGTCATTGCTGGATTGGGTTTCTCTCCTGAAATTAGAGTTGGGCTGAAGACGAAGCCCGTTCGTTAGCAAGCACAAAGTACAGCATAAGCACTTTTTCGTGCTGCCGCACTATCTGTTAATATTGTAAAATAATTTAAGCCTTGACTATCGACATTAACTTGCAGGTATCATTGAATATGCAAGCACCTGCAATACAACTTTTTTCAATGGTCGAATGCCAGTAGTATATACAAGTTGCACAAAAATAGTACTTTTTTCAATGGTCGAATGCCAATAATTGTTACCCGATATTCAACTTTTGGAATTTATGGAGTACCACTACTTGATATACGAAATAGAAAATTACATTACCAACGGTCTTTGGATTAAGAAAAAAGAAAAATGAATTCACTTGTCGAGGATTTTAAGACATGAAAACACATCATTAAGTCCAAAAGTATAAATCATATATAAATTTTAATTTTTATAAGGTACATATTTTATCAGAAAAAATTATAAATGATTTAAAATTAAAAACTTGACCTTTATAAAAATAGTTGCTCACTCAAAAAAAAAAAAAAAAAAAAAAATTAAAATGATTGCTTCATTATAAGTAAGCACAATTTAAGCCTAACTCTAAACTAGTGCCAGACGTCTTTGCCTCTTGAGAGTTACTCAACATGGGACCAGATAACACAATTCTCATCTTCCTCTTGTTTCTGCCAGCATTCTTTGTTAGAACTAGTGAACTCAATATTTCGATCGGAGCTATATTGGATACAAATTCCAGGATCGGCAGAGAGCAGAAGATTGCCATTGAGGTTGCAACGAGAAGGTTCAACTCCTCCTCAGAAGTTATCTACCTCAAAGCTAGAAACCTAAGAAGCAACAATCCTCAACAAGCGGCTTCATTCGGTATATCACTATACTTATTTGGAAACTTTTTTGGTTGAACACTTGCATTGCTCCTTTGCTATCTATATGTTCCTCATTGAGCCATGTGAATTTGTTTTTTTTTTTTTTTTTTTGCACTTCATTTTTCCTAAGTTAATACTAGCTACCATCTGGAAAGGATGAAGGCATGGTTTGGAAACTCGGCCGATTCCGAGTCAACTCGGACTCGGTCGTGTCCGATCCGAGTTTCACCCGAGTCTCGCGCCCGTGCGAGTTTTTCAACCAATTCTCAGGCCGAGTCAGACCGAGTTTGACTGAGTTTGACCGAGTTTGACTCATTCTCTTAAAGTATATTGTTTTAGTACTTTAATCGGACCAATTTTGAATTTTTGCAATGGCAGTCAAAGGATTTGGGAAGTTACGCAAGGATTTGGGGGAGTCGCGGATACAGAAAGAAGAAGAAAGAGTTTAGATAATTATACAATATTGAATAGACTAGGTGTATGAGTAGTGTACTACTTTGTTTTGGAAATAAGACATGGTTTATTATGGACCATGTGCAGGTTGATTATTAAATAGAAAACAGCTATTCTGAACGCATATTCGGCGCTATCATAGTATTTGTTTCATTAATACCAAACTTAATGGAAACATTTAATGCAACATTCAATATTGATTATACTATCTAAGGAAATATTTAATTCAATGGTACAAATTTGGACAAACTTCTTTAATTTTGTAAAGACCACAATTAAGGAAAGGGAAATTTTGTTACTGTTATCCGTTTATACAAAATTAACCAATAAAAAATTGAGAATCATTTTATATTGACAATCTTTACTATTTTTCTGTTACTATTTTTCTAGTACAATATAAAATGCTTCGACAAATTTACATATTATGTAAAATATAAGAACAAATTGAATTACTGTGTACAATCATACTATATGAAATTATTCATCTGCATAAATATTATTAATTAATTAATTTTATTATGAATGCTTATATATTTTATTGTATTATATTATAAAAGTGTATTATATGAGTGTAATCTTGTCTTAACATCATTTTATGACAAATTAATTTTTTCTATTAATTTTCCATTTTTAGTACAAAACAAGCTTCTGCCATAAAAATCTGAGTTTCCGAGTCCGATTCCAATTACACGGTTAAGAACCCGATTCCGATTCCAATTCCGAGTTTCAGAACCATAGATGAAGGCCTTTCTAGTTGTTTGCTATTTCTCCCAAAAATCACTTCTTTTGAATGATCAATCTTTAGATAAAGTGATTTTCTACCTATCTAAAAAAGTAGAAATAAAATTCTAAAAAACAAAAAATTTGATCTATAAGTTAAGTACATTTTCATATGATGACGATCATGTTTTTTTTAAGGTTATCGACAATTGTCGTCAACGAATATATTAATAAGAAAATTATTTACAAGTCATAGGTCATATTTTTACTTTACAACTATTTGTTAAATAAAATCGCAAGAAGAGCACAATATGCACCCGCCTGATCTAAAATGCCCTTCCTACCATTAGGCCTATACAAAAAGTTGCCAGTTGTGCATATCTGTTGTGGTCTCATCTATCAATATACTCAGTGATTTGTCCCAGAGAAAGTCCTTCTGTTCCCTTCCTTCTATAGTGCCAACAGCCACCCACCCAGGCCATATCCCACCATGCCCTAAACCGTCGAAGGTAGTGTCTCGCGTCAAGCCCACCATGCATCTTGAACGATGTTTTCCGTACGTCTTGGTATGTTCCATTGCACGCATAATCTTTGCCAAAATCCTCTTGCAAACGGACAAGATTACATGATGTGGTTTTGCGTCTCCACCCTCCCATTGTTGCAGAAGTGGCATCCTAGGGTTACCTGGCAACCCCGCACCAATAGGATCTCTTGTGTCAGGATCTTGTTTTCTAGTAGTAATCACACAAATTAAGAACATAGCATACAACAGTATGGTGATTGTACCCCTATGTTATGTAACACTTTGTAGGCTGACTATTTAGATTTTGTACAGAGATATTGACCCAAAGCACAGACCAATGTGTGCTATGCATAATACCATTGCCACACTCTATATATCCTAACAAATTTCTTCTTTGATCACAGCACAAAGATTAATCCACCAGGGTGCACAAGTTATTATTTCAACTGGCACATGGCCTCAGTTGCTCAGCATCTCAGATGTCAGCAAAGAGAGGGGAGTTCCCACCGTCTCCTTGACACCTTCTACTACTAATTCTAGAAATCCTTTCTTAATTCAACTGTCATATCCAGATAGTGCTCTGGTAAACTGTCTGGCTGATCTTGTGAAGTCTTATAAATGGAGACAAGTCATAGTAGTGTACGAAGACGATATTCACGAAACAGTATCGAGCACCGCACAAAAATTAGCCTATGCACTTCAGGAAGTCGGGACCCTGCTCGATTACTCTGCGGTGTTTCCATCCATGGACTTAATTTCAGATCCGCAAACCACCATTAGAGCAGAATTGGATCGAATGAAACAACGTCTATCAACGGTATATATCATTCTAAGGAGCTCTGAAAACCTCACGTTGTCTCTCTTTCGGGAGGCAAGTACACAAGGCATGATGGATAAGGGCTCTGTATGGATTTGCGGGCCCGATATTATAACTCTCCTTGATTCGACCCTCAACACTTCCTTCATCTCGAACCACATGCAAGGTGTGATAGGTATCGAGCCGTATATCAAGGAATTAGAACCGGAGTACAGCAGATTTTACACTGAGTTCCAACAAGCATTCAGGAGTGAGTACGAAAAGAATAGAGAAACAAGCTTTACTCCGGGTGTATATGCTGTCAGAGCGTATGATGGGTTACATGCCATCAGTTTAGTTGCGAATAGATCCCAAGTCAATGGCAATACTCTGGTGGATAACTTGCAAACAAGCAATTTTGTGGGTCTAAGTGGTCTTGTTAAGCCAGGAACGGATCGAAGCATGAAAGAGGAAGGTGGTTATTCGACTTTTCAGGTTGTTAATGTAGTTGGAAAGAGTTATAAGGAGATAGGATATTGGTCAGAGGGTTTTGGGTTTTATAAGGACGAGTCTCAGTTGAGTCTACGTCGATCGACATTACAGCGACTTACTATGGTACTCTGGCCAGGAGAAACAAATACTATCCCTGGTGGATTAAGGAAGCTAAAAGTTGGTGTACCAGTGAATTCTCCAAGATTTGCAACTTATGGATTTGTCCAAGTTGATAATAAAACACATAATTATGTTGGATTTTGCATTGATGTATTTACTTCAGCTTTAGAAAGGTTGAACTCTTCGATCCTCTTCGAGTTTGTTCCTTTCGCAATTAATGAAAACTATATAACCTATGATGATCTTATTGACCAAGTGTATTTCAAGGTATATCACATATACTTTTATTAAACAAATTCGGTATATATAATTATATTGAGCACAAAGATATTTGACCTTGGAATCGATTTGTGTTCATACAGAATTATGATATTGCCATCGGAGACATAACAATAACCAGCTCTCGCTCCGAGAAGGTATCATTCACCGAGCCATTTATAGAATCTGGCCTCGCAATGATTGTTCCTTTGAAGGACAATAAGACTGGTTGGTTGATCACAAAGCCTTTTCACTGGAAACTCTGGATTGCCTTCTTCATCTTGTTGATCGGAAATTTGGTTGTCATTTTGTTGTTGGAGAAGGACCATAATCGCCCTTTGTCTCAACAGCTTGGCGCAACATTTTGGATAGTGGGGAACACTATCTTCCTGAACCATGGTGAAAGTAAGTTTCTACTCCACCTATAAGTTAATTATACTTCACTATCAATTGCACCGTATTGGCTTTTACTTCTATTGGATTATTGAATCTAGGCTGTTTTCATGTCAAGTATATTCAATAGAGGATGACTGTGACACTAAAACATAAATATATAGGCCTTTCCTGCTCCTGAACGTTGACAAAATAATTCCCATAATCACTACTATTTTCTTTGCTTTTCACAGGGATAGGGAGTGGTTATACAAAGGTTGTAATCATTTCATGGCTTTTGGTGGTTTTAATTCTGAGTAGTTGCTTCACCGCTAATTTAAGTTCCATTCTAGTAACAGAGAAGCTAACGCCAGTTGTCGACAAGTCTGTAGTTGGCTGTCAGAATGTTTCATTTGTAGTTAAGTATGTCGAAAGAGTGCTCGATTTCAAGAAAGTTGAGCTGATCAAAGTTCCAGCGGAATTTGCACGTGCATTTGAGAATGGAACTATAACATCCGCAATTATGGAGTCGCCATATGCTCGAATTTTCTTATCTAAGCATAAAAATTATGCTGTCCATGGTGATACGCAGATGCTTGGAGGATTTGGTTTTGTGAGTCAAATATTTTATTCTTTTATTAGCTTTAATTTGCTTTTTGTTTCTTGGAAGATTTGGTTTTTGAGATGAAATGTTAAGCCCTTGTGTTTTTTTACCTAAATAGGTAGGCAGTAGTCACAAATAGAGGCGGAGTTAGATTTTCGAACTATAGCTACAAAAAATTGTCACTATCCACGAGGATAAAAGTGTTTTTTGCCGATGGTATCTGACGCTCGAAAATAACAATTTTTGTCGGTGTACTCTTGGCAATAGTCACTTTTTACTCTCGCGGATAGTGACATACGTACGTATATCAAATTTATAAGAAGGTCAATCATATAAAATTTTCTTGTTGAGAATTGGAGTTAATTTTACAATAATATGATATTTTACTATAAATTATATAGAAAATCATACATTACAAAAGATAAAATAAAAACATGAGGGTTAATTGACCCCATGCTTTCTTCTTACATCCGCCCTTAGCCACAAACCAATATTGAGCCATTTATACTCAAAATATTGAGCCAATTAATTTTAAGCCGTTTGTTTCTTGGAGCGGGAGTATCCATCTGATTCGTATTGAGATTCATGCGGACGGATTTAGATATGCATGAATCTCAACGCGAATCAAACGATTCAGACTGGACATCACATCAAATTTAGTCCGATGCCCTTCAAAACTCCCCTTCCCCTCTCCGGGTTTAGATTTTTGTATGTACGTAGAACAATTTTCTATTGATTCCACACTACTAATTGATGATATAATTTATCTTTTTTGAAGTTACTATTCTTGTTTACCTTCCTCTCAAACTCTCAGTTCCTTTATCTTGCCTTAAATCTAACATATATACACTATATCTGTGTATTAGGCACTTCAGAAGAGTAATCCATTGACGGCTGAATTATCAAGAGCGATACTGGAGTTACAAGAAGACGGCACAGTAAAAAATCTAGAGAGTCAATGGTTTCTCGCTCCCTTGTACGAATCCGAGACAGTGGGCAACATTGATGCCCGACAAAGCTTGAAGCTTGATGCACTCTGGGTCCTCTTTGTTATTAATGCTGGAGTAGCCATTTTAGTTGTAGGATTTCGAGGTTGTCTCGGTCCTGGAGAAAGTAAAGGTGGTGATGTTACTCCCAGACCAAACCCAGCAGTTGTTGTTGTTGCTCCCGTACCAAGCCCAGCAGTTGTTGTTGCTCCCGTACCAAGCCCAGCAGTTGTTGTTGCTCCCGTACCAAGCCCAGCAGTTGTTGTTGCTCCCGGACCAAGCCCAGCAGTTGTTGTTGCTCCCGGACCAAGCCCAGCAGTTGTTGTTGCTCCCGGACCAAGCCCAGCAGTTGTTGTTGCTCCCGGACCAAACCCAGCAGTTGTTATTGCTCCCGTACCAAACCCAGCAGTTGTTACTCGATCCAGACCAAGCAGCTATTGACAGTGGCGGATCATAGGCATGTCTCGAGGTGCTAAGCCACTCCAAGATTTGAATTTTTTTTATTACTAAGTATATAAAAACAATACTATATAGTTTATTTAAGTGTATAACCCCCCCCCCCCCCCCCCCCCCCCCCTAATAGTAATATACAAAGTTATAAGGCTTCAATATAAAATTTAAAAAACAAAATTAGATATGAATATTATATTTTTAGTTTGATTTTGATAGACATGACACTTTGTTAGTGTTAGTTATTTATTGTATCATTTTGTGAAATCAAATAGTAAAGGACCTTCTTATCTTGTGTTATATTGTGTTATGCATTTTTTTATTAAAAAATTAATGATATCATTTAGCCCTCTTTATACTCAAATTCTAGTTCCGCCCCTGATTGTTGATGTTCCTCCCGACCAGACACAGAAATTGGTGTTCCTCTGGATCAGACACAGAAGTTGGGTGTTACTCACGGACCAGACCCAGCAGTTGAAGGTTTTGAACGGATGAGACGCAGAAGACCAAGGTCACCCGTGATAGAAATGTCACTAAATTGAGGATTCTGGCATGCTGCACCATTGCTCCTTAAAATGAAAACAATTTAATTTATCTTTCATATATTCTTCTTCGTTGTTTATTTAATTTCTTTGTGTATTCACATGAATATGGCAACGTCCGGACAAGGAGTAGACAAAAGATGGAATTTCATAGGGTATGCCCGCTAGAATCAACCTAAAATAATTCTAAAGATGTGACTGACAATTAGTATATATAATTAGTATACAAAACTTGTATGTTTACAAGTTCGTCAACAAAAATTGGCGTCGCCATAAGTTGGCCTGCTTTAATAACTTCAATTACTATATTGAGCGAGTCTATGGTACTATGCATATCATATAAAGGGTTTGGTCCATAATACCGATTAATATTTCCGTTGTCAAAATTCTAACGGTCGATCCGAACCATTCAACATGATTTCCATATGAATATGTACTTGCAGACTGAATTTTATATTTTTTAGAATTTTTTTTACTAATTGTTAAAATAGATAGAAAATCACTTGATCTAAAAATTCTGAATCATCCAAAAACAATGTTTTTTTTATCTATTTTAAAAAATAGTAAAAAAATTCTAAAAAATATAAAATTCAGTCTGTAAATACATATTTATATGAAAATCATTTTTGAACGGTTCAGATTAACTGTTAGAATTTTTAAAATAAAAATATTGATTCGTATTACGAACTAAATCGTTATATGGATAGTGATATGCATAATACCATAGACTCACTCGTTACTATTTACAAATTCCTTTTCTTATTCAACATTTACATTATTTTGTAGTAGTTATGATAGTGGGGCAGTACAATTGTGCTTTACTTTTGTGACAACTGTTAGCTTCGTGTGATTTTGTGAATGGTATATAAGGATTCTGTGGAATGTAACGAACGTTGTTAGATTTTGAAACTAGCAAGATATGAAGGCCCAATTTAAATTTGATAAATTGTAAACGGCCCCAATAGTATTGTGTTTCTACTATGGGTTAAATAAATATTCAACTTTTTAAAAAGTAGAATGGCATGTGATAAGAAAAACAGCCCAATAGCAGAAAGTACTGGACTCAAGATTTTTGGGACAAAAATGCCCCTGCTTCTCCTCCATCGTCCACGTCAGCGAAACTTTTTATTTTTTTAATTTTCTTTTTATGCCACCTCTGTCGCACTCTCTTGCACTGTAACCGAAGTCGGTGAGAAACCGCGAGAAAAATCCCATAAAAAATCTGATCTCGCCGTCTTTTACGCAATCTGGTTTGATCACCGCCCGGTGAGTCGGTGACCTCATTAAGAGCTCTGGCGACCTAAGACGATCAAAGAGTACATCTCTCATCCCTCCCCCATCTCTCCTTCCTTCGATTTCAAACACATAACTCTCTCAGTAATTTTTTAGTCGTTTTGAATTAGACTTTGTACGTTAGGTTCTGATTTTTAATTTGAATTCTATAACTTATTTCGATTAATTTGTTGACTGTGGGGAGATTTTGAGATAAAGCAAACAACAAAAAGTAGACTGAGGCAGGAGAATTTAAGAGAAGATATTATGTGTTTCATATTACTTCT
Source organism: Carex kokanica (assembly GCA_025461125.1). Taxonomy (NCBI): domain Eukaryota; kingdom Viridiplantae; phylum Streptophyta; class Magnoliopsida; order Poales; family Cyperaceae; genus Carex; species Carex kokanica. The sequence continues at coordinate 1,501,899 of JAJGRX010000748.1, read as the reverse complement.
CGAGTGAGGCTCCGGTACTATGCATAGCAGGGACCAATCTGTGCTGCGGCTTAATATTTGAGTTTTCAAAATCTTAACGGTTGATCCAAACCGTTCAACATGATCATAAAAAATAATCATATGTACTTGCAAACCAAATTTTACATTTTTTCGAATTTTTTTACTATTTTGTTAGATAGGTAGAAAATCACTGTTTTTGGATGGTCCAGAATTTCCAGATCAAGTGATTTTCTACCTATCTAAAAAAATAGTAAAAAATTTCGAAAAAATGTAAAATTTGGTTTGCAGGTACATATTCATTTTGTAATTATGTTGAACGGTTCGGATCGACCGTTAGAATTTTGAAAACTCAAATATTGAGCCGTAGCACGGACCAATCTGTGCTATGCATAGTACCGTAGCCTCACTCTTACTTCTCATTGTATATGCACTTATTATTCTTTTTGTATCCAATTTTTAAAAAAGTTAATCTGCAACGCTTGAGTGTGGGCAAATTTGAACTATTTTTAGCAAATGTCAAATTGTCAATGCATCCTTAAAATAAAGTTGCATTAATGTATTATATACATTCCTGCACAATTCAACAATTAATTGTTGATGTTCCAAAAAATTAAGTAATTTAAGCCTACTCCATCAAAGACCATTCACTTTTAGTTGCTCTGTACCAGTGGCGGTACAAGTTGGTAGACCATTTTGGTCCTGCCAATCCCATACTGTCTCCTCTTGACAAAAATTGTCCCATCCCGCAAATTTGTATTTCTAACCTGAAATTATTGATTAGCTGTAATTTGCAATTTTTAACTGTTTGATTAGACCAAAAGAAGTTCGGCACAAGTATTCAAGCGGAATAATTAAAAATTGTCTCCTAAGAAGATTGTTTCTCTAGCTCTGTTATAACTTTAAATCCGTACCCTCTCATTTTCCGGTTTCATGTACCGTGTACCGTGTGCTGGACATGGTACCAGATGTTATAATAATGGGGCGAAATGGAGAGACTGGTAGAGTGTGTGAGATTAAGAAGGAAAAATGACTTGGACTTGATAATTTTTAAATGTCGACCATTCTTCCTTTTCTAGAAATCTTTCTCGCTAAATTCTCTTTTCTTAAATGGAAGCAGAGAGATGTTGTTGAACTAGTGGATGATTCTTGGACCAATTCAGATATTGTTGAACTAGTAATCATGTCACGTTGTTTTTATTGTTTTTTTTTACTTGATTATTTCATTGTTGAATATAACTTGTAGAAATGGAGACTAGAACTCTAGATGCATTTCACTTAGATCCACTATATGGAAGCTTCTTCCTGCACTTGCTGAACACCCAAACATGCTTTTTATAGTTTCAAAAGTTCCCTAGAAACAAAATTGTATACAACTACTAATTGGGATTAGACTTTCTTATTAAAATAATTTAAAGTTTTGAACATTTATACAGGGTATATTGAATTTTCACTTCTAAATGCATAGTTTATATGATTAAATTACTGATTTTTTTTTATATGAACATCATATAAAATTTGTACATCATAAAAATCTTCTTCAGAAAGAAATCTTGAAATCTCCTTAATATAAAATTTGTATATCATATAAATCTTCTCATATTAATTTTTTTTTACATCATATGAATCTTCTTCCAGAAGATTAAATTATAAAAAAAATTGCACTTCATATAAAATTATATGAACCATACTAAACATCTTAAAGTAAATGTACAAAAATTCATAACTTATTCCATTTAGTAGTTAGTTATTAGAAGTATTATTTATATGAATGAAATTGAAATAAACAATATTACAATTACCTCAAATCTTCAACTAGTAGAGCTCTCGTGCTGATAACGTGTTATAAAATAAATATAAACAAACAATAAACAAGATAGAGAACACATACAAGATGACAATCTCTTTATTCATACGTTTCTCATGTGTACAATACAGGATTATAAAGCCTTTATTTATAGGCTACAAATTGTAAATGAAAAGTCATTACAATAATAAATAAGACATTGAATTTTAAATAGTAGTTTGATATGAATTCCAATAGTAGTGGGAGTAGTGGAGAAATGAATATTGGGAGTCATGGACATCCACATTAATAATTTTATACATAACAATTTCTTTCTTAAATGTCATTTTTTTGGGAGCAAAAAATGTCTGTTGCCTTGGGAGTAAAAAGACCGAATTACATACTATTTTTATTTCTAAATTAAATGTCTATGTTGATGATTTATGTGTATTGACATTTTTAATTGAAATTAAGTTAGTAATCAGATCGTCATATGAACTTTAAATTGGGCGTCGTATTCCGACATGCTAATAATGTATAAAATAATGTATTCCCATATGTTTATAATATAATAATACAATTACTAATAATTATAATTATTATGATAATAATAATATTACAAATAATAATGATAAGAATTGCTATTGTGAAATTTTATTAACAGACATGCCTTCGAAAAAAATATAAAAATACCCCCTCCAAATTTCTTGACAAAACGTCTCTATGGGACCCACCAATCACCCATGTAAAATTAAAATGATTTTACAGAATAAATTAATACCATTTGTTTGCATTATATATTAATTAGGATTAATTTTAGGCTGGGCAAATAATTGGTTAATTTCTGATTTTTTTTTTTTTCCATTTTACATCCCTTAATTTAAAAAACAAATAAAATTTGATATTTTATAAATATTGACACTCAGTAGTAATATTAGTTTAGATTTAGTGCAACTAATTAAAATGAGATTTAAGGAAAAAAATCTAAATATATTTACCGGAATTTTACTTTTGATCTTGAACAAGATTCTAAATAGCGTTTATAGCGTCATAGCGGGAAGACTACAAAAAAAGCTATAGCGAATAGCATCGCTATAGCGGAAGCTATACCACACAGCATTTTTTTTTTACATTCCGTATATTCAATATTTGTACTAAATATCAACATTATCTAAAGTCTCATAGAAAAATAACACCAAAGTAATTAAAAAATTATAATATTCATATTGAACCAGTACAAAGTCCAAATTGCGATTTGAAATATCTATAGTAAGATCATAAACTATCGATTTTTCCTATTAAAAATATCTTAAGCATCATGATTCATGACATAATCTATTTTTTTCTATTCAAATTTCTATTTCTATTCCCAATTTCAAATTGATTTATTTGTAGCAAGTAGCAACAAATTCAATTTCGGTTTGAGCTTTTTTGGGTCTTTATTTAAAGTCCATATAAATTGCTTAAAAAAACCCATATTGTTTTTTTTTTAAAATTTGGCAGTGGCTGCCAAATAGGTTTTATTAAAAAAAAAAATCATATTGTATAGCGGCCGTAGCGCAAATAGCGCGTTTTGATGTCATAGCTTAGCGTTTGGGGTCCAAAAACGAAGACCAGCAGCAATACTAGAAGATATTTTAGGCTGGGCAAATACTTATGGTCGTTTGAAGTTTCGTCGTCATTTTTCGCCTTCTCAATGAAGATATCATCCCTATTCATATGTAATTTAGCGTAATTTACTGTATTTTCGCATAATATAACATAATTATTGTAATTTAGCGTAATTTTGTGTAATTCAGCGTAATTTCACATAATTTCAAGTAATTTAGCGTATTTTAGTATAAATATGCTAATTATATATCAAAAAAAGTAATCTAACAAATATCTAAAAAAAATTCAAATTTTTATTGTTAGATTTCAGCATCTTGCTATTGATTTATAGTGTCTCTAAAAAAAAAAAAAATTAGTACCGGTCATTTTCTGACCGGTACTGAAAAAATTAAAACGGTCAGAAAATGACTGGTATGGATATTTTTATAAATTCCCAACAATTTGGGTATATTTATTAATTTGTAACTAACTTTGGATATTAATAAAAATGTCGGTGACTAGAAACGAAGACCAGCAGCAGTACCAGAATATATCCTCTCCTCAAGTTACAAAATTCAGATAAAGGAGAGTAACTGGAGATTAAAAAAAAAAATAAAGAGAGAGAGAGGTGGACGAAATTTTGGGATCCACAATTCCACATGGTTATTTTATCAAGAAATTTGAAGAGAATATTTTGTTTGATTTTTTCGTAAAGAATATTAGCTTGTAAAATTTCCCAAGTATTGATTATTTTTTCGGATTGGTATTTCTTTCCATATTATTTAGTACTTTTCTTTTCAATGTATTTCTTTTCATGTATTGAAACATCGAAACATCGATGCGTCGCTGATATTTTTGTAACACTACTAATGTCTTTGCTAACGAAACATCGATGTTTCATTGGGACTTAAGTAGGTAAGTGCTGAAAAAATTCGATGCGTCGCTGATGTTTTTGTAATTAAACATCGATGCACTTCTGTCGTCGACAAGCCGTGCATAAAGCATTAGTGCATCATCAGTGTTTTTGCACGAAAGTATCGTTATTTTTTTAAAAATTTTAAACGGCCATAACTTTGGCTAGGAAATTCGGATTTGCGCGTACGACTCCAATTCAGAAATCTTGGGACGAGACGGGGGCAATGGCGCCCTCGGGAGCCGACGGAGTCAGAATTGCAAAAAAACATCGTTTAGAGCCTCAAAAATTGAGTTCAAGTTTTTTTATCATCGGTAGATACACAACGACCCATTTGCGGCTAGTGACAGTGTCGTATGCAGAATGGTAAAAGTCAGAACTTGTATCAAAATTATTGATTTGATGTTTAGTGTTCGTATGCGGCTAGTAAATTTAATTTGACAATAGCCAGCATTCTAATATTGAGTATCTTTTATTTTGTATGTTCAAACAAGAAACAATCCGTATGATATATTTAATAAAAAATCCGGTAAATATGCTATCAAAAAATTAATTTGACAAGTATTTAACTAAAAAATTCAATTTTTTAGTGTTATATTTTAGCATTTTAGCTATTTGTCTCTAAAATAATAATAATCACGAGACCGGCCATTTAATGACCGGTTTCCCTTTTAAATAGGGACCGACCATTAAATGGCCGGTTTGAGTATTTTTAAAAAATGTTGATAGGTCTGGATATTTTTATTAATCTGTAATTAACTTTGGGTATTAATAAAAATGTCGGCTATCCGGTGGATGTCATAATCTAGAATGCCGTAATTTTGTACAACTAAATGACTAATATGTATGGCCCATTTTCAAAAGACCCCCAAATTTTTTTCCCTGACTATGTCTTGAAATATGATATTGTATGGTGTGAATATTATGTTGCAAATTTGTTTGGGGACATTGATGCACTCTATTAATACTGCATATTTTTAACAAATTCCTCGTATAATCACAGCACAAGGATTGATCCAACAAGGTGCACAAGTTATCATTTCAACTAGCACATGGCCTCAACTGCTCAGCATCTCAGATGTCAGCAAAGAAACAAAAGTTCCCACTGTCTCTTTGATACCTTCGACTCCTTTTAGAAAGCCTTTCTTAATTCAACTGTCGTATCCAGATAGTGCTGTGGTAAATTGTCTAGTTGATCTTGTGAAGTCCTATAAATGGCGTTGTTCTTGTCCAATTGGTAGGGTAGAGAAACAGGTTTCAGTACAGACGGGCTGTACCTTTAAAACCTTCGTATACTCTCGTTTAGGACCGCAAGTGCACAGTCCTAATCGTTCGTATAGTCGGGTATCGATCCATAGGGACGACTCAAATTCTAAATTTCGACTCAACCTAGTTAGGTACTAGAAGTTGAAATGGGTGTTTGGGTTTGTTTACAATTCCTAAATTCAATCAACAATTGTAATAACAGAAAATGAAAGCAATTAAATGTTTGATTTTGGACTATCTGTAAAATAAAAGCGTTTCAAGGGTTTCAGACTTCATCCTCAACTTTGCTGCTCTGGACTTGTCACGCGACCCGCATACTTTCGTATGCGACCCTTGTGACGCGACCCGTGTGCTCTCACACGCGACCCGCGTAGCCCTCAAGCCACTCTGGACCTCTCACTCGACCCGCACACTTTCGCATGCGACCTTGTGACGCGATCCGCGTGATTTCTAATGCGACCCGCGTGGTCCTGGAGCTGACACTGAATATTTCTGATTCTGTTTGTTTAATTCGTGTAAGGTTCGATTGACCGTACCTAATGTTACTGAACCTCAACTTTCGTGTATTGGCTTAATAGACCTGGTACGGAATTGCAATTTCACCTTCCTAGATTCAATTCAAACCTAAGTTCTTGATCCCGTTTACTAAAGGTATCCACTATTCTTTCGACTAATGGAAATTTCACCTTTCGGCTACTATTGATCTCACCTCTCGGATCTTAGACCTACCTCATTTACTTAACCTAATTCACAAGATACATCAAGGCCAAATTACAAAAAGAAATGCCATAAGCAATTAATAGTAGACAATCAAGAATCAATCAAGCAATTTAGGTCAAGCAATTTCAATTAATACAAAAATCGAGAAACACGAATAACAATTCAGATTCAATCAACATTCATTATCAAGCAAAGCTTTGGATTACATCTAAATCCCTCAAAACTGAAAATCTACTCAAACATGATCAAAGAGAAAAGAAAAGAGAAAGAGAGGAAGCAAATCATCATGGAGGAGAAGAGAATCGAAGAGGATCAAGCTTGAATCAAGATCTTGGCCGAATTCACCCTTGCTCCAACTCCAGCTCTCCTCTGTTGCTCCTGCGCGCCAAGCACCTCAGCCTCCCGATCTCTCTGTCTCTCTTTTAAAAATTGAACTCTGGATGGTTCAAATCGCGCAGGCCCAACTCTTTATATAGAAATCTTACTGGGCTTCAATTGGGCCTGGCGCAGTTAATTCGACGCGACCCGCATGGCTTCTGATGCGACCCGCGTCGGGTTGAGTCTGGTGCGCGCTGTGAGGGTCGCATTTGGGGTCGCGCTGGGCTGTGATGCGACCCGCATCAGGTTGGATGCGGCTCGCATGGAGGAAGTCAGAACTCTGCCCTTTGCCTGTTTTCGCCTATTTCCTGCAAAGTGAGAACCAAAACGCAGCAGTACCATATTCTATTGATATTCAATGTAAACAATGCATTTTAATGGTTCAAAACATGACATCTGGTTTGGAAATAGGTCGAAATAATAGATCAAATGTTGAGACATCAGGCGTCAAGTCATAGCAGTGTATGAAGACGATATTTATGGAACTTTATCAGGCACAGCACAAAAGTTAGCCTATGCACTTGAGGGAGTCGGGACCCTGCTAGACGACTCTGCGGTGTTTCCATCCTTCGACTCAATTTCAGATCCACAAACTACCATTCAAGCAGAACTGGATCGAATGAGACGATGTCTGTCAACGGTATATATCATTCTTAGGACCTCTGAAAAACTCACGTTGCCTCTCTTTCGGGAGGCAAGTACACATGGCATGATTAATAAGGGCTCTGTATGGATTTGCGGACCCGATATCATAACTCTCCTTGATTTGACCGACACTTCCTTCATTTCAAACCACATGCAAGGCGTCATAGGTATCGAGCTGTACATCAATGAATCAGAACCTGAGTACAGCAGATTTTACACTGAGTTCTAGCAAGCATTCAGGAGTGAGTACGAAAAGAATAATGAAATAAGCTTTACTCCTGGAGTGTATGCTCTAAGAGCGTATGATGGGTTACATGCCATCAGTTCAGCTGCAAATAGATCCCAAGTCAATGGCAATACATTGATGGAAAACTTGCAAGCAAGCAATTTTACGGGGCTAAGTGGTCTTCTTAGACCAGGAACGAATCGGAGCAACAAAGAGGAAGGTACTTATTCAAATTTTCGGGTTGTCAATGTAGTTGGAAAGAGTTATAAGGAGATTGGATATTGGTCAGAGGGATTTGGGTTTTATAAGGACCAGTTTCAGTTGAGTTTAAGTGGATCGACATTATAGCAACTTACTGTGGTAATTTGGCTAGGGGAAACAAATACTATCCCTGGAGGATTGAGGAAGCTAAAAGTAGGTGTGCCAGTAAATCCTCCAGAATATGCAGCTTATTGATTCCTCAAAGTTGATAATAAAACAAATACTTATGACGGATTTTGCATTGATGTATTTACTGCTGCTTTAGAAAGGTTGAACTATTTGATCCTCTTCGAGTTTGTTCCTTTTACAATAAATGCAAGCCATATAACCTTTGATGATCTTCTTGACCAAGTGTATTTCAAGGTATATCACATAAATTCTCTTAGCACAAATTTAGTATATACAATTAGATCCAATCTTTATTTTATCATAGCTTATATATATGCACACAACAAGATATTTGACATAGGAATCTATTTATGTTCATACAGAATTATGATATGGCCATCGGTGACATAACAATAAGCAGCTCTCGTTCCGAGAAGGTATCATTCACTGAGCCATTTATAGAATCTGGTCTTACAATGATTGTTCCTTTGAAGCAAAAATGCTGGTTTGTTGATCACAAAGCCTTTTCACTGGAAACTCTGGATTACCTTCTTATCTTGTTGATCAGCAACTTTTTTGCCATTTGGTACTTGGAGAAGGACCTTAATGTGGAAGCTAGATTCAACGGCCCTTGGAAAGAACAGCTTGGCGCAACATTTTGGATAGTCGGCAACACTATCTTCCAAAACCATGGTGAAAGTAAGTTTCTACTCCAACTAAAGTTAATTATACTTGAATATCAATTCACCATGTTGGCTTTTACTTCTATTGGGTCAATGAAATCTTGACTCAGTTTTCATGTAGTATAATTTAAAGAGGATGACTATTGAATATATGACAGTAAAATATATATAGGTCTTTCCTACGCATAAGTGTTTACAAAATAATTCCATAATCACTACAATTTTCTCTGCTTTTCACAGGGATAGCGAATAATTATACAAGGGTTGTAATCATTTCATGGCTTTTGGTTGTTTTAATTGTGAGTAATTGCTTCACGGCCAATTTAAGTTCCATTCTGGTAACGGAGAAGCTCAAGCCAGTTGTAGACACATCTATGGTTGGCTGTCAGAATGTTACATTTATAGATAAGTATGTAGAAAATGTGCTCAACTTCAAGAACATTAAGAAGATCAAAGTTCCAGAGGAATTTGCACGCGCATTCGAAAATGGAACTATAACAGCCGCAATAATGGAGTCACCATATGCTCGAATTTTTTTATCTAAGCATAAAAACTATGCTCTCCATGAAGGCTCGCAGATGTTTGGAGGATTTGGTTTTGTGAGTTAAATTAATGGTTTAGTCTTTTATTAGCTTTTGGTTTTGTTTGTTGGAAGATTTGGCTTCTCACATGAAATGTTCAGATCTTATGTTAGATTTTGTGTTTGTTACCTATATAGGTAGCCAGTGGCCACAAGCCAATATTTAGCCAATATTATGTCGTTTATTAAAGACAATATAAGCCGTTAATATTTGTTTCCTCCTAGTTTACAACTAGATTAGATCTTGGTCTGAACAACAATTTTCTATCGAGTCCCCCACTACTAATTGATGATTTAATTTATCCTTTTTTTTTTAAGTTGCTATGCTTACCTTCCTCTCAATTCCTCTATATATCTTGCCTTGAATCAGACATATATACATTATATCTATGTATTAGGCACTTCAGAAAAGCAATCCACTGACGGATGAATTTTCAAGAGCGATATTGCAGTTACGAGAAGATGGCATAGTAAAAAATTTGGAGAGGAAATGGTTTACAGGGCCGGTCCTGAGGATTTTGGGGCCCGGGGCGAGAGAAAATTTTGAACTCTTTATGTAAACAATTTTTTTTATTAATATGTCATATCATACAAAATAAGGAGGGACATAAAACCAATACCCCTCAAAATAAAACATATACAATGATAAACATACCCACACCATGCTTCTTGCTTGCTTCTTGATAAATTAATTTTGAATACTTGTATGTTGTCACATTCACAAAAAACACATCTAAATCACATCTCATCTGAATGACTCCTCCTTGCATTTTTAGAAGCAAAATCATCAATTATATGTTCAACATCAATAGTTTTTTTCATTTACCTCATTCTCATTATCATACACATTTGTTGTTTCTTGATTTAACTTATCTTCATTTACCTCATTTTTGTTTTCAGATACTACCTCAGTTTCAACTTGGTTTTTCATAGACTCATTTTGCAATTTTTTTTTTTTTAAGTTTTTGAATATAACTTTTTTGAGGCAGAAATTTGGGAAGAAACGACATAAATTTTGGAAAAAACGACAGAAAATGCACTTGGAAGAAAGAGAGAGGCAGAAATTGCTTTAATAAAAAAAGCTCCTCCATTCTCTTTAATAAAAAAGGAGGGAATTTGGAAGAAATTATTTTAATAAAAAACAGAGCCGAGAGAAAAATGCAGAAACTTGGATTGTTTCGTTCGTTCACACTTAATTTTTTTAATGAAGCCTATCCCGATTGATAGGCACTGCACAAATGATAGAAGTGATGTTGCAATATTTTGGAATGGTGTGAACGTGTACTGATTGAATGAAAGCTCAGGATTTGATAAAAAAATGCAATTCGATCTTCGTTCACACTGGAGCCGAGAGGAAAAGGCAGAATGCCTACCGATTACAAACTGGATCTTCGTTCACACTTGGGAGCCGCTGGACTTTTGGGGCTGTATGCAAACTTTTTTTTTTTTTACCGTATGCAAATTTTTTTTTTTGGAGGCCCTTTGAGCTTTTGGGGCCCGGGGCCATCGCCCTGGGTACCCTGGGTAAGGGCCGGCCCTGATGGTTTACTACTCCTTTGTCTGAATTCGAGACGACAGGGAACATCTTTGATGACCAGCAAAGCTTGCATCCCGATGCTTTCTGGGTCCTCTTTGTTTTTGGCTTCACAACAACAGCTATCACAGTATTAACATTTGTGGTTCACAAATGGAGGAATCCAAATCCTGGAGATAACTTCCCTCAGGCTCCTAACAGAGGGAATGATCACAATCAAAATGACCGACCTGGCGGGTTTAACGGATAAGACAATCTAATTCAGCAAAATGATCAAGGTATAGAACTTCCTAGCAGACAAGACCCCGGTCAAAATGACCAACCTAATGTGCACAGCAGACAAGACGATCTAGTTCAAGTTCCTAACGGACAAGACCCTGGTCAACTTACTCAAGTTCACCAAGATGATGTTGTTATCCATGTTTGAGACGATCAACCGGGGCCTTAGGGTTCTCAGAATGGCAAGGAACATCCCTGAGCAAGGAATAATGGCTGCAGGTCATCAAAGTGTGTAAAGAAATGTGGAGGATGAGAATGAAATATCACCTGAAAGTTGAGGAGATGCTGCACCATTGTTCCATTCCTAAATGAAAACATTTTATTTTTCATTTATTCTTCACATTTTTATTTTCTTTGTGTTTTCACATGAATAGCACACTTGTGCGTGCTTTACTTTTGTGATCCATTTGTTAGCTTTGGTGATTTCGTGAATGATATAATTTTAATATAGTGTAGCCAGGGAAAAAAAAGAGAGTAGAATGTAAGGATTCTACGAACATCCGTAATAAAAATACGTCTTGTGAAATCTGAGCCGAGCTGAAGGCTCAAACTTATTAAATTGAGCCGAGCTTTTTTCTTCAAGACCGAGCTTTTTTCTTTAAGTTGAGCCTGTTTAGTTATATGACAAGCTGAGCTGAGTTTTGAGCCGAGCTTAGTTCATTAGCAGCCCTAGCAATAAAAATACGTCTTGTGAAATCTGCACCCATTTCTTCCTTGTTTTCTTTCCTCCCAGCAAATGTTTGATACTTTCAAGAAATGATGAGGTGTTGCAATGACTTTGAAAAATTTATTGAAGAAAATTCAAAGCTCCATATATAATTTACAAACTTGACTAACAATTTTTAATATATAATTAATCCAACAACACTTGTATTTTTACAAGTTCGTCAGAAAAAAATCGCTGTCGGCATAAGTTGGGTTTGGGCTGCTTTAATAACTTCTATTACAACTTACATATTAATTTTTTTATTCAACATTAAATTGCTTGACTGTTGGTGCTAATGGGCTGAATAATAATAATAAAACGGAACATTTAGTATAGTTGGAGCCTTGGAGGACAAAGAGAGGGAAACAATGTGTTGATGGAATAGCGTGGAACGGAGATGAAAGATGATGTTGTCATAGTGAGGAGAAGTGGAAAGGGTGGAGCATGATGATGAACATGGCCACCGTAAGTTTATGAATTCCCACGGAGGAAATTGATAAACTTTTTTCTTAGAACAAACAATGACTGCTAAGAATTGAGAAACAGATTTTAATTTTTAACAGAGGTTTTCGGCTTCATGCAGCGCACCAATTATATACAATGTTGTTTTGATTTTATAGTCCGTATACTACATGAAGCCAACACTGCTCTATTAAATTCTTTATCCGAAATATGTTTTCTCCGAGCCGGGCCCAATATGAGTATCCTCTCAGACACCGCCGTTATCTGGGCTAATCCCAACCAAGTGATTTCTTTTGGGCCTGCCTTAGATGCGGTCTTTGAAATTCGTGTTAGATTAAAATAAACCGTCCGGATCTCATTCTACCCGGTTAGTACTTAATTCACCGGATCTGAAGTCGCCCAATATTTGTCATGAACAGTGTTTGAACTTCCAAACGGTCATTGCTGGATTGGGTTTCTCTCCTGAAGTTAGAGTTGGGCTGAAGACCAAGCCCGTTCGTTAGCAAGCACAAAGTACAGCATAAGCACTTTTTCGTGCTGCCGCACTATCTAATTATCTGTTAAGGTACATATATTTCGTGCTGCCGCACTTAATTTTTATAAGGTACATATATTTCGTGCTGCCGCACTTAATTTTTATAAGGTACATATATTTTATCTTCAGGTGAGTGCCGGAAGGATTACACGAAAGTGACAGAAGGATGGGAAGAGGGGCCTCAGAAAAAATTATAAATGATTTATTTATATATATTGCATTTTTAGGTGAGCCAGAGGCGAAACTTTTTTCTGGCACTTAGCAGTGTGCCTCGTATTAAAGTATTCTGAATCTAACTCGTTGAAATCCGAATACCAGCTTTTAAACTAGACTAAGGCACAGACCTTAATGTAGGGGATCTCTTGTTCGAAAGCTAGGGGTGTAAACGGAGCGGATTCGGAGCGGATAATGCCGATACCAAATCCGTATCCGTTTTTCAATGAGCGGATACGGATAGTAAACGGATATCAAAATTCAAAACCAAATCCATCTTAAACGGATACGGATACGGAGCAGATAATCCACGGATACGAATACGGAGCGGATAATCCACGGATAATTGAGTCATATGAACTTTAAGTACAAATACTAAATTAAAAAAATTAAAAACAATTAAGATAAACAAAAGTAAATTAAAAAAAAGGTAAAGAAATGGAGAAGATATAGGAATGGAGATGAGTAAGGGAATATTAATCTCTGAAAGTCAAGTTACAGCTAAGCGAAGAAGTTGAAATTTCGGATCCGGATAGTGCGGATATCCGCTCCGTTTATACTTTCAAAAAATTATCTGTATCCGTATCCGCATCAAATTTTCCTATGCAAAAATTATCCGTATCCGTATCCGTGATATCTGTATCCGTTTAAATCCGGATACGGATAATAAGCAGATTCGGAGCGGATATCCATCCGGATATCCATCCGGATATCCATATCCGTTTACACCCTATCGACTATTGATATTTAAAATTAAAAACTTGACCTTTATAAAAATAGTTGCTCACTCAAAAAAAAAAAAATTTAAATGATTGCTTCATTATAAGCAAGCACAACTTAAGCCTAACTCTAAACTAGTGCCAGACGTCTTTGCCTCTTGAGAGTTACTCAACATGGGACCAGATAACACAATTCTCATCTTCCTCTTGTTTCTGCCAGCATTCTTTGTTAGAACTAGTGAACTCAATATTTCGATCGGAGCGATATTGGATACAAATTCCAGGATCGGCAGAGAGCAGAAGATTGCCATTGAGGTTGCAACGAGAAGGTTCAACTCCTCCTCAGAAGTTATCTACCTCAAAGCTAGAAACCTAAGAAGCAACAATCCTCGACAAGCGGCTTCATTCGGTATATCACTATACTTATTTGGAAACTTTTTTGGTTGAACACTTGCATAGCTCCTTTGCTATCTATATGTTCCTCATTGAGCCATGTGAATTTGTTTTTTTTTTTTTTTTGCACTTCATTTTTCCTAAGTTAATACTAGCTACCATCTGGAAAGGATGAAGGCATGGTTTGGAAACTCGGCCAATCTCGGTCGTGTCCGATCCGAGTTTCACCCGAGTTTCGCGTCCGTGCGAGTTTTTCAGCAAACTCAGTTGAACAGTGCTTGACTCGGCCGAGTCAACCGATTCTCAGGCCAAGTCAGACCGAGTTTGACTCATTCTCTTACTTCTAGAGGAAAAGTATATTGTTTTAGTACTTTAATCGGACCAATTTAGAATTTTTGCAATGGCAGTCAAAGGATTTGGGAAGTCACGCAAGGGGTTTGGGGCCGAAATTTTTATATATAAGAAAATAAATAAAAAAAATATTAAAAATAAGAAATGAGTCAGGGGAATTTGAAAAATGAAAAGGCCGGTAGGCGCCATGGCGTCCCTGCATACTCCAACCCATCAGAAAAACGGAAGAAAAAAAAAAAAAGGGATGCCATGGCTCTGGCCAACCCAGAAAAAAGAAAAAAAAAATTAAACAGGCCGCCATGGCCCATGCCAGCCCAAAAAAAAATTTAATTTTTTTTTATTCTATGTTCAGTGAGCAGTTCTATAATTTTGACCAGATTCAAAATTCAATTTAGAGAAACTGGTTACATGGATTTTTGTGTTCTTTATATCAAAATAAAGGTATGAAAGTCTAGTTTTCAGATAATACAATTTCTCTATACAAAAATATTACAGATTGATCCAGTTTTAGCGATTAATTGACAGAGCTCAGAAATGAGAAAACCTGAAATTCCAGTGAGCAGTCCTATAATTTTGACCAGATTCAAAATTCATTTTAGAGAAAATGGCTACATGGATTTTTGTGTTCTTTATTTCAAAATAAAGGTATGAAAGTCTAGTTTCTATAATATAATTTCTCTATACAAAAATATTACAGATTGGTACAGTTTTAGTTGTTAATTAACAGAGGTCAGAAATCAGAAAAGCTGAAATTTCAGTGAGCAGTCCAATAATTTTGACCTCTGTCAATTAATCACTAAAACTGTATCAATCTGTAATATTTTTGTATAGAGAAATTATATTATCTGAAAACTAGATTTTCATACATTTATTTTGATATAAAGAACACAAAAATCCATGTAGCCATGTTCTCAAAATTGAATTTTGAATATGGTCAAAATTATTGGACTGCTCACTGGAATTTCAGCTTTTCTGATTTCTGACCTCTGTCAATTAATCGCTAAAACTGTACCAATCTGTAATATTTTTGTATAGAGAAATTATATTATTTGAAAACTAGACTTTCATACCTTTACTTTGATATAAAAAACACAAAAATCCATGTAGCTATGTTCTCTAAATTGAATTTTGAATCTGGTCAAAATTATAGAACTGCTCACTGAAATTTCAGTTTTTCTGATTTCTGACCTCTGTCAATTAATCGCTAAAACTGTACCAATCTGTAATATTTTTGTATAGAGAAATTATATTATCTGGAAACTAGACTTTCATACCTTTATTTTGATATAAAGAACACAAAAATTCATGTAGCCATTTTCTCTAAATTGAATTTTGAATCTGGTCAAAATTATTGGACTGCTCACTGAACATAGCATAAAAAAAAATTGAATTTTTTTTTTGGGCTGACATGGGCAATGGCGACCCGTTTAATTTTTAATTTTTTTCCTTTTTTCTAGGTTGGTCAGAACCTTGGCGTCCCATTTTTTTTTTTCTCTTCCGTTTTTCTGAGGGGTTGGAGTATGCCATGGTGTCCCGCAGCGCCTACCGGCCTTCCCATTTTTCAAATTTTTCTGACCCATTTTTTATTTTTAATATTTTATTTATTTATTTTCTTATATATAAAAATCTCGGGTTTGGGGAGTCGCGGATACAGAAAGAAGAAGAAAGGGTTTAGATAATTATACAATATTGAATAGACTAGGTGTATGAGTAGTGTACTATGTTTTGGAAATAAGACATGGTTTATTATGGACCATGTGCAGGTTGATTATTAAATAGAAAACAGCTATTCTGAACGCATATTCGGCGCTAACATAGTATTTGTTTCACGAGTAGAACTATGGTGCTATTAAGCTCACTAAGTTCTTTGTGAGCTTAACTCAAAAACTTATCGGATTGACTTTAAACGATATTTTCAAACCGTTAGATGTTCAATCTATATTAAAATGTACTTGGAGACCAAATTTTACATTTTTTGGAACTTTTTTAATATTTATTAAGATGGTTTGAAAATCGCTGTTTTCTAATGGTGCAGAATTTTAATAAAAACAGCAATTTTCGAACCAGCTTAATAAATAGTAAAAAAATTTCAAAAAATGTAAAATTTGGTCTCCAAGCACATTTTAATATAGATTGAACATCTAATGGTTTGGAAATGTCGTTTGAAGTCAATCCGATAGATTTTTGAGTTAAGCTCACAAAGGGCTTGGTGAGCTTAAGAGCACCTTAGTTCTACTCTTCTTGTTTCATTAATACCAAACTTAATGGAAACATTTAATGCAACATTCAATATTTATTATACTATCTAAGAAAATATTTAATTCAATGGTACAAATTTGGACAAACTTCTTTAATTTTGTTAAGACCACAATTAAGAAAAGGGAAATTTTGCTACTGTTATCCGTTTATACAAAATTAACCAATAAAAAATTGAGAATCATTTTATATTGACAATCTTCACTATTTTTCTGTTACTATTTTTCTATTACAATATAAAATGCTTCGACAAATTTACATATTATGTAAAATATAAGAACAAATTGAATTACTGTGTACAATCATACTATATGAAATTAATTATCTGCAAAAATATTATTAATTAATTAATTTTATTATGAATGCTTATATATTTTTATTGTATTATATTATAAAAGTGTATTATATGAGTGTAATCTTGTCTTAACATCATTTTATGACAAATTAATTTTTTTTCTATTAATTTTCCATTTTTTAGTACAAAACAAGCTTCTGCCATAAAAATCCGAGTTTCCGAGTCAATCGGCCGATTCCGGCCGATTTATCCGATTCTGATTCCACGGTCAAGAACCCGATTCCGATTCCGAGTTTAAGAACCATAGATGAAGGCCTTTCTAGTTGTTTAACTATTTCTCCCAAAAATCACTTCTTTTCAATCTTTAGATAAAGTGATTTTCTACCTATCTAAAAAGGTAGAAATAAAATTTTAAAAAACAAAAATTTTGATCTATAAGTTAAGTACATTTTCATATGATGATCATGTTTTTTTTTTAAGGTTATCGACAACTGTCGTCAACGAATATATTAATAAGAAAATTATTTACAAGTCATAGGTCATATTTTTACTTTACAACTACTTGTTAAATACAATCGCAAGAAGAGCACAATATGCACCCGCCGAATCTAAAATGCCCTTCCTACCATTAGGCCTATACAAAAATTTGCCAGTTGTGCATATCTGTTGTGGTCTCATCTATCAATATGCATACAACGGTATATATGGTATTGTACCCCTGTGTTATGTAACACTTTGTAGGCTGACTATTTAGATTTTGTACAGAGATATTGACCCAAAGCACAGACCAATGTGTGCTATGCATAATACCATTGCCACACTCTATATATCCTTAGAAATTTCTTCTTTGATCACAGCACAAAGATTAATCCAACAGGGTGCACAAGTTATTATTTCAACTGGCACATGGCCTCAATTGCTCAGCATCTCAGATGTCAGCAAAGAGAGGGGAGTTCCCACCGTCTCCTTAACACCTTCTACTACTAATTCTAGAAATCCTTTCTTAATTCAACTGTCATATCCAGATAGTGCTCTGGTAAACTGTCTGGCTGATCTGGTGAAGTCTTATAAATGGAGACAAGTCATAGCAGTGTACGAAGACGATATTCATGAAACAGTATCGAGCACCGCACAAAAATTAGCCTATGCACTTCAAGAAGTCGGGACCCTGCTCGATTACTCTGCGGTGTTTCCATCCATGGACTCAATTTCAGATTCGCAAACCACCATTCGAGCAGAATTGGATCGAATGAAACAACGTCTATCAACGGTATATATCATTCTAAGGAGCTCTGAAAACCTCACGTTGTCTCTCTTTCGGGAGGCAAGTACACAGGGCATGATGGATAAGGGCTCTGTATGGATTTGCGGGCCCGATATCATAACTCTCCTTGATTCGACCCTCAACACTTCCTTCATCTCGAACCACATGCAAGGTGTGATAGGTATCGAGCCATATATCAAGGAATCAGAACCGGAGTACAATAGATTTTACACTGAGTTCCAACAAGCATTCAGGGGTGAGTACGAAAAGAATAGAGAAACAAGCTTTACTCCGGGTGTATATGCTGTCAGAGCGTATGATGGGTTACATGCCATCAGTTTAGCTGCGAATAGATCCCAAGTCAATGGCAATACTCTGGTGGATAACTTGGAAACAAGCAATTTTGTGGGTCTAAGTGGTCTTGTTAGGCCAGGAACGGATCGAAGCATGAAAGAGGAAGGTGGTTATTTGACATTTCAAGTTGTTAATGTAGTTGGAAAGAGTTATAAGGAGATAGGATATTGGTCAGAGGGTTTTGGGTTTTATAAGGACGAGTCTCAGTTGAGTCTACGTCGATCGGCATTACAGCGACTTACTGTGGTACTCTGGCCAGGAGAAACAAATACTATCCCTGGTGGATTGAGAAAGCTGAAAGTGGGTGTACCAGTGAAATCTCCGAGATTTGCAACTTATGGATTTGTCCAAGTTGATAATAAAACACATAATTATGTTGGATTTTGCATTGATGTATTTACTTCAGCTTTAGAAAGGTTGAATTCTTCGATCCTCTTCGAGTTTGTCCCTTTCGCAATTAATGAAAGCTATATAACCTATGATGATCTTATTGACCAAGTGCATTTCAAGGTATATCACATAGACTTTTCTTAGACAAATTCGGTATATATAATTAGGTCTTATCGTTATTTTATCATAGCTTATAAATTATATTGAGCAAAAAGATATTTGACCATGGAATCGATTTGTGTTCATACAGAATTATGATATTGCCATCGGAGACATAACAATAACCAGCTCTCGCTCCGAGAAGGTATCATTCACTGAGCCATTTATAGAATCTGGTCTCGCAATGATTGTTACTTTGAAGGACAATAAGACTGGTTGGTTGATCACAAAGCCTTTCCACTGGAAACTCTGGATTGCCTTCTTCATCTTGTTGATCGGAAATTTGTTTGTCATTTTGTTGTTGGAGAAGGACCATAATCGCCCTTTGTCTCAACAGCTTGGCGCAACATTTTGGATAGTGGGGAACACTATCTTCCTGAACCATGATGAAGGTAAGTTTCTATTCCACCTATAAGTTAATTATATTTCACTATCAATTGCAACCATATTGTCTTTTACTTCTATTGGATTATTGAATCTAGGCTGTTTTCATGTCAAGTATATTCAATAGAGGATGATTGTGACACTAAAACATAAATATATAGGCCTTTCTTGCTCTTGAGCGTTCACAAAATAATTCCCATAATCACTACTATTTTCTTTGCTTTTCATAGGGATAAGGAGTGGTTATACAAAGGTTCTAATCATTTCATGGCTTTTGGTGGTTTTAATTCTGAGTAATTGCTTCACTGCCAATTTAAGCTCCATTCTAGTAACAGAGAAGCTAACACCAGTTGTCGACAAGTCTGTAGTTGGCTGTCAGAATGTTTCATTTGTAGTTAAGTATGTCGAAAGAGTGCTCGATTTCAAGAAAGTTGAGCCGATCAAAGTTCCAGACGAATTTGCACATGCATTTGAGAGTGGAACTATAACATCCGCAATTATGGAGTCGCCATATGCTCGACTTTTTTTATCTAAGCATAAAAATTATGCTGTCCATGGTGACACGCAGATGCTTGGAGGATTTGGTTTTGTGAGTCAAATATTTTATTCTTTTATTAGCTTTAATTTGCTTTTTGTTTCTTGGAAGATTTGGTTTTTGAGATGAAATGTTAAGCCCTTGTGTTTTATACCTAAATAGGTAGGCAGTAGTCACAAATAGAGGCGGAGTCAGATTTTCAAACTATAGCTACAAAAAATTATCACTATCCACGAGGGTAAAAGTGTTTTTTTGCCGATGGTATCTGACGCTCGGAAATAACAATTTTTGTCGGTGTACCCTCGGCAATAGTCACTTTTTACTCTCACGGATAGTGACATACGTACGTATGTCAAATTTATAAAAGGGTCAATCATATAAAATTTTATTGTTGAGAATTGGAGTTAATTTTACAATAATATGATATTTTACTATAAATTATATAGAAAATCATACATTACAAAAAATAAAATAAAAACATGAGGGTTAATTGACTCCATGCTTTCTTCTTACATCCGCCCTTGGCCACAAACCAATATTGAGCCATTTATACTCGAAATATTGAGCCAATTAATATTAAGCTGTTTGTTTCTTGGAGCGGGAGTATCCATCTGATTCGTATTGAGATTCATGCGGACGGATTTAGATTTGCATGAATCTCAACGCGGATCAAACGATTCAGACTGGACATATCACATCAAATTTAGTCCGATGCCCGTGAAAACTCCCCTTCCCCTCTCCAGGTTTAGATTTTTGTAATGTAGAACAATTTTCTATTGATTCCTCACTACTAATTGATGATATAATTATCTTTTTTGAAGTTACTGTTCTTGTTTACCTTCCTCTCAGACTCTCAGTTCCTTTATCTTGCCTTAAATCTGACATATATACACTATATCTGTATATTAGGCACTTCAGAAGAGCAATCCATTGACGGCTGAATTATCAAGAGCGATACTAGAGTTACGAGAAGACGGCACAGTAAAAAATCTGGAGAGTCAATGGTTTCTCGGTCACTTGTACGAATCCGAGACGACAGCGGGCAGCATTGATGCCCGACAAAGCTTGAAGCTTGATGCGCTCTGGGTCCTCTTTGTTATTAATGCCGGAGTAGCCATTTTAGTTGTAGGATTTCGAGGTTGTCTCGGTCCTGGAGAAAGTAAAGGTGGTGATGTTACTCCCAGACCAAACCCAGTAGTTGTTGTTGCTCCTGTACCAAACTCAGCAGTTGTTGTTGCTCCCGGACCAAACCCAGCAGTTGAAGGTTCTGAACGGATGAGACGCAGACCAAGGTCAATCTAGATATATAGAAATGTTGCCAAATTGAGGATTCTGACATGCTGCACCATTGTTCCTTTCCTAAATGAAAACAATTTAATTTATCTTTCATATTCTTCTTCGTTGTTTATTTAATTTCTTTGTGTATTCACATGAATATGCATAGTACCATAGACTCACTCATTACTATTTACAAATTACTTTTCTTATTCAACATTTACATTATTTTGTAGTAGTTATGATAGTGGGGCAGTACAATTGTGCTTTACATTTGTGACATCTGTTAGCTTCGTGTGATTTTGTGAATGATATATACTTTTATTTTGGAAGGATTCTGTGGAACGAAACGAACGTTGTTAGATTTTGAAACTAGCTAGATATGAAGGCCCAATTTAAATTTGATAAATTGTAAACGGCCCCAATAGCCGATATTTTTATTAATAACCTCAAAAAAAAACAAATATCAAATATAACTCCTTCTCAAATTATTTTTAAATCTAACCTAACCGCCCAGGAATGGGGCGGTCAGCTATTCAACGAACCGCCCGCCCGTCGGGCGGTCCACTGCCCAAAAAAAAAAAAAAAAAAAAAATCACCAAACCGCCCCACTGTGGGGCGGTCCACTAATTTTTTTTTTTTTTTTTTTTTTAAGATTTTGATAGGAAGCAGTCCTATAATTTTGACCAGATTCAAAATACAATTTTGAGAAAATGGCTACATGAATTTTTGTGTTCTTTATATCAAAATAAAGGTATGAAAGTCTAGTTTTCAGATAATAGAATTTCTCTATACAAAAATATTACAGATTGGTACAGTTTTAGCGATTAATGGACAGAGGTCAGAATTCAGAAAAGCTGAAATTCCAGTGAGCAGTCCTATAATTTTGACCAGATTCAAAATTCAATTTCGAGAAAATGGCTACATGGATTTTTGTGTTCTTTATATCAAAATAAAGGTATGAAAGTCTAGTTTCCAGATAATAGAATTTCTCTATACAAAAATATTACAGATTAGTACAGTTTTAGCGATTAATTGACAGAGGTCAGAATTCAGAAAAGCTGAAATTCCAGTGAGCAGTCCTATAATTTTGACCAGATTCAAAATTCAATTTAGAGAACATGACTACATGGATTTTTGTGTTTTTTATATCAAAATAAATGTATGAAAGTCTAGTTTCCAGATAATAGAATTTCTCTATACAAAAATATTACAGATTGGTACAGTTTTAGCGATTAATTGACAGAGGTCAGAATTCAGAAAAGCTGAAATTTCAGTGAGTAGTCAAATAATTCTGACATCTGTCCATTAATCGCTAAAACTGTACCAATCTGTAATATTTTTGTATAGAGAACTTATATTATCTGAAAACTAGACTTTCATACCTTTATTTTGATATAAAGAACATAAAAATCCATGTAGCCATTTTCTCTAAATTGAATTTTGAATCTGATCAAAATTATAGGACTGCTCCCTCTCAAAATCTAAAAAAAAAAAATTAGTGGACCGACCGCCCCACAGTGGGGCGGTTTGGTGGTTTTTTTTTTTTTTTTGGGCAGTGGACCGCCCGACGGGTGGACGGTTCGTTGAATAGCTGACCGCCCCATTCCTAGACGGTTAGGTTAGATTTAAAAATAATTTGAGATGGGAGTTATATTTGATATTTGTTTTGTTTTTTAGGTTATTAATAAAAATATCGGCCCCAGTAGTATTGTGTTTCTACTATGGGTTAAATAAATATTTAACTTTTTAAAAAGTAGAATGGTAGGTGATAAGAAAAACAGCCCAATAGCAGAAAGTACTGGACTCTAGATTTTTGGGACAAAAATGCCCCTGCTTCTCCTCCATCGTCCACGTCAGCGAGCAACTTTTTATTTTTTATAATTTTCTTCTTGAAGAAGTTGACAAAAGGAAAGAAGAAAAGTTTGTTTTTATGCCACCTCTGTCGCACTCTCTTGCACTGTAACCGAAGTCGGTGAGAAACCGCGAGAAAAATCCCATAAAAAATCTGATCTCGCCTTCTTTTACGCAATCCGGTGACCTTATTAAGAGCTCTGGCGACCTAAGACGATCAAAGAGTACATCTCTCATCCCTCCCCCATCTCTCCTTCCTTCGATTTCAAACACATAACTCTCTCAGTAATTTTTTAGTCGTTTTGAATTAGACTTACTACGTTAGGTTCTGATTTTTAATTTGAATTCTATAACTTATTTCGATTAATTTGTTGACTGTGGGGAGATTTTGAGATAAAGCAAACAACAAAAAGTAGACTGAGACAGGAGAATTTAAGAGAAGATATTATGTGTTTCATATTAATTCTCATTGTATATGCACTTATTATTCTTTTTGTATCCAATTTTTAAAAAAGTTAATCTGCAACGCTTGAGTGTGGGCAAATTTGAACTATTTTTAGTAAATGTCAAATTGTCAATGCATCCTTAAAATAAAGTTGCATTAATGTATTATATACCTTCCTGCACAATTCAACAATTAATTGTTGATGTTCCAAAAAATTAAGTAATTTAAGCCTACTCCATCAAAGACCATTCACTTTTAGTTGCTCTGTACCAGTGGTGGTACAAGTTGGACTATTTTGGTCCTGCCAATCCCGTACTGTCTCCTCTTAACAAAAATTGTCCCATCCCGCAAATTTGTATTTCTAACCTGAAATTATTGATTTAGCTGTAATTTGCAATTTTTAACTGTTTGATTATACCAAAAGAAGTTCGGCACAAGTAATTAAGCAGAATAATTAAAAATTGTCTCCTAAGAAGCTTGTTTCTCTAGCTCTGTTATAACTTCAAATTCGTACCCGCTCATTTTCTGGTTTCATGTACCGTGCACGGTGTGCTGGACATGGTACCAGATGTTATAATAATGGGGCGAAATGGAGAGACTGGTAGAGTGTGTGAGATCAAGAAGGAAAAATGACTTCTACTTAATAATTTTTAAATGTCGACCATTTTTCCTTTTCTAGAAATCTTTCTCGCCAAATTCTCTTTTCTTAAATGGAAGCAGAGAGATGTTGTTGAACTAGTGGATGATTCTTGGACCAATTCAGATATTGTTGAACTAGTAATCATGTCACGTTGTTTTTATTGTTTTTTTTTAACTTGATTATTTCATTGTTGAATATAACTTGTAGAAATGGAGACTAGAACTCTAGATGCATTTCACTTAGATCCACTATGTGGAAGCTTCTTCCTGTACTTGCTGAATACCCAAACATGCTTTTTATAGTTTCAAAAGTTCACTAGAAACAAAATTGTATACAGCTACTAATTGGGATAGACTTTCTTATTAAAATAATTTAAAGTTTTGAACATTTATATAGGGTATATTGAATTTCCACTTCTAAATGCATATTTTATATGACTTAAGGTCCTTTTCAGTCCAGGTATATTGTAGTGTATTTTACATTTGAGTCAAACCAACAGCAATTGTTGTATTGTTTGAGCAAATGCTAACGGAGTACTCTTCTGAGCTGAAATAATGAACGCTATTTCACATTTTTCCATGGATTCCCTAGGTAAAGGAGAAATGGCAAAAGAAGCACAGGCAGAGAGAGACACCTTCCTCTTCACATCGGAATCTGTGAACGAAGGTCACCCTGACAAACTGTGCGACCAGATCTCTGATGCGGTTCTTGATGCATGCCTGGCCGTCGATCCTGACAGCAAAGTGGCTTGTGAGACGTGCACCAAAACAAACATGGTGATGGTGTTTGGTGAGGTCACCACCAAGGCGCAGGTCGACTACGAGAAGATCGTGCGCGACACCTGCCGTTCGATCGGCTTTGTGTCTGACGACGTGGGCCTCGATGCTGACAACTGCAAGGTGCTGGTCAACATTGAGCAGCAGTGTGCCGAAATTGCACAGGCTGTGCATGGCCACTTCACCAAACGGCCCGAGGATATTGGTGCCGGAGATCAAGGCCACATGTTTGGCTATGCCACTGATGAAACACCGGAACTGATGCCGCTCAGCCATGTGCTGGCCACCAAGCTTGGTTCTCGTCTAACTGAGGTTAGGAAGAGCGGTACATGTCCCTGGCTTAGACCTGACGGCAAGACCCAGGTGACAGTGGAGTACAGCAATGAGCAAGGCGCCATGGTACCGGTACGGGTACACACAGTTCTGATATCGACCCAGCATGACGAGACAGTTACAAATGACGAGATTGCCACTGCCTTGATGGAGCATGTGATCAAACCAGTCATTCTGGCAAGGTACCTTGATGAGAACACCATCTTCCACCTGAACCCCTCAGGTCGTTTCGTCATTGGTGGGCCCCATGGCGATGCTGGCCTCACAGGTCGCAAGATAATCATTGACACCTATGGTGGGTGGGGGGCGCACGGTGGTGGTGCCTTCTCTGGTAAGGATCCCACCAAGGTTGACCGCAGTGGGGCCTACCTTGCCAGACAGGTTGCCAAAAGCACTGTGGCTTGTGGTCTCGCTCGCCGATGCATAGTTCAGGTGTCATATGCCATTGGCCTGTCGGAACCGCTGTCAGTCTTTGTTGACACGTATGGTACGGGAAGAATACCAGATAATGAGATATTAAAGATAGTGAAGGAGAATTTTGACTTCAGGCCGGGGATGATTATCAAAAACCTAGACCTGAAAAGAGGCGGTACTGGCCGTTACCTCAAGACTGCGGCGCATGGCCACTTTGGCCGTGATGATCCTGACTTCACTTGGGAGGTCGTCAAGCCACTGAAGTGGGACCAGCTTCCTGCTTAGCTTAACCAATCATGTTCAATTGATTTCCAATTCTGATTTGAATTCGGCTTTGAGTTGGGGATGCATCACCTATGCAAAGATTCACCGATACCATTGTTACTAAGCTCATCAGTGTACTGCTGTTTCTGTTTTGCTATTTTCGCTGTACAATTATGATCTTTGTTGTAACCTATGAAGTTAAAAAGTTTGTGGTTGGTTAAATAGAGAAGGACAATATATCATATATGTTTGGGTTTGTTTTGGAGAAGATTTTGTTAGTTTCTCTTGTTATTATCATTTCCTTTGGGGCCTGTTTGGGTGGAGAGGGAAAGGGGAATAGAATGGAATAAAGGTTTTCTTCTGGTCGTACTAGAAAGAAATTGAGTGGAATTGAGTTGGAATTTTTATAGTTATATCTCTGTTTTTTACAAGTATGAAATCGGCTATTTTATAAATATTGTTAATAGGAATAACAGCATAACTGAATTAGTTAGGCATTAATGAAGTCAGTTAGGCTGTTGAGAATGTTGAATACTGTTAGTTAGACCGTTGACTGATGTATAGATGATAGTTAGCATTTTCTATAAATATCTCTATGTATTCTGTATTCAGTAAGCAAAGATTAATAATAGAAATTCTTGCTTCTATTCTATATTCTCTTTCTCTTTATGGTATCAGACAGCCATGGCTGATCCTTCTTCTTCTTCTCAAGATATCCCCTCCCCTGATTCAGAGTCTATCATGACTACTGTTCAACCTCTTGATCCAATTGTGATTCTTAATCTCCCCATTTCTACCAAATTAAGCCGAAACAACTATCTTGCTTGACAATCTCAGATCATTCCTGTGCTCCATGGACATGGCCTCTTCCGATTTCTTGAAGAATCTCCACCAAGTCGTCAGATTTTAGTCAGTGGTGTTCTTATCGACAATCCGGCTCATCCACATTGGCATCGCTAAGATCAGCTCCTTCTCAGCTGGCTTCGATCTTCTCTGACTGAGTCTCTTCTCGGTCAAGTGGTGTCCTGTTCCACTTCTGCTGATCTCTGGCGCATGCTCCAGCAGACGTTTTCTGCGACTTCTCGGGCCAGGCTTGCAGAGCTCCGACGATCTCTTCAAACCACCACCAAAGGCGGCTCCTCTTGCACCGATTACTGTCAACAGATTCGTTCAATCGCCGATGAATTGGCTTTTATCGGGTCTCCGGTTAGTGATGAGGATCTCATACTCACGATCCTAGGTGGTTTGGGTCCCGACTACAATTCCTTTGTTGTCGCTGCTACTACTAAGGACAATCTCACTCTCTCGGAGCTCCAGTCCATGCTTCTCAGCCATGAATCGCTGCTCACATCTCAGCTAAGCAGCGGTTCTTCTTCTCTTTCTTCTCTCTCTAATCCCGCTGCCCTCTATTCTAATTCTAAGGTTGGTTCGGTCCGAAGCCTTACAATCCAAACCAGAAAAACCAAACCCGCTCCAATCAGAGGTCCTACAATCCCAACTTTCGGCCCAATTACCAGCCTAGACAACGTGGCTATCAACCCAGGCCCAATGGTGCTCCCCCCTTGCTTCCTAATCCGGTTCCCTCTCAGCCCAAGCCCTATAGTGCTGCTCCTAGGCCGAATTACCCAGATCAATTTGCTCTTAATCCTGACCGCAATACTATTTGCCAGATCTGCCTAAAGAGGGGTCATTCGGCCCAGATTTGCTGGTACCGTATGGATCTGAATTACGGCTCATCTCAGGAGGTTTTTCAGGCTCACTTAGCTCAGCCAGCACAAGCTAATGTTGCACAGCCGGCTAACACCCCATCCGAGTCCGATTGGTACCTCAATTCGGGTGCCACGCATCATGTTACAAATGACTTGAATAACCTTTCCTCCTACATGCCGTATGATGGTTTGGATGCTCTCCATATTGGTAACGGTACCGGTATGCGCATTAGCCATATTGGATCCTCTCATTTGACTATTTCCAATCACACATTTTTATTACTCGATGTGCTTTTTGTGCCCACATTTACAAAAAAAACCTTTTGAGTCTTTCTAAGCTCTTAAGTGATAATTCTATTCTCATCGAGTTTTCTTCTCATATTTGTGTGATAAAGGAGCGCCTCACCATGAAGCCCCTCCTCCACACTAGGCTTCTCAATGGATTATACACCCTTCCTCTTTCTCCTACCTCTCCTCAAGCTTATATTGGTGAAAAGGCTTCCATTGATCTTTGGCATGCACGCCTTGGGCACCCTTCCTCTTCTACCACCTTAAAAATTTTACATTCTCATGCTTTACCTTGTAGTAATAATAAGATGAACTTATGCCATGATTGTTGTTTGGCTAAGTCTTACAAATTACCATTTTCACCATCTTTTTCTACTTCTTCTTCTCCTCTTGAGCTCATCCATTCGGATGTATGGGGAACGGGTAGCAAGCAATTCTCTTCAGATTCGGTTTATTTCAACCCATGACCAGGTGGCCGACATATTCACCAAACCCCTTGCATCACCTCGGTTTGCTCACTTGGCATCCAAGCTAACGGTCTGCTCAGTTCCTTTAGCTTGCGAGGTGGCTAATAGGAATAACAACATAACTGAATTAGTTAGGCATTAATGAAGTCAGTTAGGCTGTTGAGAATGTTGAATACTGTTAGTTAGACCGTTGACTGATGTATAGATGATAGTTAGCATTTTCTATAAATATCTCTATGTACTCTGTATTCATGTACTCTGTATTCAGTAAGCAATGATTAATAATAGAAATTCTTGCTTCTATTCTATATTCTCTTTCTCTTTAATTGTTTTACTCTTTCATTATTTCACTCTTTTACTTTTAGCTGAACATGACCGGAATAATATATATAAAATAGAAGTTTATTCCAAAATTATTTCTTCTTCATTTTTTCTCTATTCTACTATCTTGATGAACAAGCCCTTTATGTGTTTCCCGGTTCTTGCTTCCTTTATAAAAATAAATGGATCAGTGGTAAAGTTTTCCATCATGTTTCGATATGTTAAAATTAGCAATACTCGTACAATTATTTAGTACTAGATAAGCACAACACTTGCTGTGGCAAAAGAACAAAATAACTTCACGAAAAGAAAAGGAACGTGCTTGTGTTCTAGCTTGTATGGAATTGGCCCAAACTGATATTCAATAAATCAAAAGGGCCCAAGTAGTTTGTAATGTCCATATCCCAGTATTAATTTTTTTTTCTATAATCTCTGCTTAAAAAGGCTTATCATCTTTGCTTTCCTTTCTCTTTCCATCCAGTAATAATGGTTGGAACTAGGATTCACACGAAACCCTATTTATCTTCTAAAAGTTCACAGAAACCCATTGGAAATAATAATCTACAAAGAAGTAATACCGTTTTCTTCTCTCCAAAATCATTCTCAATTAATCACGGTAATCAATAAATTCATTAATAATTTGTTCTCATCTAAGTTTCCTCCATTGCTCTTCTTCTGATATTAAATATAATAGGTACTACCCGGTACTTCACCTGACTGGTTCACTACATGTCATGCTATCATTATTCTAATTGGTTCTCTTTGTTGCATAGTAAACTTTTCTATCTTTCTTGCAATTTAAATATAAAAATGTTCCAGAATCAAAAGCTTATTCTGCTCAAAAGATGGAGGGACGAAACAAAGCCTCTGTGTTTCTACTGAAAGCTGCCACAATTGGCAGCTCTGGTGAATACTCTGGTAATTTTCTTAAATTCTCAATTCCAATGCTTAGCATACAAGCTAGTGTTGCTTGGTTTTCATTTTTCCTTGACAGTAGTACCTATCTGGCATGCTTTCCTGTCTGGCTGGTCCAATACAGTACCGGTACCGGTACCATGCCAACATCATGGCATTTCATATTGTAACACCCTTCAAAGATTGTCTATTAGATCCTAAATCAGTCATGAAAACCTTACTAGACACAACGGTTTCAACTTCCAAGCCCTTAACTAAACGGTATACCATCAGTTGAAAATTGAAATAGTGATCCTAATCAAAGCAAGTAATAATAAAGCTCCACTATTAAATTACAGAACCATTAATTGGTGATGCTAAAACCACACAAAAGAGGCGACGCACAATTGCGGGTGTGGATCAAGAAGAATTGTTGGATCCAGTTCAACTTGCAGACCAGGATAGCCTCTTTTGTGAGTTCAATGGGGTCCACATCCACCACAAGATATGTCACCACCATGATCAATCAGAAGTTGACACGTCAGAAAAAGAAATAAAGAAGGTTGGTCTACCTATGGTCCTGTTGCACGGATTTGGTGCCTCAGTTTTTTCTTGGGAAAAGGTGATGAAACCATTAGCGGGTTTAACTGGGTCAAAGGTTCTTGCGTTTGACCGACCCGCATTCGGCCTGACTTCTAGAGTGAGAGAATTTATGGGTTTAAATGTAAATCCATACTCGATGGCTTTTTCTATTTTGGCGACGATTTCTTTTATTGATATGCTTGGTTCTGACAAGGCTATTTTAATGGGGTATGTTTAAACTTCTATATCAATAATTTTCTCTCAGAAGTTTCGACTTTAGTGCAGATTTCAGGGCCTTATCTCAGGTTTTGGTACCAAAAAAGTTTTAATAAAAGAATTAAAAGAATAACTAGAAGCCCCTGAAAAGTTCAAAACTTGAAAACAAACTATCCTGTCCTTTATATGTCGAAATGAAGGACCTTCAAACTTGTACACCTGTTGATATCAACTGGTACCAATTTGGGACAGGTCAGAAGTTTTTCCATGTTTTTTTGTATTTTGGGATTAAAACAAGTGACAACTCAAAGATGTTACTATCAGCAGTCCGGTACCAGTCTCAGGTCACTGGGCCACTTGTGATGAATCAGTTGTTTCTATTTTGTTTACTACTCTTTATTTTTATTTTTGGGTTTAATACTGATATAATCTGGGTGATATTGCCAGATATGCCAGACTTCAAGCCTATAATGGCCATTTATTTATTTATTTCAATAATTAAGGGTCTTATGTTTGGCTTTGAATTTTTCTACAATCTATAATCTATCTATCCATTGCTATTTACTCCAGTTACCAAGTAGAAAAGAGCCTAGTTGTTAAACAAAATAATAAATTGAGGCTCTCAGGCACTCCGCTGGTTCCCTTGTAGCAGCTAACACGTATCTCGAGGCTCCAGAAAAGGTTGCAGCACTTATTCTAATAGCACCTGCTATTATTGCGCCAATTATATCAAAAAAGGTTAAGAAGGATGCAGACACAGAATCAGATCCCGTTCCACTGGAGAACCCATTTATCAGGGTTTGGAGAGCATTCTTGGAATTTTGTAAGCGGGTTGCTAGTGTAGTTGTGCGTATGTTCAAACGGATGGGAGATATGATTGGATCAGTTTATAATAGAGCTTTGGCTGCGGTTCTTAGATCTGCTCTTGCGGTTATGTTGGTTAGTGCTTTTTAGCGTATCATTTCTCAATTTATCATACCATTTTAGCTATATCCCTTCTTTCCTCTAAGGTTAGTTTATATATTTATTTAGTTAGTTTGTTATATTTATAGTTAATCTACATAAATACCACATAGATGCATACTCCTGGGCGTTCTTATTTTTTATATTCAATAACAAACTTCATGCAATTCCTTTTTCCTCAACATATTGCCAGGCTCAATATAATTTTTAAATAGACTTGTGCACATTTTAAGCATCAACAAGATGAATTTAAACTATAATAAATTTTCTTGATTCTTTTATTTGTGGATAAATTGTGTAGATCAGAATGATCATAGATAAATTTGGGTTATCAGCTGTAAGAAATGCATGGTATGACCCAAACCAAGTTGCCGATGATGTTCTTCAAGGCTATACCAAGGTGAGTGCTTTAAATTTTGATGCAAACTTCTAACAGCTGCTTTAATCCTGTATTATATTGAAATTTTGAGTAACCCCCCAAATTGGAAAGGGTTTAAGGAAAATTGTTCCAACTATTACAGTATCTTTCATTAACATTACAGTGTATTGATTGGCAATTATGTACAATTGTAGGGTTCTTTTATGAAAATTTTGGGTGTACTGCAGGATTGTTTTGCTATATATCGTACTCATTTCAATTTTCAATTAATAGTAAGTGCCTTTATTTTATTTTATTTTTGGTAAAGCCATTAAGGGTTAAAGATTGGGAGATAGCTCTTCTAGAATATTGTGTAGCCATGGTCACAGATTCGACCTCAAAACATCCTCTCTCCGAAAGACTCGCCGAGATCTCATGCCCAGGTAAAAAACTTTTGGGCTATAATTCATAAAATAACTTGTCACTGTTCCATTACCAGAATCAAGAACTTTTATACTGCCACCTTTGTGTCTTCTTTTTTATTAGTTACTGTAGTATGACTTTGACCAAATCCTCGTACTCATCATGTTTACTGGTGCTATTACTGGATCTGTGCAGTGTTGATAGTGACTGGAGACAAAGACAGACTCGTTCCTGCATGGAATGCCGAGAGGCTTTCAAAGGCCATACCTGGCTCAAGGTTTGAAATAATAAAAGATTGCGGCCACTTGCCGCATGAAGAAAGAGTAGAAGAGTTCTTGTCAATAGTGGAGAGATTTCTTCAAAGTATTTTTGTAGTTCAATCAACTGCAGAAGTTTGATTGCATTCAAAATGAATTAATCCCATTTGTTATTGGTAATTCATATCGGATAATTCTGTATAGCAATTATTAAAAAACAAATAAAGAGGAATACAAATGCAATTCGTATATATACTGTTGCTTGTGTGTGGGCTGTGGCTTTGTTTTATCTAACTTAAATCCTTTTTTCTATGTCTAATTGTTCAATTCACTCAGTCACAAAAGGTGTTCTATCACTTGTGCTAATTGTCTACTCTTTTATGAACCATGGCATCTACTCAGATTTTATATTATCTTCGCTTTACAAAACTAACGATTTTTCCTCAATTTTTTATCCCTGCTCTACTGTTAGGTTCTTTTTCCTTGATTTTTCTGACTCCTCAAATTTATTAAATATTTATTGGTTCAATTTTGCAATCGTTTTTGCTTCTTTGATCTCAGGCCACTCTGCTACTGTCATTGATGCAACATTAGTGTCTTTTTTTATTTTATTTTTTATTTTGAGACAGAGGAGAACACTCTTGCTTCTCTGCTTCCTTTTTTTTCTTGGGTTTCTTTTCAGTAGAACTTCCCATTTTAAAATTCAACTGGACTAATCATGAAAAAAAGAAATAGAACGAGGAATAAATCTAATGGTAAAACTAACAGTAGATTAAACCTGCAATGAACAGCTTAGATCTAATGGCATCCGACTCCACTAGAAGCGGCGACATCAGATCTCATCAATCTAACTTCATTTAAAACAAATGCAGCTCCATCATAATAAAATTTTACGAAAATGCTAGCATCATCTAAACATTATTATACTGGCAAGATTACCAACAAATTAAAATTACTTCATCAATTATGATTCTAACTATTTTAACCTAATTGGCTGATTAAACATTCCAAAAAGAAATATATAATACACATGCACAAGGAAACCCTATGAAATCACAACGACAAAACAACCAGGTGAATAATATACATGACAAAAGAAAACTAACAAAAATACTATCCATTTTACGTAGTACTGATATTATGGTTATTTGTCATCAACGGTTTAAGCTGGTAAGTAGGTGGGGGAACCAACAATTGCATTCTGCCGGCAGTTATCATGACATCATCATTGTCAGATGTGGGCCCAGGTGATCGGGTATACATCATGGTGGTAGATCCAAGAGAATCACCCCCAAATTCACATGCTTCGAAAAACAACCTGAAATCAATAAAAGATTCATACAAAATCATTTACATAGATGATAAAGTTATGGGTAAATGAAAATATTTTAAAGTTGGAAATTTCAAAATGGCCCTTTTAATAAGATATGTCTCATGTTGGATGTGCATAATAGTAGTTATTTAGAACATAAACTGGAATGTAACATCTCTTTAAGTTAGAAGATACCAGAGTGAATAAATATATCAGTTTGTACCTCTCCTTTTCAGTGCACGAAGCCGATATGTCATATATCTGTCTGCTTACCAATATCCTGTATTTCCAAACTAGAGTCAAATAATGCAAAGATCAAAATTAATCTTTAACAATTACACACAAATAGTGTTGGCGGATTCCAAAATAACATCCAGAATTATCATATTTGTGTCCCAATCTACACAGTGTGTAGAGTCGTTCGTGGATAATATACTATAGCTGACTAAAATAAAAGACTATATTAATTTAAATTCTGACAAAGTTTCCAATATAAGTAATAAATCAAAATTTTGTTCCACAAAGTGATACGCAACTAAAAGGATCGAACACAAAGCTGCAAACAATTAACTATGAATTCAGTTTCAATAATGGAACTTTTTTCTTAAAATCAACTAACAACAATGTAATCATTTTTGTTCACTACATTGTTCTTAAAAACTTAACTAATTTTATAGAAATAATTTAGTGGCTGACGCGGTGCGTATTGAAGAAAATTTCCAATTCAGACTCGGACGTAAACAATGGTCACACCAGATCAAGGCCGATCAAGGAGTTGTATGTCCAACTTGAAATTTGATCCCACATAATGGCATGGGCGGTCTTCTAAGAAACAATTAAATGACATGGTTTTCTAAGAAACAATTAGATTGCATTGGCGGTCTATCTTCTAAACGATTAAAATACTTTGACTGTATGGGAGATTATATGAGTTTTATTAAAGAGTCAAACAGTAATAAAATTTACGTTGATTTACTAAAATTAGATTTAATATAATTCTTTGTTTTGCATTTTCAAGGAGAGCTTTTATTATTTTTTTTTACTTTAAATATGTACGTGAACTCCTGTTGGAAAATCAGTGAATGAAATAAAAAGTTATTTGTTTGTTCTACTTGTGTCTTCATTTTTCTACTACTACTCTTCTCTATTACTACTTAACCGGTACGTGAGCTTAACGGGCAAGATCGTATCAGGACGGCTTTGCGTCAGTGGTAGTTTCAATTCACTTAACCTTTCTTTTGCAGTTATTAGAAAGCTTGGGTAATATCTGAAAAATATATCAGAATAGTCGGGTCTTGGGGATTTCATAAGGTCTGATAAAATGGTCCCTTACCTGATGATTCTGTCAACAATTTTTCGACCAATGCCTCTCCTTCTTAGTGATGGAATCACCTGAAAAATCACTGAATAAAATTGATTCATATAAATATTACCATCAACAAACTAACAATAGTTCTGCAAAAAAAAAAAGGGAACATTACTGAATTTATTAGTA
Organism: Carex kokanica; assembly: GCA_025461125.1. Classification (NCBI taxonomy): domain Eukaryota; kingdom Viridiplantae; phylum Streptophyta; class Magnoliopsida; order Poales; family Cyperaceae; genus Carex; species Carex kokanica. The sequence goes on along the minus strand of JAJGRX010000748.1, from coordinate 1,466,631 downwards.
AAGGTAAGGTAACCGTAGCTTCATAAGCGACCCCATAACAGCACCAATTAAGCTTTCAATTCAGACCCCATAAAGATTGAATTGTGCACTTGTCATTCAATTTAGCTCTAATTTAAATAGATCAACTATAAATCATGCAATTCTCTCTCAATTCAAACTACCCTCTACAATAAAATAGTTCATTCACTTCTCCCCTTGATACCAACTATAGTGCACTGCCTACCTTTCTTAAATGACAAATAAATTTGTATCGTCTAATGACCAAATTTCAAATGCGACATTACACCATTCGAAATCTAATACAAAAACACAAAATGCAATATTAAATAGAAAGGAGTGAACTTTTTACCACAACATCATGAATCGAAGCTGTCAATCCACAATCCGACACCGCTCGGCCAAATCCCACCAGGCTTTGATCCGAATCTCCAAATAAATCGCCCAATCCATACCCCAACGAACCAGAATCTTGCCTCTCCTGCCCTCCCTCCAAAAATCGCGCCTTGCAAAACACAGAAACGACCACGAAACTGTGTGCAAGAGCGACTCTGAGCTTCCTCAGGTCGACCAGTTCGGTCCGACCGTCCGGTCCGGTCCGAGGGAAGCGGTGGCAGGAGTGGCCGCAGGAGGCGAAGAGGTGTTGAACCTGGACCGGATCGACACTGGACCGGCTCGTGGAGATGGAGAGAGGAGGTGGCCTGGGTTTGGTTTTGGATTGGGATTGGGACTGGGGTTTGATTGGAGAGAGAGATGCGTAAGAGACGGAGGTAGTGTGTATGGCCATGGCGAAACAAGTGGCGACTGGGAATAGAGAATGGCAGAATGCTATTGGCCTCTGGTATTGGTGTTGTAAAAGTTATGGTTCCAGTGTATCCATTTTTTTGAAGCGATATGTGTAGCGAGTATTTGAATTGGAAACATCGCCCATATTTAGATGGGTCCCACGAATCAGAATGACACTCCATAAGAGCGATCGGGCAAATGAGAGAGCGGACTGGATAAGTGCAATGTCTGGTTACTAGGTAATCAGCCAGGTCTAAATCCAAGGCCAAGTAAGCATGAAGATACATTAAAGGGAAAAAATTTTATATGCCACTCCAAAACTTAGAAATTAGTTATTTGCCATCTCAAAACTTGAAATTAGTTATTTGACACCCCAAAACTTGAAAATTAAGCTAATTGCCACAATTATACACTAAATTCAGATTTTTGATTTAAATTATTCTGAAAATTAGTGTATAAAAAACCGTATTTTAGTATTTCCAAGATTACCCCTCAATTCTTCAATTGAACAGATCTAATCCCTTTGCCTCATTTCTCTTCGCCTCTTTGGCTCTCTTCTTCTTCTTCGATCGGAAGGCTAACTCTTCTCCAGCGATCCCCTTCCCCTTCTGTTTGAGAGAGCACAGTGCCATTCTGTCAAAGCGATACGGGTCGCGTGTGAAAGCACGCGAATGGACAGTGCCCTTCCGTCCGATCCCTTCCCTGCCATACGGGTCGCGTGTGAAAGCTACTGGACAGTGCCCTTCCGTCCGATCCCAAGGAGACGGAGTGAAGGAAGGTGATGATCAGAGAGAGAGGCAGGCGGAGGAGAGAGTCGCCCCTAGTGCCGTGCTTTAGGTTTGGGAACCGTCTCTTTCCCTAATTCAACGTTCATGAAGTATTTCACATAATCTTCAGCAGGGGTATTTTGGTCAATATTATAATTTGTTGAATTTTCAGAATAATTTAAATCAAAAATCTGAATTTAGTGTATAATTGTGGCAATTAGCTTAATTTTCAAGTTTTGGGGTGTCAAATAACTAATTTCAAGTTTTGAGGTGGCAAATAACTAATTTCCAAGTTTTGGAGTGGCATATAAAAAATTTTCCCTACATTAAATGGTGAGTCAAAGTAATAAATTGTTGGTGTTTATTATGGCACTTTCAAAAAAGAAAATAAGTGTTGAATGTCAAAATTTTGAAATTTGAATTTAAATTTTAAATTCAAGCGTTGGACTTGTCATGTTAAAAGGGGTGTTGTCATGAAATATTTTGTAATTTTTTTAGTTCTCTAGAGTAGAACTAGAGGGTTCTTAAGCTCACCAAGTTCTTTGACGAGCTTAATTTTAAAATCTATCAAATTTATTTCAAATAATAAATCCAAATTATTGAAACCAATTTATTTTACGAGTTATGCTTTTACATGTCAAATTATATCCCTTGACAGCATCTGTCAAAATTTCAAAAATATACATGTCAAATTTATATTTTTTGAATTACTTTAGTATAAAATCAAGCGGTAAAAAAATGATGAAAAATGAATTGATTAAAATTAACTTATAAACTTTCTATTTTTAATACCGCTTGACTTTATACTAAATTAATTTGAAAATTTATAAATTAACATGTAAACACATTGCTTGTGAAATATATTGGTTTCAACGATTTAGATTCATTATTTAAAATCATTCCGGTAAGTTTGAACTACCAGAAAATTAATGAGCTTAAGAACACACTAGTTCTACTCGTTCATTTTATAGTACATCAAGTTGTACAAAAAAGAATGAATAGAATAAACTATGATAGACTAATTTTATTACATTTATTTTGACCACTTGATGCGGTGCAAAATAAACTTTAAAAAATCATAAAATTATACAAAGTTGTATCTTTCGTGAAATTGAACAAAATTAACAATTAGGGTTAAATTAAGGGTATCAATGGATCGGGTTGGCATATTTTAAAAATTTCCTCCCTCTAGACCCGATCCGACTCAAGTCAAAAGTTTCTTATCCGACCTGATTCGTGTAACTTGATTATTTATTATTTATTTATTTATTGATTAATTTATTTATATGCAACTTAATCGTAATTAATATGAAAATAATCTTAATTAGTGTGTAATAAATCTTAATTAGTGATAAGTTTCAAACTATATCCAACAAAACACAATTAAATAGGTCATGTCGGATTCAACCAACCTGAGACCGGTAATAATTGTAGTCATCGAGTAGGTTCGATCGGGTTAGGTCCAGGGGCGGACCCAGGTGTATCGGTTCCGACCGACTTTGCCACCCCCCAGAAATTTGTTTACCCCTCTCTGGACGTTTGATTTGTAATTCGGGTTAAATTTAGGGTTAAAATTGAAATAAATTTGTTGAATTTTGATTGTTAGAATTATAAGTCAAAGCATTGGAAAGTATAAGTTAAAGCATTGTTTTTTTATCGAGTACCCAATTGGTTAATGGATTTAAACCCGATTCGATATTTTTTTTGCCTCCCCGATGAAAATTCTGAATTTGCCCTGGTCAGGTCGACCCTTTTGGATTGGGTTAGAAATTGAGACTCCTAGATTAAATTTTTAGATCTCAAATTTTTAAATATAAATAACAAAGTAAATTTTTTACATTATTTGAAAAAAAAAATGGTCGTGATATTGAAACATTCCCCATAAAGAATCCTAACACAAGTAATAGATCACTAGATTGTATCTACAAGCTATTCCTGAGAAAGAAATTCTAATATTTGCCAGTAGCTGGTGTAGATGGGGACAACATGGGTACCGAATCGAACTTACCTCCAGTTTGAGTTTGGTTTGAATTAATTTCGAACTAGGTTTGGTTTGAATTAATTTCGAACGAACCCAATTTCGAACCGAATTTTTTACGAACTCAATTTCAAACCTTTACGAACTTTGTTACGACTTACGATTTATGACTTCTGACTGGGCCATAGTGTGAAATTACAGCACTTTAATAAAAACTCAAGTATTCAAAGTACAATTTAAATAAAACTCAAATATCAATAGAAGTACAATTTAAATAAAAACTCAAGCACTCCAAAATATTCAAAATACAATTTAAATAAAATCCAAATATCAATAGAAGTACAATTTAAATAAAAACTCAAGCACTCCAAAATTAATTACAACCAAATACCACACTCAGTTTGAATGTACGCAACAGGGGATTTGGGCGAGAGAGGAGTCTTTGGTTGTGAGAGGCCACCAGAGAGAGAAGACGTGAGGGAGATTATTTTGGTACTTAGTAGGAGAGAAATTTGGGCGAGCGGTTTTGGCGTAAATTAGCGGAAAGAGGGAAAAAAATTGGAGACAATGGTGGAAAAAATAGCGGGTTAATTGGTTGAATGGAAATGGAGCGAATTGATGACATGGAAGAGATCTAGACGTTGGTAAGAGGATAGATCTAAGGGTGTGAAATTATTGAGGTGATCGGATTGCAAGATTTGTGGGGTCACTCGCTTAGTTAATATTTTATTTAATATTTTATTGAGTGAGTTTAAAAGTGCATTGCAGTAATACAAAATAAAATTAGGCAGCAAATAATTTGGAAAAAATTAAAAATATATATTTTCAAACTTTTTACATTTTTTTATTTTTATCAAATAAATAAGTATTTTTTACATTTTTTGAATTTTTTTTTACAGCAATACATATAATTTTTTTTTCTAAATGAATAGCTGATCAATAACAACATTTTTTGCATTTTTTAGACATATAAAAGAAATATTGTACCTTGATCATTTTTTTTCATTTTTTTGACAGCAATACATTTTTTTTTGCATTTTTTTGCATTTTTTGGCATTTTTTGCATTTATTTTCGGACCGTTCGTTTTACCGCGGGAATTCAATGGTCGATCTGCAACAAAATCATTCCAAATCTGATCTAGAATGATCAAGGTGCAATATTGAATGTAACCAACATAAAAGTTCAGAAGTTTTATTATGTATGAGCTTTGATCCAACACGAAATGTTTATGGCCATACGATGCTTCAATTTTCGATCAACTAGATGGATGGGTAAATCAAAACAAAATTTTATCAAACTTTCATGGAAGATGATAAATGCAGTGCTCTTTGATTTCAACAGTCCCGATCGAACCACAGACGATATATTTTCGTGCACCTTCATTAACTCACAAGGCAAGAGTTTATGTCTCATGAAACATATACTCTTGCTTTCTAAGTTAATGAAGGCGCACATAAACATGTCGTCCGTTGACCAATCGGGGCCGTTGAAATCAAAGAGCATTGCATTTATCATCTTCCATGAAAGTTTGATAAAATTTTATTTTCATTTACCCATCCATCTAGTTGATCGAAAATTGAAGCATCGTATGGCCATAAACATTTCGTGTTGGACCAAAGCTCATACATAATAAAACTTCCGAACTTTTATGTTGGTTACGTTCAATATTGTACCTTGATCATTCTAGATCAGATCTGGAATGATTTTGTTGTAGATCGGCCGTTGAATTCCCGCAGTAAAACGAACGATCCGAAAATAAATGCAAAAAATGCCAAAAAATGTATTGCTGTCAAAAAAATGATAAAGGTACAAAATATTTATTTAATTTATTTATTATTTATTATTTATTATTTAATAGTTTATTAAAACTGAAATTAATTGAACAAATTTATCAAATTAATAATAACTTTATCAAAACAAAGAAAAAAACGAGAGAGTTGAGACTGGATTACCCGAAAAACTCAGAATCCTACCATAAAAAGCAAAATTTCTGGTATAAACATGTGAATTTTTTTATTTGAGCTTTGTTGTTGAATTTTTTTTATTTGAGCTTGTAATTGGACCGGAATTTCTGTTTCAGAAGTCATAATTCAAAGCAATTATGGACTGGACGGCTTATATTTTCATCAGTGAACATAAGTTATCAGCAGAAATTAACGGTTCATGTTTGAATTAATTTCGAACTAAATTTGGTTTGCGAACCTATTTCGAACGAACTAGGTCCAGTTTGAGTTTGGTTTGAATTAATTTCGAACTAAGTTTGGTTTGAAATAATTTCGAACGAACTCAATTTCGAATCGAACTTTTTCCGAACTTTTTCGAATCAAACTCGAATCGAATTACGAACTACGAATTTTTTGTGCAGCCCTAGTATGAATATCTCAACAATTCATTGAAAACGACCTCAAACTCAGCCCTTTTTGATTGATTTAAATCAGCTGAAATTCTAAATTCACGAATAGTACACTTGAAATTTCTGAAATTTCGATTCTAATTGTTCAACTTTTTCTGTGCACCTTCTCCAAACAGCTGATTTTTATACATTTCGAAATAGTTCGACGAATAAATTCAAAATTTTAGATTTCAGGACAATATTCATGAATCTAGAATTTCAGATTTGGATCCCTTTTTCATACCTGTGACAAATAAAATCGAAGTTTTAATATCAGATATTTTGAAAGTGATTTATTATACAAAAGATGCTTCTTACGTAAGATAGCTGATGGCATTTGACGTACTTTATAATCATTAATTGAGCTGCTTTAATTTCTTATGTTTCTATTTAATAGTGATATTAAGATGGTTCTCCACTTGTACGGAATTTAATAGATATCTTTTTCATTTTTTATGTACCTATCAAAGGACCTATTAAAATTTAAAATGTTTGACCTGATTTTAAACAAAAAAAAATCATAACATCATTTTCATCTGTCACGTTATTCCATTACCAATTAAAAATATTCCATCCATAAAAAAAGTAACAAGAGCGAGGCTATGCGAATTGATCCATCCTATAGATAAATATTTTCATTTTCAAAATTTCAAACAGTTAATCTGAACCGTTTAACATGTTTTTTTTTACAAAATGTACTTGCAAACTAAATTTTATATATTTTTGTCAAATTTTTTACTATTTTTTTTAGATAGGTTGAAAGTCACTATTTTTAAATGGTCTAGAATCATTAAATCAAGTGATTTTCTACCTATCTAAGAAAATAGTAATTTAATATATATATGTGCTCACCAAGAGGAGTTGGTGAGCACACCTCCAAAAGACTATCGGATTGGCTTCCACGATGAATCCAAACTGTTAAAATTCATCTACTTCGTGAGGGATGTATGTACATGCAAATTTTGTAAAGTTTCAAATTCATTTAGCTTATAGTCAAGCAGTAAAAAAAATGAACATTTTATAAGTTATTTTTTAAATTGTTTCATGTATTCATTTTTGACCGCTTGACCATGTGCTAAATGAATTCGAAACTTTAAAATTTTTGCATGTACATGCATCACTCACGAAATACATGGATTTTAACAGTTTGAATTCGTAGTTGGAAGTCAATCTGACAGCCTTTTGGAGTATGCTCACCAACCCCTCTTGGTGAGCACATCACCCCAATTTTGCTCTCTCTCTATATATATACAGAGAGAGAGAGTTGGGCTATTACATCGTTGCAGCATCTGCCAATTTTCAAAAAGAGAGAGAGAGAGAGAGAGAGAGAGAGAGTTGGGTTATGGTGAATTGCAATGTATAGCCCTTCTTGTACATTGGACTATAAACCGTTGGATTCGAAGTTCAAATAGTCGATCTAAAGGGCTCAACATGTTCTCCATATTAAAATATGCTTGGAGACCAAATTTTATATTTTTTTGGAAATTTTTTACTATTGTTTAGAATTTTTGAAAATCGTTGTTTTTTATAAATTTTTGGACCATAGGAAAACAGTGATTTTAAAATTTTTTAAAAAAATCGCAAATAATTTCCAAAAAATGTAAAATTTGATCTCCAAGCACATTTTAATATGAATATCAAATTGAACGGTTTGGATCGGTTGTTTGAAAATCAAAACTAATAATTTATAGTCCAATGTACAAGAGGGGTTATACATTACAATTCACCATAGCCCAACTCTATCTATGTATATAATTTGATTTACATGTACATTTTCATACTAAGATAATGTTGAACGCTGCAGATTGATTATTTGAACTTTAAAAATTAAAATGTTGATCCATAATACAGACCAATATGCGATATGCCCGAAATTTTTAAATATAGCACAGTTCAAAAAAATATATACCAAAACGGCACCGTTTGGCAAGAATTTCAAATTTAGCACGGCCGCAGATCAGCTGAGCGGCCCCATTTACTGGGGACCGCAGATCAGCTGAGCGGCCCCAGAAATGGGGCCGCTCAGCTGATCTGCGGCCCCTTTTTTTTTTTTTTTTTTTTTTTAGATCTGAGAAATAAAAATTCGAATTTTACGAAACTTTAAACGGCCATAAAACGGCGCTCGAGTGTCCGATTTCAGCAAATGACCACTTTTCGGAAAGCTTGTGAAAATGCGCATGCGTCTGAACTAGCTATGCTAGATTTCCAAATTCAGAATCGCACAAAAACAAAGGGAAGAGCCTCAAAACTTCAGTTGAAGTTTCCGATTAAAATTTTCATTTCTATTCTCAAATCTACGTAGCTCAGTAAATTAGTTATCTAATGAACTTGTAGAATAGAAATGAAAATGAAAATCTTAATCGGAAACTTCAACTGATTTACTGAGCTAATTTCATTAGATAACTAATTTACTGAGCTACGTAGATTTGAGAATAGAAATGAAAATCTTAATCGGAAACTTCAACTGAAGTTTTGAGGCTCTTCCCTTTGTTTTTTTGTGATTCTGAATTTGGAAATCTAGCAAAACTAGTTCGGACGTATGCGCATTTTCACAAGCTTTCCGAAAAGTGGTCATTTGCTGAAATCTGACACTCGGGCGCCGTTTTATGGCCGTTTAAAGTTTCGTAAAATTCGAATTTTTATTTCTCAGATCTAAAAAAAAAAAAAAAAAAAAAAAAAAGGGGGGCCGCTCAGCTGATCTGCGGCCCCCAGGTCTAAAAAAAAAAAAAAAAAAAAAAAAAAAAAAAAAAAGGGGCCGCAGATCAGCTGAGCGGCCCCATTTCTGGGGCCGCTCAGCTGATCTGCGGTCCCCAGTAAATGGGGCCGCTCAGCTGATCTGCGGCCGTGCTAAATTTGAAATTCTGACGAAACGGTGCCGTTTTGGTTTATTTTTTTTTGGGCTGTGCTATATTTAAAAATTTCGGGCGATATGCATAGCAGTGTTGTAAAAAACGATCTTAACGGCTGATTAATCGGCCGTTTAATCGTTAACGGCGGCCCAACCGTTACGAATCACTTAACGGATACATGTTTGTAGATGAAAACGATTAATCGGCCGTTTATTCCCGTTTATTCCCGTTTATTCCCGTTTATTCCCGTTTATTCCCATTTTTTTAGTGAATATTTTTATTTTTATTTTTTTTTCTGTGATAGCGTGTGATAATAAGATTTATAAATTATGTATTGTAGTTTTATTTGTGCTTAGATATACATCTAATATTTTTTTGTATATATTTTTTCTTCAAACTTACTTTGAAATTGATTAATTCATCTATTATTTATATACAATATATTTTTCTTACTTACTGATGTAATTTTTTCAATTAGTACAACGTGTTCATTTATAAAATTAAGTTGTTATCATAAATTAAATTTAGTGATTTTATGTTGAAATGTTTCATTTCTTTCAAATAATATGTTATTAGTATTTGAAAAAAGCTTAATTCTCAAATTTATTTTTTCATTAAATAAATGTGTTTACACATGTAAAATTCTTATGTGTTAAGAAGAAATAAGCGTAGTGTCATGTTGTAATAATAAAACTAAGTTAAATTAAGTTTATTTGATAAATTTAATGAGTTAAATAAATTATTTTTAATAAATTATGATATATATACATAAATTTAATAAAAACGTTAAATTGTCCGCATAATTTTGATTAATCGCATACCGATTAATCGCTTGGCGGTACCCTGTCCGTCCGACGACCGCATACCGTTATTTACAACACTGATGCATAGTACCATAGCCTCTCAAGTGATTGAAGCTGTAGAATGGACATCTCCAGTTCTGAAATAATGTGAGAGAATTGGTACCCAATCCCTCTCTGTCCAGTATACTTTGTACTGATTAGTCATCAGTGATTAGTGAATGGCACTACCCACTAATCCTATTTTTTTCATTTTTCTCCGCCAAAGAAAAAAAAAGGAGCAAAAGAGCTTCTTTCCCCACCTTCCATTGTTATCAATATCAGAAGCAATTAATGTCATAAATCGACTCTCTCTTTCTCTCGCTTTCGCGCTCGCTCAAATCAGCACGAACCCTAGGTATCCACCTGGTCTTGCTTTCTCTCTCATCTTCCTCTTTCTTTCATGTACTAATTGACAGTTTCTCTCTTTCTTTATTTTTTTCTCATTTTCAGGTCTTGGTCGCGATCTCGGGGTTTGGTGTTAAAAATTTTGGGGAAAATTTTATTATTTGAAGTAAGAACGGTTTCTCTCTTTCTTCACAAATTAATTTTTGGAGATTATCATCCTTTATTGCCTTCAATTAGTGCATATTTTAGCTCAAAGACTGTGGGTCAGTTAGAATTCTTAGAATTCTGTGTATCATGAAGGAAAAGGACAATCAGTTGAATTATAGCTTTGTAAATTTCTTAGAATTGTTGTAGATCTCCAAGTCCCACAATCAAAACCCTAACACCTGAACAATTGTAGCCCGTAGTTAATTTAACTTATGGAAGAACCAGATTGTAGGAAGAAATATATTATTCTTGAGTTGTATGTAGGGAAGAAATATATAGTTCTTTACTCTACCAGTATATTATATAGGAACCCTTGAGTTTATGTCTCGATTCTGTTCAACATACTCAAAATTTGCTCTCAAATTGTAGAAACTTCATTTTCTTTATGTTTATTAATTTTATTCAAGGACCGAGCAACTATTTTGTGGCAAGTTTGCATTTTGAAAAGAACTCTATTTCTTTTTCTTTAAGTGACAGAATGATATCAATCTCTTTGGTTATAATTGTGAGTGCTTTATACTTTATTATGTGACAAGAGCATAACCATGGGCCAAAATAGCATTTCAAATTGTGATCCGAAATTGGATAGTCCCCTATTAGTTTGAAGATAATGTCACAAATTGTTATAAAATCAGCAGTAGTCTTTAAATTATTCATTTCATATGATTGACAGAATTCAAGCTAAAATTTTATGCAGTATTTGTGAAGTCAGCACCTAATGCTTTATTTCTTCCTTTTCCTTTTCTGTCTCCATCTCAGTTTAAAATGGACCTGATCCAACATGACGTGCAATGCTTGGTTTGCACCCGGCCTTTCTCTCTTGAATCTGACATGACTGACAGCCTCGAATCTCTTGCAATATGCCGTGATTGTAAATTGATGGTCTCAACCCCAACAACCCAAGATAGAGAGCATACTGCACCAAGCCATTATCTGCACCCGAACCGCCACAGAAGATCCCGATCTAGGCGGCATAACACCCTACACACCCGTGCTGAGTCACTGGACGACTCTGACTCTGAGTCTTTTGCGCTTGCCTTCTCCCAGCTCATCAACTCAGCCAGACAGAGCCAAAATTCAACCCCCAACCGGTCAAACAGGTGGCGGGCCCCATTTTCTGACAATGAGAGTGACACCCATGATGTAACGGATACGTCCATTCTTGGTGAGAGTGAGTCCAACATAAGTTTTGGTGGGTATGGTGGTGATTCAGATGCATCTTTTGACAGGCAAAGTGTTGCTGATAGTGAAATTTTCTTGCAACTAAATAATGAATTTAGTAATAACAATAATTCAGACATTGACCCCATGCATACTGGCTTACATGTCCAATGGGATTCAGACGAAGAAGACGATGATGTGTCAGAATGGGAAGAGGTGTCAGAATGGGACGAAACTGCAGGGCCCACTGTCGAGACACCTCCACACCGACCCCTACGATTTCCTAATTCTAGCCCGAATAGTGAAGAAAGCGCTAGTCCAAGCCCGATACCACAATGGATGCGGAGTCGTTGGCGAATGGGCCCGCTTGAAATAGAGATAAGGCAACCGTTCGTGGGAAATCCAGGTGACTATGTTGATGAAGTCACAGGTCAGTTCGAAGATTTATTGGACCAGCTGGCAGATGAGGCTGACGATGTCAGAAGAGGGGCTGCACCTACTTCAGCAAAGTGCAGAGAGGAGCTCCCTCATGTCATAGTTACACAAGAGCATGTCAGAGATAAAGGTGGCTTGATTTGTGCAGTATGTAAAGACCCTATGCAGGTGAATTCTAGGGTTTTGCAGTTACCATGCAAACACATGTACCACCCTGGGTGCATTTTTCCATGGCTGTGTACCAGGAACACTTGCCCGGTTTGCCGGTTTGAGCTGCCCTGCGAAGACCCTGATCATGACAAGTCTAGAAGGGAAGAAATGGAGGGGGTCTTGTATGACACAGAGGAGATGGAGATGGAAGAAGATGAATATGATGAAGAAGGGGAGATGGTGGTTTTGGAGTCTGATAATGAAAGAGGTAGAGTAGATGGCCGTGATCGGGCAGTGGAGAGATCTAATGGTCGAGGTGGTGAGAGAGGCAGGTGGCTGTTTCTGGCAGCTGCACCGATTGTTAGTTTGGTTGGTATTGTGCTTGTGTTTTGTTTCAGGAAGTCCTCCAGTGGAAACAGAACTGGAGGGAATGAAGGGGAGTCGAGAGAGGGTGGGGCCAGAACTGAGAGGGTTTCAGAGAGCAGTAGAAAGAGATGGTGGTCTATTTTTTGAGTTTCTTTTTGGTTTCTTTTTTCCCTCCTTTTCAAAAAAAAAAGTGTGCTTGGTTTGATTTTGACTTTGTGTGGATTGGTGGATGAGCTGGGAGAAAATTCGAAAAAACACATCTAATTTGCACCTTGAATTTCTTGCTGGTTTTAGGATTGGATTCTGCTACGAGGTTGATTTTGATGAGCTGGTGGAAATTGATTTTTTTTATTTTTCCTCCATATTTTTACTTTTCTTTTTATAATTGTTCAAGAGAACCTTCTTATTGTACTACCTGTTTAAGGTGCATTTGATCTATATTTGTTTTCTTAACAACTGGAGATGACCAAAAAAAAATACTATTAATTGATGATTAGCTTTTGGATGTGTGGTGTTTTTTTTTTTCCAATCTTCATTATGTGACTAGTATTTACTTTTTTTTTCTTTCTAGTGTAAAGGGTTGTAAACTTATATTTTGTGGCGATTAAACTCTTATATTAATTAATATTTCTCAGAGTGGGTTAATTTGGTCAACAGAGATGATGAACTGGGTTTTAAGAGTTTCAGCGTGCTTTTAATTTGGTCAACAGCGTGCTATTTCTCAAACAATCCTCATCGTCAGTTTGAATTGAATAATAGAAGTTGGCATTTCTACTTGCTTTTTCCGACAATATTGAAAAACGGCCTCTGCATCACCCCTATCCAAACAATGTTAGTCCGATCACGCTGTCACAAGTAGTTTCGACTGTTGGGACTAACTAATAAATGGTTGTGCTTGTTGTTCACACTTTTCACCTTCTATACATCTTTGTTCTTCGACACACTAATGGTCACAGGGCAGCCACCTCTACGAGTTAAGGTCTTTATGCTTGTCTTCTCTTCATCCTCATTGACCTCATCAATTTAATTTCCTTTCAACACAAAATCCAGCACACAAACACACAGTGACGGTAACGGACAATGTTAGTCTAATCAAATTTAAGTGTCTTCTTGATCCGAACAGTAAAATCCTCAGAAAGAGCGTAAGCATAGTAATATGCCTCAAACTCATCAAGCGATATGAACTCCATACCTTCACAAGATACAACCCCGTCATTACTTCCCTTCTTTGGAGTTGTGTCATTAGTGCCACAATTAACCTGATGCTCTACAATAGGATGTTCTTGTATCGAAAGTGAAGAATCCCTTGTTGCGAAATTAGGCGAGATAAGAGGAGGATGGGGGATGTCCGCAATTAGCAAAATCTGTGGTGGATTCATCGAGATTTAGAATCACAGAGTAACCTTGCACTGCATCAAAAGATAAATAATTTCTTGAATTAGAATGAAACTATGAAAACATAAGGTATATACATGGTAATTTTCATTTAGTCCATGTAAATCAAAATTGGTTCCCTATAAAGATTTTTGTCATTTTCTTTTCTTGATCTCCTCTAACCAAGTAATCCAAATTTTTCATTTCCAATCAATTCTTACCCTAAAGAAATCCCTATGCACGGTATTTCTGGAAAAAAGAACCCAATAAAGCATTCAAGTAACTAGCACAACTGTACAAGAAATTTTACTCGGTACAAAATTTCCCTAACATTCTTAATGAAAGCCTCATCTTGGGCGTTCTCTCTAATTTGAAAGGAAAATCGATTAGCAGAGAAATGAAAAGAAACAAGAAAAAAAAAAAAACAAGATATCTAACTTACAAGTGATTAAGCAAAAATATCCATGGGGCGTCGGAGGTTGCGCAGAGGGGTTAGGGGAAGACTGAGGGGGCCGCAGGGCAAGAAGGCACGGGGATGGGTGAGGGAGACGCGTGGGGGAGAGGCAACCTGGTGATTTGGGATTGGAGCAAAGGACAGAGGCGAAGAGAAGAGACGAAGAGGCAGTACTGGAGACGATTTCTCTGAAAATTGTCGCTAATGAATTTTTAATCTCATCCGTTAATCAAATAGATAGATCCGTTAATCAAATAGATTAATAGATAGATGTATGATTTAGATTTGGAGGTTCAATAGAGTCATGAAAAATGGAGGCAGTGAAACCCTCCTCTTTTCTCAATGCATATGTAAAATATCATGACATTTTAATATTGTTTTAATTATTATTAAGAGCTTACAAATATATACTAACTGTATAATTTTTAAACGTTAATTTTTCAACTTATTGATTCATATAAAAATAGAACTGAAAATTTATAATTTTTTATATATATGTAGAAAAAATAATATATATAGAGCACACTTAATGATTTTATTTTGACATATAAATTTAAAAAATTTTGCTATTAGAAAATTTAAAAAATGGATGCATAATGATTACATAAAAATACATAAAAAATGAAGACATTTGTACCCTTCTCATAAACTTAATTCCAAATTTTTTGTTGAAGTTTCAATTCCAAATATTCTAGATTCTAATTCCTCTTCTTCTCTTTCTTTTTTGTTTATATATGCAAGTAGTAATACGGTAATTACTCTTTGTTGAACTACTTAATCTGCTGCGCTCTATCTTTGTCTTTACCAATTAATTAAGCAATTGCAGCAGTAAAGGATGTTCTACTATATATCTATAAGCAGCAACCTACAATATTTAAACTCTTTACCAGTTATTTTGGCAATATAAAGCAAATAATTGGTTTTAAAACGATTAGTATGCATTTGAGAAGTAGATAACAGCAGCAAACACGCACCTCAAGCTGATATATATATATTGCCACTAGTCCGTTATTTAATTTTTCTTAGCAAAATATAACAGGTCAGTTGTTTGTATACTCAATGGGTACCATACCAATTCTACATGTAACTGAACCCGACTTAGTGAAGGCGGTTTGCCAGTGCACTCCGTTTGATCTCGGCCATCCTGAGTTTGTCAAAAAGAACAGAAAGCCCCTATTTGGAGAAAACAGTCTTGTAACGGCGAATGGCGAGCTCTGGGCCCACGAGAGAAAGGTAGTTGCACAAGAATTTTCCATGCACAGAGTCAAGGTAATAATCAACTAGCATTATGCTGGCGCTGGTGCTGGTGCAACACATTTACACTGTTATAACAAAATTTACCAGTCTTTACTGAACTGCTACATATTTTTCAGTACAAGTTGCTGATTATGTATCTACAGACTACAGGTTCAGCCTGGTGGTATTGTATTGGTATGTAATGGTTAATTTGAAAACTATAATCAGTGGCGGAATCAGAAAATTGACATTGGAGGGCTAGATAAATAAGCATTCTATAATTTAATTTTACACTAATAGTTTAACATTTTGTAAAAACTAAATTTTTTTAAGAACAAAACTGAAATATTTCAATTTATAGGGGTGCTTAGCAGTTAGCACCCCTTTCCTTCTATCTACTTTCGTCCCTAACTATAATACTTGTTGGTATTTGTATCTAGTTTAGGGACATATCCGTAAAATAGGAATATAGAGTAACCATAAGGACTAGATGGTAAAATGTAAGCTCTATATATACCCCAAGGGGTCAATCAATAAAGATAACTTTTTGGCTCATTTCAAGTTAGTATCAGAGCTTCTAGGTTTAGAGTTGGGCGGCTGCCACAGTAACCCGCCGCTACAGTACCCGCCGCTACAGTAACCGAGCTTGATCAAATTTTATTTAAATTAGTTTGATTTTTTAAAATTATTTAATAATATCTCTTTTTTTTTAAATCTTGACAGCGGCTGTCAAGTATAACTTTTATTAAATAAAAGTAAAATTACATCTATCATCACATTATCACAACATCATCGCAACATCATCCAAACAACACAACAAATAGAAAACACACATCAACATCTAAATAACACAACACAACACAACTAGCAACATAACATCTAATAAATCATTTTGAGGCGATCGTCAATCTCCTCTCTCACCTTCTTGCTCTCTGCTGCACCAGCCGACCAGTAACACAAAGGTAGAGGCATCTATTTTTTTTTTGAAGTGGTGGGTGGGGGAGGTCGGCACCAGCCGTGACCTCCCCTAACCCTGCCTAGGATTTCGATGTAGAGGTTTTAGAGATTGACAAGGTTGGGTGGCGGTTGAAGGAAGCGGAGGAAAAGAGACGGAGGGGCTACGCCTCTTTTCCCTCGCTTTCTCTTTTGGATCTAGGTTTTAGTGGCGGTTGGAGAAGATTGGAGCCGTCGAGGAGAAGGCACCAACGAGCGGAGCTGGTGGCGGGAAAGAAAGCACCGGCGAACAAAGATCTGAGATGAGGAGAAGATCGGAAGGTCGGAGCCGATGTTTCTCACGGGAGAAGAGGAACAGAGAAAGGTGGACTGACTAATGGAGTGGTGGCGGGCAGGCTGAGGCGGGCTGGGACGGAATGGTTGGGGAGGAGAGGCTGGGAGAGGGGGTTAGATGGTGGTGGCTATATTTGATAGAGATTCAGAGTTATGAAGAGCATCTTGTGCCCTGGACCCAATTATTTAATAATATCATATTGGAATATGAAAAGAATTAGACGAATTTTCAAATTGGTTTAGATTCAGTTGCATATACTCATAGATTCGAGGATAATATCAGAATAATATAGTATCGAATTTTTTATAATTATCATTTTAAAATAATATACAGAGTTGTCATACTTTTTGAAAGTTTTCATTTTTATCCGATACGTAGATATTATATGCGCACCCGCATATGTTGCACATAAGTATTATATGCGCAACCATTTGATCAAAATTGTACTCAAATTTATGAGAAATCGTTGCGCGGGTAACATCTGCGTGTCATCTCTTGCAATCATAACCTACCAAGACCTCATCACCTGCATTGCAAGGCTTGAGAATGCACACCCAGGCACATGGTCTGGCTCCTTGGGATCTAAGTACCAAATAAAAATAACAAATTTGAAGCAAATTCTCCCACAAGTGAAGAACTTTTAAACAATACTAATTTTTATTTGCAAAAACTAGTGAGGTCACTTGACATCGTTGATTCATTGCTGGTCATGTCCCTCCATGTCAACAACACAAGCAAATCTCTAAAATTAAGATATAGAATGTACTGTTCAGATGTCTGTTACACGAGCAATTGCCACAATAAATCTGTACAAGAGTAGCATGAATTATTCGAACAAATCGGAAAATTATTCGGCAATCGTGCATTATACGATCTATTCGCAAATCGTTGAAATTTGAATAAGATATAATCTTTCTTTTCCTTATCTCTACACTAAACTATAAATGCCGGAATGGTAAATGTAATAATTGAATCTGCAAATACACTAACTGAAGCTTGGAACAAAATACTTCAAAATGAAAGGGGAAAAGTAGAAATAAATCAAATAACGGTTCGACGAATTGAATAGGTGTGCTCATTAATTTCTAGCAGCATTGAAAAGATATACAAAATAATGACAAAAGATATGCTCATTCATTTCAAGCACTAACTTGTGGTTTCTAACCGAATAGGAGAATTAAAGTTGAACCATACCACTAAGGTGACAATTTGGGGGTGCCAATAAAGACGGTACGGGTTTGGTGAAGATATTTTCATACTCATACTTATTTTAAATTAGTCTTAACTATATTTTATCTTTATTCATTAAATATTAATTACTCATATCTTATCCTTACTCATTAAGATCACAGGTAACAAAAATAATAATAGTAATTAGCAAATAAGTTGATAGCTTATATAATTTAATCTAAAAATATAACAAATAAATAAATATATTAGATACATCATGCATCTAATATCACAAAATATAAAAATTATAATTTTTATTTCAGTTATAATTTTTTATCTTATTATTTTAATATATAAATTGTTAATTAATTAAAATGATAAAATATTGTAAAAATCAATTTTTATCATAAATTATTAATTAAAATACTATATACATGTTAGATAAATTAAATTTAACATAAATTACTAAACAAACAAAAATATAAATGCAATATAAATCAATCTAATTGTAATAATAGAGTAGAACTAGGGTGTTTCTAAGTTCACCAAACCTCTTCGCGAACTCAACTTTAAAATCTATTGGATTTGCTTCAAATGACGAAAATTCCCCCTTTTGAGGGATAAATACGCATCACTCGTAAGGTAGACGGGTTTCAACGGTTCGGATTCGTCATTTGAAGTCAATTTGATAGATTTTAGAGTTGAGTTCACAAAGAGACTTGGTGAACTTAGGAACACCCTAGTTCTACTCGTAATAATAAAATTAGAGCAAAGCTAGCATGTGTTGTGCTCATCAAGTGGGTTTGGTGAGTACAATTTCAGAAATCTATCGGATTGGCTTCAAACGATGAATTCAAACCGTTAAAACCGACCTACTTCATGAGTGATGCATGTACATACAAAATGTTAAAAGTTTCAAATTCAATTAGTACAAAGTCAAGCGGTAAAAAAATAAACTTTTTAGAAGTTATTTTATTCTTTTATGCATTTATTTTTCATCATTTTTTACCGCTTGATTTTGTACTAAATGAATTAAAAAAAATTAAAATTTTGCATACGCATGCATCACTCATGAAGTATGTCGGTTTCAACGGTTTGAATTCATCGTTTGAAACCAATTCAATAAATTTTTGAACTTGTGCTCACCAAACTCACTCAGTGAGCACAACACATAATAGCTTTGCTTATAAATTATATAGTTATATGTATAAATAAAAAAAAATTATCATATATAATTTTATATTTATTAATTACTCTATACGAAATAGTTCTTATCTATATTTTTATCTAATAAAGTAATTAAAAAGTTTCTTATCCATATTGAAATCCGATAAACTAATAAAAAAAATTATCCATATCCATCTTATCAATCAAATACGGTACAGATTTGATAAACTATTAAAAAAATACTATTGACGCCCCCTAGGTAATCGATTACACATAATATATTTTACAATATCTTTACTCATTTTAAATCTTTGAAAAAGATAAAATCTTTATGACGTGCGCAATAGTCCAATGACTTGTGTACTTATCCTATCTCTGATTGAATCTCTCTTTCTCTCTCTCTTTCGCACACACACACTGCCCACCTTTAATGGAAGAATTCCATATATTGTCTTCCCTGTGTCTCCTTTTCACTTCCTTACTAGGTCTCTTTCTTTTTCTTTATCTCTACACTAAACTATGGTTAAATCCCAAAAAATTAAGAGAGAAACTAAGGTACCAAGGGATAAGTGGTCCCAAGCCTTCTCTATTCTATGGAAACATCTTAGAAATGAAAAAGATTCAAAAAGAAGCAAAGATGAAACCCAAGGAAGAAGAACAGAGGTGGGCCCGCTTTGTTGACGACTACACTTCGGTTCTCTTCACATATCTTATTTCATGGAGAAAAGCATATGGTAATTAATCAAGTACTTTGAACTTATTTTCTCCCTTGTTATTATATTCTACACCAAAAGAGCTAGAAAATTGGCGATGTAATTAATTTAGTATGGACATATTTCTATTTCAACTCTATTAAAATTTGATTTAATAAATTAATATTCCATCCAATTTGATCTGATCTGACCCATAAGCTAATATATTTACATTATTTCCTATCTATTTACAGGAAAATTGTTTCTATACTCAATCGGTACTGTACCAATTCTACATATAACAGAGCCTGATTTAGTGAAGGCTGTTAGCCAGTGTACTCCTTTTGAGCTTGGCCGGCCTGAGTATGTCAGAAAGGCAAGAAGTTCTCTATTTGGAGATAAAGCTATTGTGATGGTGAATGGTGAGCTCTGGGCCCACGAGAGAAAGATCATTGCACAAGAGTTTTTTATGCACAGGATCAAGGTAATGACTAGCATAGCGCTGGTACGGCACTGGTATTATAAGTTAACTGGTACAGAATGATCAGTACAGGCTGCAGGGAAGTTTAGATCCATAAAACTTATTTTTATGGAAAGTAAAGTTTGATCTTTTTTTTTTGTTCTCTTTTTTGTGGTATCTTGCATGCAGGGAATGGTAAATGTAATAGTTGAATCGGCAAATACATTAACTGAAGCTTGTAATAAAGTACTTCAAAACGAAGGGGGCAAAGCAGAAATAATGGTCCATAGTCACTTGAGAAACTTCTCAGCAAATATTATATCAAGAGTTTCTTTCGGTAATAGTTATGGAAAAGGTGAAGAATTATTCTCTAAGCTCAGCCTGCTTCAGACAGCCATGTCAAAGTCCGATTTGTTCACTGCAATACCTGGCGCCCGGTATGTTGTGTATATAACTTATAATTGGTTCTGTAATAGTGTACCAATAATTGTTATTGAACTAGTAATGACTATAAATTAAAGAAATATATATTGTGTGCATGATTATCCCATTACCTTCACCACAGGAACTAAAACTCTCTAAAATTTCCTCTACTTGTTCTGATTCCATCAAAATTGAATGTCTCTTTCAATCGTATATTGTTATCCCGTGGTCAGTCATGCAACAATTTCTTAGACTTTTGGTACAGTCTTAATTCAAGTTATTATATGAAGTTCTTGATTTGGTAATAAATTTTACATGTACTGAATTAGGCCTTTATTGAGGTTCTAGTATGAACTTTCTTTGTTCGGTTTATTTATCAAAGAAGGGCTTAATGTGGTTCTAATATGAACTTTAATCATTTACAAAATGTTAAATCAGTTGTTCATTTGATGGAATAAACAAATATACAGATAGTAACTTTCACTTGGATCATTATAGATACCTACCAACCAAGATAAACAGAGAAATACACCGACTGAATCAAGAGATACGCTCACTCGTCCTGTACATAGTTCAAGAGCATAAACAACAAGACTCGATAAACAGAGACCTCTTACACTCTTTAATTGAAGGTTCTACATCAATTCCTGATCGAACGGCTTTGACTGAGGAATTTATAATCGACAATTGTAAGACAATATACTTTGCAGGATTTGAGACGACATCTGTCACCGCCGCTTGGTGCCTTTTGCTTTTTGCCTTGCACCCAGAATGGCAGAGCTGTGTGAGAAAAGAGGTTCTTGAGATTACTCGTGGTGCTACGCCTGATTTCGACATGCTTCGTCAATTCAAAATGGTAAATCAAATTTTTGGAGGTGATAAGTATTGTGGTTTATTTTGGAAGGAAAACTTAGTCTGGAGAAAGTACTATCATAATTGAGATAAATTGATCAATATAATTATATTATATGTAACTTTTATTAGTAGGGTGCCCTTTTATTTCTTGCTAATATGTTAACACTGTTAAGAGCTACATGTATGATGCAAATTAATATAAATGTGGCTTAATTATGTCCGTTTTAAAATTAGTTTTACCAAAGTTAATGCATTGTTAAATTAATGTATATTATAATAACAGTTAACAATGGTGATCCAAGAGACTCTCCGTCTCTTCCCTCCTGCAGCTTTCATATTGCGAGAAGCGCTACATGATATGAAGCTCCACAATATGCATGTCCCAAAAGGCACTGTTATACAAATAACCATCCCGATGCTACACCGTGACCTTGATGTGTGGGGTCCAGATGCAGACGTCTTCAATCCCAACCGATTTGCCAATGGTATTTCAGGCGCTTGCAAGTATCCACACATGTACGCACCATTCGGGTCCGGGCCAAGAACTTGTGCAGGGCAGAACCTTGCCATGGTGGAGTTGAAAATTGTGTTGTCACTTTTGTTGATGAGGTTCTCTTTCAATCTTTCACCGAGTTACGTGCATTCGCCGGCTTATAGAATGACTGTTGAGCCTGAGCATGATGTGCCACTTATTATGAAGAAATATGACAATAGTGCACATATGTAACTTTTATAGGTAAAATTGAAAATTAACTCTTGAATAAAAGATTGGTGTATACCTCTCCAATTTTATTTTATTTAATTTTGTTCCTCTTTAGTTACTGCCTTGAATCTTTAGGGATTCTTAATTTGGGCTGGTCCCTTGTAAATCTTTAGAGATTCTTGGGCTTTTATTGCCTGCTGGCTCGGAGTTCTATCACTATCAAAATTCTAAATAAACCATTTAGACAATAAAATTTGAGCAAACCTATCAAATTACCAAATCTATTATATATATATATATATATATATATATATATATATATATATATATATATATATATCTATATATATATCTATATAATCTGATAAGAAATAATGGTCGATAGTCACTTGAGAAACTTCTTAGCAAATATTATTTCAGGAGTTTCTTTCAGTAACAGTTACGAAAAAGGCGAAGAAGTATTCTCTAAGCTCAGCCTGCTTCAGACAGCCATCTCAAAGTCTGATTTATTCACCGCAATACCTGGCGCCCGGTATGTTATGTATATAACTTAACTTATACTTGGTACTGTAATATCATGTACCAATAATTGTTATTGAACCAGTACTTACTATGCATTAAAGAAAGAAATATTTTGTGCATGATTTATCTCATTACCTTCACCATAAGAAAGAAAATTCTCTATAATTTCCACTACTTCTCTTGATTCCTCCAAGAAGTAATTCTCTCGCAATCATATAGTGTATATCCCGTGAACAGTCACGCAACAATTTCTTATACTTTTGGTACAGTCTTATTTCAGGTTATAATATGAAGTTCTTATACTTGAAGGCGGAGAAATTCGGGTTAAGGCCCATGTTTTCTACAAAGCCCAACACAAAATTCAAAGGCAAATATTGATAAAGATGCCGCAGGCGTAAACCGGCTTGGTGTTCAGTGCTATGGAAGTATCGTTGTGGGCCTACTTAGGCCAGGTTTTGGGCCTGATCATTGGAAAGGATATCAATTATATAATGTGGCCCAGATGTTAATAGATTTGTAAATTTCTCTAAAGATTTACTAATTTAATGCCATTGAGTACGTAGTAATAATTTGAAGAATTAAACAAAATATATGCTCATTAATTTCTAGAAGAATTGAAAATATATAGAAAATAATGACAAAAGATATGCTCATTAATTTTTAGCACTAACTTTATGGTTTCTAACCGAAAATATGAGGATTAAAATTAAATCATGCCCTTCATCAAAAAAAAAAATTTGCTTCATCAAAAAAAGTTAAACCATGCAGCAAGGTGATAATTTCGGGGTGTCAATGGTACGGTACGGATCTGGTGATGACAATTTGATATCCATACTCACTTAAGAATAGTCTAACTTTTATCCTATCCTGACCCATTAAATAATAGTTTACTCATAAGGGCTGCAAACGAATCAAATCAAATCAAACTTATCCTAATTTGAGTTTGAGTTTGAATAAGATTCGAACTGGTTTGATTTGTTTCAGAACGAACTTCAATTGAACGAGTTAATTGCGAATTTTTTTTCGAATCGAAGTCAATCGAATCACAAACTACAAGCTTTTTTTGGCAGCCCTACCGCCCTTAGTTATTTTTTGAAAATTGGATAGCTTAAACTAAGCATTGCATTGAATCTTATCTGATCATATCAGGTACCTATTTGTACCTATTTGAAATGAAACCTTGATTTTGCACTGAGCCACTGGTGTTGCTCTAATTTGAACGGTACCTGTTAATTTGAGATTTGAATCTAAATAGTTCGCAAACTAATTTCGAACGAACTATACACAGTTTGAGTTTGAGTTTGAATAAGATTCAAATAGAACTAGTTTGATTTGTTTCAAAACGAACTTCAATCGAACGAGTTAATTGTGAATTTTTTTTCGAATCAAAATCAATCGAATCACGTACGAGCTTTTTTAGCAGTCCTACTCATACCCTACCCTTACACCTTACCCATTAAGATAACGGGTAATGAAACGAACAATAGTATTTAGCTAATAAGTTTATAGTATATATAATTTAATCCAAAAATATAACAAATAAATATATTAAATACATCATGTACATAATATCACGAAATATAAAATATTGTATCTATATCTCATTTATAATTTTTTATATGATTATTTTAATACATAAATTATTAATTAAATAAAATGATAAAATAATGTATAAATCAATTTTGTCATAAATTATTAATTAAAAGACTATATAAATGTTGGATAAATAAATTTTAATATAAATTACTAAAAAAATTATACAAAATGTAATAAAATTATATAGTTATATAAATAAATAAAAAAATTGTTAAATTTATATTTATTAATTACTCTATAGGTAACGAGTATGAAATAACACTTATTTATATTCTTATTCAACAAACTAACAAAAAAAATTTGTACTCATACATATATCCAACAAGTTAGCGAAAAAAAAACTTATTCATACTCTACTTATTTCGGATAAAAATCCCCTTTAAATTCCTCATATTTATCTGCAAGAAAAAAAAAAACCGACATTTTTAAAAATACCCCAAGTTAATTACAGATTAATAAAAATGCCCACGGTTCCCGAAAATTTTTAAAAATACCCAAACCGGCCATTTAATGGCCGGTCCCGCAATTTTTTTTTTTTTTTTATTAAAGAGGGGAACCGGCCATTTAATGGCCGGTCCCCCATTTAATTTTTTTTTTTTTAGATAAATAGATAAAATGCTGAAATCTAAGACTAAAAAATCGAATTTTTTTAAATATTTGTTAGATTACTTTTTTGATAGCATATTTATACTAAAATACGCTAAATTACTTGAAATTATGTTAATTTATGCTGATTGACACTAAATTACTTTAATCTAAAAAATCGAATTGTTTTGTTAAATATTAAGAGACAAATAGCTAAAATACTGAAATCTAAAAAATCGAATTGTTTTGTTAAATATTTGTTAGAAAATACGTTACGAATAGAGCCGATTTTGTGCTAAAATACGGTAAATTACAATAATTATGCTAAAATACAGTAAATTTACTAAAATGCTAAAATTACAATAATTATGTAGAATTATGCTAAAATACGGTAATTTACTGAGCTACGTAGATTGAAGAATAGAAATGAAAATCTTAATCGGAAATGATGCAATATGGGCCTGTGCATGCTTCATGAAAAGGAGCGTAACTTTTGATCCGTCCGTCGGATCGGGCTGAAATTTTGACAGGAACTCCACAGCCCAAAACCGGTTCCGAAACCTATCTATGATTAGTTTCGCCCATTTTGCGGGCTCAGATTCGCGATCCGAGTCTTCCTTCATGGACTTTTGGACCTTTTTTTATAATTTTAAAGTTTTTAGGGTCTTTGATGTATCTTTTATATATATTTTCTGTATCTTTTATATATGTTTTCTATTTTATATATATTTTCTGTTTTGGGTAAAAATAAAAATCTCGGATTTTGCATATTTTAGCACAAAATCGGCCCTATTCATAGTGTATTTTAGTATAAATATGCTATGAAAAAAGTAATCTAACAAATATTTAACAAAACAATTCGATTTTTTAGTGTTAGATTTCAGTATTTTAGCTATTTTTCTCTAAAAAAAAAAAAAAAAAAAAAAAAAAAAATTAAATTCAATACCGGCCATTAAATGGCTGGTTTGGGTATTTTTAAAAATTTTCAGGAACCGTGGGTATTTTTATTAATCTTTAATTAACTTGGGTATTATTAAAAATGTCGGAAAAAAAAATCCTCCTATTTACATTTGCTGTATCATTGAAAATAGTTGTGACTTATCCCATCTTAGATTGAATTTCTCTCTCTCTCTCTCTCGCATATACGCGTACACACACAGCACACCTTTCATGGAAGAATTCCACATATTGTCTTCCCTGTATCTCCTTTTCACTTCCTTACTAGGTTTCTTTCTTTTCCTTTATCTCTACACTAAACTATGGCTGAATCCCAAAAAAATAAGAGAGAAGCTAAGGTACCAAGGGATAAGTGGTCCCAAGCCTTCTCTATTCTATGGAAACATCTTAGAAATGAAAAAGATTCAAAATGAAGCAAAGATGCAACCCAAGGAAGAACAGAGGTTGGTCCGCTTTGTCGGCGACTACACTTCGGATATCTTTCCATATCTTATTTCATGGAGGAAAGCATATGGTATGTAATTAAGAAATTTGAATTGATTTCTCCCTTGCAATTGTACTGCACATCAAAAGAACTAGAAAATTGGCGACGAAATTAAACTAGTAGGAACATATTTCTAATACAACTCAATTAATACATGATTTAATATTCCATACAACATCGATCTGATCTGATCGAATCGGCTGATATGGCCCATAAGCTAATATATTTTAGTTTCCTATATATAATATTTTATAAGTTTAAATACATAACAGGTCAATTGTTTTTATACTCGATTGGTACCGTTCCAATTCTACATATAACTGAGCCTGATTTAGTGAAGGCAGTTTGCCAGTGCACTCCTTTTGAGCTTGGCCGGCCTGAGTATGTCAGAAAGGCCAGAAGTTCTCTATTTGGAGATACAGGTATAGTGATGGCAGATGGTGAGCTCTGGGCCCATGAGAGAAAGATCATTGCACAAGAGTTCTTCATGCACAGGATAAAGGTAATGACTAGCAGTGGCGGAGCTAGGATTTGAGCCAGGGGTAGGCAATAATCGGATTCGGGTTCGAAAAAATTAACGGTTCGGGTTCGAAAAAATTAATGGATTTGGGTTTGAACGAAAAATTAACGGAGCTTCTTCCAGAGACAGAGGCGGAGCTTCTTCCAGAGACAAAGGCGGAGCTTCTTCTTCCAGAGGTAGTCGGTTCTTCACTTCTTCTGCTTCGCCTCTCTTCTCTGTCTCCGCGAGTTTTTTTTTTTTTTGTTTTCTCGTGACTTCGCGCAGCGCAGGCGCTGAGGCGCAGGGCAGGGGTAGGCAAAGCCCAAAATCAGGGGTAGGCAAAGTCCAAAAAATACCGGTCTAAAAGAAAAAAAAAATTTCCAGGGGTAGGCACTTGCCTACCCCTGAGTCCATGTAGCTCCGCCACTGATGACTAGCATATATTGCGCTGGTACGGCACTGGTACACTGTTAACAAAAAGTTCTTGCCTTTATAAGTTAACTGGTAAAGAATGATTAAAACTTGTTTTTTTCGGAAAGTAAAATATGATCGTCTTTTTTTTGGTATCATGCATGCAGGGTATGGTAAATGTAATAATTGAATCTGCAAATACATTAACTGAAGCTTGGAATAAAATACTTAAAAACAAAAGGGGAAAAGCAGAAATAATGGTTCATAGCCACTTGAGAAACTTCTCAGCAAATATTATATCAGGAGTATCTTTCGGTAGTAGTTATGGAAAAGGTGAAGAAGTATTCTCTAAGCTCAGCCTGCTTCAGAAAGCCATGTCAAAATCTGATATATTCACTGCAATACCCGGCACCCGGTAAGTTGTGAATATAACTTATACTTGGTACTGTTAATAGTGTGTACCGATAATTGTGATTGAATCAGTAATGGCCATGAATTAAAGAAAGAAATGTTTTGTGCATGATCATCTCATTACCTTGACCACAGGAAAAAAAAAATATTCTTTATAATTTCCTCTACATCTCCTGATTCATCCAAAAAATAAATGTCTCTCTTAACCGTATACTGTATATCCCGTGGGCAGTCACGGAACAATTTCTTAGACTTTTGGTACAATCTTAATTCAAGTTATAATATGTAGTGTTTTATTTGATTATATATTTTAGTAATTTTACACTGAATTAGTCATTGAAGTTCTAGTATGAACTTTCTTTGTTCGGTTTATTAATTGATCAAAGAAGGGCTAATTGTGGTTCTAACATGAACTTTAATTATTTACAAAAAAGGATAAATCAGTGTTCATTTGATGAAATCACCAATACACGAATAATAACTTTCACTTGGATCATCACAGATACCTACCAACCAAGACAAACAGAGAAATACACCGACTGAAGCAAGAGATACGCTCACTCGTCCGAAACATAGTTCAAGAGCATAAACATCAAGACACATTAAACAGAGACCTCTTACACTCTATAATTGAAGGTTCTACATCAATTCCTGATCGAACGGCTTTGTCTGAGGAATTTATAATCGACAATTGAAAGACAGTGTACTTTGCAGCATTTGAGACGACATCTGTCACTGCTGCTTGGTGCCTTCTACTTCTTGCCTTGCATCCAGAATGGCAGAGCCGCGTGAGAAAAGAGGTTCTTGAGATTACTCGTGGTGCCACGCCTGATTTCGACATGCTTCGTCAATTCAAAATGGTAAATCAAAGTTTTTGGAGGTGATAAGTATTGTGTTTTATTTTGGAAGAAAACTTTAGTCTGGAAAACTAAGAATCCTAGTATTATCAAAACCATATTTTTATTTAGATATAAGAAACTGATTCCATCACTAGTAATAAGTACTATAATAATTGAGATAACTTGATCAATATAATTATTTTATGTATAATTTATACTATGGTACCAAGTACATGTATTACGCAAATTAATATAAATGTGGCAGCTTATGTCAGTTTTAAAATTATAATTACAGTTAACAATGGTCATCCAAGAGACTCTCCGTCTCTTCCCTCCCGGATCTTTCATATTGCGAGAGGCGCTACATGATATGAAGCTCCAAAACATGCATGTCCCAAAAGGCACTGTCACACAAATAACCATCCCGATGCTACACCGTGACGTTGACGTGTGGGGTCCAGATGCAGACGTCTTCAATCCCAACCGATTTGTCAATGGTATTTCAGGCGCTTGCAAATATCCTCACATGTATGCACCATTCGGGTTCGGGCCGAGAACTTGTCCTGGGCAAAACCTTGCTATGGTGGAATTGAAGATTGTGTTGGCACTTCTGTTGATGAGGTTCTCTTTTGATCTTTCACCGAGTTATGTGCATTCGCCGGCATATAGAATGACTGTGGAGCCTGAGCATGATGTCCCACTTATTGTGAAGAAATATGACAATGGTGCAAATATGTGACTTGGCTCTGAAACAAAAATTTAGTATATTCCTATTTTGTGTTTTTCAAATTTTTTCTCTCTTTAATTTAACTATGAAACAGTGCTGAATCTTTAGGTTTCTTAATTTAGGCTGGTCTTAATCTTTATTCTTTAGAGATTCTTGGGCTGTTATTGGACCTGCTGCCCCGTTCCTATCGGATCCGACTAAAGAAATTTAAAGAAATATGTTATTGGGCTGTTATTGGACCTGCTGTTATCTCGATAAAAAAAAGTTTTCATACACAAATCTCAACAAATTTAAATGGTTGGATTCAGAAAAGCAGAAATCTCCGAGAAAAGGAGCAGAGTCCATTCCGTTCCTATCACATCCTTTTTTTTGAACAGTTTTGACAGAGGACCGTTCCTATCACATCGAAGTTCTAAATAAACCACCTAAACAACAAATAGGAGCTAACTTAACAAATTGCCAAATTAGAATGACATGATCCCAACTGTTCTTCTAACTGTCTAACCTGACACGAATATTAGGCCCTCTTCGGCTGTAGTGTGGTCTGGGGAATGGGCACAGGAAAGTAAAGTTTTTGAACTGATTTTTACTGTTCATGTGGGAAAAAAAATTCACTCTGAGTGATTTTTTTTTTCCCACGTGAACAGTGGGCTACCGAACAGGCCCTTAAAGAAAACACCAATTTAAATAGATATCGAATTGAGTTTGGTCCGACTGAAGTAAATTTGAATTGTAAAGTTGTGAATCCTACTGTACGATATAGAAAATGATTCAAATATGTCTATTTTTTGTCATATTTTAAAATTTTAAATTTTCTAATAATAAAAATTCAAAAAAATTATATACTTAAATAAAACCTTTAGATGTAGTCTATTATATTTTATCTACATATACATAAATAATTATCACTTTTTAATTTTATTTTATATAAATCAATAAGTTAAAAAAATCAATGTCTATAAATTATCCACATCAATATAATTTTACAAGTTTTTAAGGCCAATTAAAATAAAGTAGAAATGTAATGTTTTATATGTGTATAGAAAAATAATATAGATTATATCGAACAACTTTATTTTAATATTTAAATTTTAAATTATTAAAATTATTAAAATATGAATATAGTACAAACACAAAAAATTAAAAATATTTGAACCCTTGTCAATATTAATTAAAGAAATGAACTACTATTGAAGCATCTTGCTCACGAGCAAGATGGGGATGCCTAGTAGACAGGGAAATAAATCTGCTGTTATTCCAAAGAAATCACAGGACCCTATTATTTTGATCTCCATCCGTTGACCTTTTGTTGAGATTCGGGCACGAAAAACATTTTGCCTTGAGATTCGCACATGAAAAACTTTGAATGGTTGTAATAGGAATAACAGGTACTCTAATCCCTTTGGAATAACAGCAGATTTATATCCTAGTAGACAGACAGACATATCAATCAATATATTCTCTATCTGATTGGCCCGGATTGAAATAAATATAACTGTCCGTACTACAATTATAGATTGTTGACCCAATTGTTTATCTTTATTGATTGAAAAAGCGTGATCCATACCCTTTTTGGTAATTTACTATAGTATAAATATTACTTATTAAACAAATAGATTTAATGTACAACTGACAAATAAAACAGGACAAAAATGGGAGCGAATCAAGCTCTGATCATGTTAGGTGGCTGGTACTTATCAGAGTATGCCTCACGTTGTTGCCTGGAAATACAATAAATAAATAGGGCCTGTTTTGCATGCAACATGTGACCGTTTTTTTTATTAATAACATTAAAAGAAAATCAATATCATCGAATCTCTCAGATTTCATTTCATACTACAAAGAATTCATTTTATTTGAAAAAGAAATGTACAGGTCCAACTTTTATATTTCAGCTTACAAAAGATATATTTTCAAGCAAAAAAAGAAGAAAATAAAAATAATGAGAAAAGATTAAAAAATTGTCCTCTATTGAACCAACGCGTAGAAATTGAACGTTTCTTTTTGGAGGAAAAATTGAGTTAAAATATCTAAATTTTGATGATTAGTATATTTATTGTTGAAACTGAAGCACTCTTTTAGAAGGATATTTATTGAAGGCTATTCAACAAATTAATTAATTTTGTTTTTTTTTCAAATTTATTTTTAGTAAAAAAAGTTGGAATGCTCAATAATTACCGGTATATAATATTGAAAGAATCATTGAGTGTTTAGCGGCAATTTATAAACCATAATGTTTGCATGTATATCTTCCACAACATTTTTTTTTTTTCAAGTTTTTTAACACTATTCATTATGAATATGATACCAACTATGAAAAGTTCCTACAAGAATGAAGTGGAAAAAAAAGGGACTCTTAAGAGAATATTTGCTATCTTTTTCTGGAATCATTACAAAATAAAATCAAAGATAATTTTTCTTACAAACTCATATGAGTCAATAGTAATCTGATATCAGTAATTTCTAACAATAAATTTAGAAGTGATGGAAATATGTATAGCATGATTAGGAATGAATTTGAGGTAAAAAGTTTTATGTGATAGTGAAAGGGTAAATGTAAGTCTTTTTATGTGTCATTAATGAAGAAAATAACTTCAAGAAGTGTGAAAATATTAAATAAGTAAAAGATAAATTTAACATAACATCATGAATTTCTCTCCCAATTGCATTAAATTTAACAGAGTATATTGATTTTATCTTCCAAATGTATTTTGCTCCTGTAAAATTATCAAGTCATTCACTGCAAAAATTACAAAATTTGTTAGAGTAGTTGACAACTGATTTTACTATAAAATATAGCGGTACTATATATTCATATCTTCATTTGAAGTTAAAACAGAACACTTTATATTTTTCTATTTCTTTTTTAAAATTAATATCTTTTTTGGTAGATAGAAAGTCACTAATTTTGGATGGTCCGGAATCTTTAAATCATGTGATTTTCTACTTATCTAAAAAATAAAAATAAAAATCATAAAAATGTAAATTTGGATCTCGAAGTTCATTTTCATGCATAAATTATTTATTTACGTTGAACGGAGCATACAGACTATTTGGACTTTGAAAACAAAAGTTCATTTTCATGAAAATGAATCAGTAGCAACAGTTTAGATTCGTCTTTTGAAGTTAATATGATAGATTTTGGAGTTAAACTCACTAAAACGTTTGGTGAGCTTGAAAACATCTTAGTTCTGTTTGAATTAATGTCTATAGATAAAGCAACATACGCTAATTAAATTCTCGTTCGAGGATTACAAATCTTTGAAAATTAGTGGAATTTTAGACTTAACGGGAAAACTTATTCATAGGCTGTTTGGATACTTTTTCTAAACATGAGATTGAGTTCTTATTTGGGGAAAAAAATTATATCAAAACAAAATTAATATTTTCTCAAAATCTCTTGCTTTATTTTTCTCCTCATATTTTTCAAATTAAAAAAATATTGAATGCGTTAAGTGCTCAACATTGGATAACTTATACTGAATATTATAGAATTATCATGATATCAAATTATTTAATTCAATTTTCTAATCATAAAAGAATGCTTTCAATTAAAAAAAATCATAATGAATTTTTTCAATATTTTAATATAATTTACATACTAATTATATGTTAACTATACTTTTAGATTTTAAAGTTATTATTTAAACAATCCTATTTTATTTTCCTAAATTTTATTATATGTTAACTATTATACTTTACGTTATTAAAATTATTTAAAAGATACTAATAACTATGGATAAAAGATAAGTATTAACAACAAGTATTTCAAAAAAAAAAATCAAGTATCTTTTTCAAATTAATTCTTTTTACAAATATTTTACTGTACAACTAAATATTCATTCCAACATATTTCTATTATAATTTCAGAAAATATCCAAAAAATATGAGATCTTATTTTCATCTTTTAAAATATCCTTCCGCATAATAATCTGGTAATAACCGAATATGCCTTGCGAATCCAAAACAATCATAATTAACAATCATAATTAATTAATTATTAATTTAAAGGATCAGACATTATATCCCGGAGCCACGTGTGTAGCCATATATGCGGACCCATCTTAGTTTTCTCAGGTCCTTTTGTTTAGAGTTTACAGTTTATAGACTGTATGTGCGCCTCCTACAAAACTTGAGAGCTGCCATCGTACCCTTTTTTCAGAATTTTTTATTTTTAGAGACTAGATAGAAATAATATAGTTATTAGATAGATTGCATACGAATTTTGATTCCATAGAAGAAGAAAATCATAAAATATAAAAATTGAAATAAATACAAATTAGATATCATAACGCCCATGGTAACATATGAATAATTCGGGTTCGGTTCGGCAGGGTCAAAAATTCATGATTCGGGAATAATTCGGGTATAATTCGGGAATGATTCGGAATTACAATACGAGACCTCAGTACATATTTAATTCATTACTGATGATTTACTATACGAGATACTGCTTGTATTTGCCATAGAAGATCAATATAGTCAAAAAGTTGAGTAAAATGGAAAAATGTGCCTTTTCACGTGGGTGGCTGGGAGCACATTTCCAAACAAAAATTTACATTTTCCAGCAGAATGGATACTGTGCCAAGAAATTAAATTTTTTTTTCCGAACAAAACGTGAGAAAAACGCGTATTATTAGTAAAATTCGTTAAATTCGCGTTTTATTCTCGTTTTATTCGGTCAAAGGTTCGGTCAACGATTTATACGCCATTTGATTCGGAAACACTCCAAAAATGTTTTATTCGCGAATTAAACGCGAATATTGTCACTATGATAACGCCTACTGCGTAGACGCCACAAAGAATTCCAATTCTAATTTTAAACACATCTATTATATATCATAGGCCTTGCTACAATATATTCTACAGTAGTAATGACAAGCAGGTCCAAACAACAACAAAAATTTTTATTCTTTTTTTAGATTTTCTTCCCAATTCTATCAACCTTTAATTTTCCTGTGTTTTCCAGAGAAAACTCCAGTTTCCATACATAAATTATTAAATGCAACATATATAAACCTTGCACTTCTACTTAGTACTTCCAAAAATAGAATATGCAATCTATGTGACCAACATAACATCAATACAAATTAATAGTCATGTGATCAAGTTTTGGCTCAATTTTTGTAAAATATTTCATTTTTGGGCTTATGTTGCCAAAATTCTCGATTATGATGCAACTTGGACCAAAATTTCATCAAAACTAAGTTGTACATGATCCAACATATTAAAAAAAGAGTGCCTGTGTGAGTCATAACATGATGCTTTTGGCTACTAAAGTTCTCTAACATTGCATCTCCAAATAAAAAAAAATATTGATGATCTTCTTTGTGCATACATACACAGCAAAAATTTTTTTTTGAAATTTTGATTTTTTTTTTTTTTAAATTTCGTTAAAATTTAATAAAATTATTTTCAAATCACTGATAATTAATAAAATTTCGTTAAAATTAATAAAATTTATTAGTATCATGATAAGTTTTGATTTTCCGTTTTGAATATATATAACTTTATACAAATCACTGAAAAATCAATTTCAGTAAAAAATAGTGCATCTTATATGAATTTACGAAGGCTCTGATGCCAAATGATAGACATAATAAATTTAAAACGTGTTTTGTAATTAGAACACAAATAACTCAGAATCCGTAAATCCAAAATAAAATAGCAAACGTAATTTAAAACTTACAGTTTTGGAGTGACGACATCGTTAAGCGGAAGCGTAAATACTGATCATCAAAGATTTTTCTCAGACGTGATGATGGAGATCTTTAGGTGTTTTACTTATATCTCTCTAATTAATTTTTATGGACAGAATTTTCAGAAATGAAAGAGATGTGTCCGAATAAGAGAAGAGAAGAGGTCATTTTATAATTCTAAGACAACCTTTGGGACCATTATATTTAATAAATAACAGTATGAATTTTTCCATAAAAAATTACTCCTGCCTTTTCGTTAATTTCTGTAAATGAAATTGGTGCATAATAAATAACATATGCCACATAATAAAATAAAATTAACAAAAACTTAATGCAAGTATCGGGGGGCATCTATTAGAAAGATCGAATATATATTTCAGTATGAAAATTAAAATGCTAATATGATATGAGGGAAATTTTCCTTATATCACATCTTGAGATTCGTGCAGTCTATATATTGATTGTTTGAAAATGAGTAAATTGTGTCAATAAGTAAGATAGTTCTGTCTAATGTGTCAAGTCTTTCAGATTTTTATTATTGTCTTATTGAGCATATCATTATACATAGAATTCTCTTGCAAATGAATTTTTTTAGAAAATAAGGAAAAGATTAATGGATAATTATTTCAGTACCCACGCTACAGTACCCGCACTGTACGCGCTACAGTACGCGCACTGCACGCGCTACAGTACCTGCACTGTTATTTTAGGAAAATTCATGTATCATATGTAGTTCATTGCATATGTATAAATACTTGCCCTGTTTGAGCTATATACTTCATAGTGTTACTATTAAAATTTGTAAAACAAAATTACAGTTTTGGAACAGTTGCGGTCCCCACATGCCGTTTGAGTGGTCCCCTAATGCGGGTACAACACGAGAATTTTTCAAAAAAAGGTGCGGGTACAATTATTTTAGGAAAATTCATATATCATATGTAGTTTATTGTATAGGTATAAATACTTGCTCTGTTTGAGCTATATACTTCATAGTATTACTATTAAAATTTGTAAAACAAAATTACAGTTTTGGGTACAGTGCGGGTACTGTAGCGTGGGTACTCATATCAGCTTCCAAGATTAATAGCATTTTTCCGCTGTCATCAGCCGAAAGCTTGGGCTTCTTGAATTTTCTCAAAAGCCATGGTAAACTAAAAAAATCCATAAAAACTAAATATGGAAACTCTTCCATACATGGCATTAAATGTTTCTTTTTATACCGTTCAAAACAAAAGCAGCATGTATTAAATAAGGGTAAATATGGTACAATGAAACAAAAGTTTCTCTTTGCACTTCGTATTGCAATTTGAGTGCTTAAAATAGCACTCTCCTAAAATTATTTACCTAACCTTATTTACATTACAAACATTTAATTAAATAATTTAATTACATACAAACAATTAAATTAAATATTTTGGCAATAAATAAATAAGAAAAAGTAAATTTACACTACAAATAATTATTCACCACAAAACTAAATTTACACTACAAAAAAAATATTTATACTTAAAAAAACTAGATTTAAATTACAAATAATTTAACAATACAATTTGAATTATTTATTCAAAAAAATTATAACAACATACCTAGCGAAAATTGTAGATATGAGACTTATTTGACTCCTCTTCAAAAAATGTACAATTTACGAAATTGGAATAAAAAATAGATGAGTGGAGAGTGTGGAAAAAAAAAAATTAGAAGAAAGCCAAGGATGTGAGAAGGAGGAAGAGAAGAAATTGGGGTGAGTGTTCATTTGGTACAGGGGTGTATCGAAGCTAAGGTTCAGTAGAAACAGGGTGTTCACCCACATGAGATTGGACCGTCATTAATTAACTTTTTCTCTTCACATGGTTGGAGAATCTTTCTCTTTTTAATTTTTTTTCATCTTTCACGTGGATGAGTGTCTTTCTATTCACATTTTTTTGTTTTCATCTCATACTCATATACATACACATTTATATGTTTGGGGATGCAAAGCATAGTCACAAATTAATTGTTCGGGAAAGGTTCGGCGAGGTCAAAAATTCGTGATTCGGATATAATTCGGGTATAATTTGAAAATACTTCGGTACAACAAGAAAACAATAAAAACAAAACAAAACCCCAAAAAAAAAAATTAAAGAAAAAATAAATATTAAGTTACCTGCCTTTGATACAATGAAATACATAGTTAGTAGAAATAGAAGATCTAAAAGAAGCACCGTTTTGGTATTACAAAAGTTGAAGTGGCCCCCACTCTGCTAACCCACGTGATACACTCAAAACAATTCAAAAAAAGTTGAAGTTGGCACGCGAAAGCCGCAAAACGATTTCCCTCTCTCTTCACGCGCGGACGAATTGTTCCGAACAAAACGCAATTAATACGTAAAATTCGTAGAATTCGCGAATAATTCGCGAACAAAGCGTTTAATTCACGAATCAGCGTTTAAAACGCTGATTGATTCGCTGGAGTGTCAAAAACGTTTAATTCGCGAATAATTCGCGAATTAAACCCGAATCTTGTTACTATGATGCAAAGTGGATCCACAGTGTCTTTCAGACTTTAAGTAGTGATGTTTTTGTAAGCACAGGGATGGTACCAAAATTACTAAGATGAAATTACCCTCAAGCATGTCAGAAGGGGGGCCCTGATTTAAATTTTATCTGAAAAATGTCACATTTTAGAGTTAACAGGGAGTGTACCGATCCAAGGATTCGATACTTATTGTTTTTATAAATTTTGAGATAATCAACCTCTTTTATTACTGTTTTTTTTAATTATGTTTTATAAAATATTTTTTTAGAATTCCTTACAAGAATTGAAAAAGAATTTGATTCTTTCTATGAAATCAAAATATGAATACAATTTATCTAATATCTTATATTATTTTTATATGATTTCTATAAATAAAAAATTAAGTTTTTTTTTTTGGCTGGCAAAGAGCTGTCTCGTTTCCCAAATAATTGAAAGATGTGGAATGCTCTCATATGAGACTATTTTAACGTAGGATTATGTTATACATTTGTTTTTTGAGTGATGGTCAGTGTATTGCTACCCATTGATTTTTTTTCCTAACAAAACTATACATATTTATACATTAGACCTCAAAAATCATCTAATCGCTAACATCAACAAACTTGAAAAAAGAATATTTTTTGAAAAATAATGAAAACAAAATTAGCATCTGAAAAGTGAAATCGAAAAAAAATGAAATCAAAAGGCCAAATATTAATGGTTAGCTATGTCTTAAATTTCATCCAGACTTTCTGGCTTTGCCATGGTTTTTCAAAATATGGGAAAATAATGGACGGACATTAAATGTCCAGCTAAAATATTAAGGTCGGATTTTCAAAAGAGAATTACTTTTTTCAATTTAAGTTCTCAAATACTAAATGTTTTTTTAATCAAAACTTCCCCAAATTTGAACTGTAAGACTAGCATTGGAGTTTTTTATTTTACGAATTTGCTTTGTCTTAAGATGAAAAAGGTCGATAATTTTTGAAAAATGAAAGCACCAAATTAATTCAAGTATATCACCGCTCGTAATGTGATAGCAGCTTCATTTTATTTTATTTTATAATATTTATTCTTGAAAAGTCACTACTTTTAAATGGTGCAGAATATTTAGATCAAGTGATTTTTTATTTATCTAAAAAATAATAAAAAGTTTCTAAAAAAATATAATATTTATTCTCTCAGAACATTTCATATGGAGATTATGTTGAACAGTTCGGATCATCTATTTGAATTTTGAAAATGAATATATTAATTCATAGTAGAAACAATATGCACCATGCATAGTACCATAGTCCCACTCTTCTTTTTTTCTATTTTTATTGGGAGAAAACAATGTTGTTGGATAGTTCAAAATTTTCAAAATGAATGATTTTTTTCCTATTTAAAAAGATATTATGAAAACTGTTTAAATTTCAAGAAAATATTAATTTTGGTTTCTAATAAATTTAAACTGTAGATTACACGGCAATTTGGATCGATCAATCAAAACTCAAAATCAAAATCTAAAGGTATGGTTAGGGTATCGACATATATAAGAATATTATCATAATATAGTAATTCAACTCTAAATATGTGCCTGCACATGGACATTCTGTGTGTGTGTAGGGGGGGGGGGGGTTGACTAACATGTTTTCGGTATATGCATTTTTTTAGTTTTGAGGATATTTGTTTGTGCGGATACGTGTTCATATCCGTTTGTTTTTGTACATGTATCTGTCTATATTTTTTATTCATTTATTTTAAAATCATATATGTTTAGAGAAGAATATTTTTGGTTTTTATTAAAAATATAATTATATTGGTAATTAATTTTTGTTAATGAGATAAATAATTTGTAATGATATAACAAGTTCAACATGAAAATATTTTGTTTGTCATAAAGGTCGGATATTATGGGTGAAAATGGAGTGGATAATATCCGATTCGTATTTGAAAAATTAGATACGGATACGGATATAATTTTAAGTTTTAATTATCCGTATTTGAATAGTAGATATATACCATGAGTAGAGTTATAATGCACCATTGGTTTTGTGCTCCAATTATGCTCCACGTCTTTTTCTCTGTTTTCAAAGTTCGAACAATCGATCTGAACTGCTCAATATGATCTTCATATTAAAATGTGCTTGGAGACAAAATTTTATATTTTTTGAAATTTTTTTTACTATTTTTTTAGATAGGTACAAAATCACTGTTTTGGATGGTCCAGAATCTTCTTAAATTAGTGATTTTGTACCTATCTAAAAAATTTCAAAAAATATAAAATTTGGTCTCCAAGCACATTTTAATACAAAGATCATGGTGAATGGTTCGGATTGACTGTTCGGACTTTGAAAATGAAAATAAGAATGTGGAGCATGATTGGAGCACAAAACCAATGGTGCATTTTAACTTAGCTCTAGTTTCATATATATTAAGAAAAAATTGTCTTATTCACCATTATAATTAGATAATTATTATGAACTTTAATAATTTTAATAATATTTATATTTATTTAATAAATATCCGATTCGATCCGTATCCGTTTAATATCTAATTCGTATCCGAAAAATAACAGATATGGTTTTAGCACTATTCACTCCGTATCCGATCTGTTTTCACCCTATCGAATATCCCTATTATATCCGTGTTTTACAATATTTTTATATTCTAATGAAAAAATAATTATTGAATAATATGTTAATTTTTTACAATTCTAAAATTAGATATCCGAATTATATGTATCTATATTAGTATTAGTTTAATTTTTTATCTGTATTCATATCTCTTTAATGTTTTTTCTCTGTGTCTGTATTTGTTTAATATCTAACTAATATCCGTATTAATTTAATATCTGATCCATAACACAGTGACAAGATTCGCGTTTTATTCGCGTTTAATTCGCGAATAAAACGTTTTTGGGGTGTTTCCGAACCGAATGGCGTATTATTCGTTGACCGAACCTTTGACCGAATAAAACGCGAATTTAACGAATAAAACGCGTTTTTTTCATTTTTTTTCGGAAACGAAATTTGAAATGTCGCGCAGTACCCCATTCGCGCACAGTGCCAAGTCCAACTGTCCACTCTCCATTGGTAATGAAAGCATCATCTGTGGCAAATAAAAGCACCCACGTGATGAGCACATTTCCCATTTCCCTATATTTTTGACTTAGTGATCTTCTGTGGCAAATAAAAGCAATATATCGTATAGTAAATCATCGGTAATGAATTAAATATGCACTGAGATCACGTATTGTAATTCCGAATAATTTCCAAATTATACCCGAATTATTTCCGTATCACGAATTTTTGACCCGCCGAATCGAACCCGAATTATTCATTTGTTACTATGATCCATAAGATCCGTTTGCACTCTAGTTTCGACTACATGGATTTACTCACTGTATTTGCCACAATAAATCACATGTACTGTCTCCGTGTTTATATAAAGAAGCTTATTTTCCTCCCTAATCGCTGCATAGACCAACTACAAGTCTACAATGGCATTCTCTAATTCAACCTCCACTGTCAAAAGCTTAATCTTTCTTATTCTCTTTTTCATCTCTCTTGCTTCCGTTTCTAGTGCCAAGACTCCACCTTTAATTCAACAAAAGAAGAACCAAGATGTGGTTATTCTCATCTCTTGTGACGGGTTTCGGTTCGGGTACCAGCACAAAACCTCCACACCTAACATCCATCGCCTCATCCGAGAAGGAACCGAGGCCGAGACTGGCCTCATACCGGCTTTCCCGACTATTACCTTCCCAAACCA
Source organism: Carex kokanica (assembly GCA_025461125.1). Taxonomy (NCBI): domain Eukaryota; kingdom Viridiplantae; phylum Streptophyta; class Magnoliopsida; order Poales; family Cyperaceae; genus Carex; species Carex kokanica. The sequence goes on along the minus strand of JAJGRX010000748.1, from coordinate 1,425,553 downwards.
CTACTCAATTGCAACGGGTCTCTACCCACCATACCACGGCATTATAAGCAACTATTTTCCTGACCCGGTTACTGGTAAGTACATTTTTAATTTGACCTCCAATTGAAAAAAAGGTTTATGTCATGGGTAGAGTTGTTAAAGTCTAATATTCAAAAAAATTTACAATCTTCAAATTCTGAAGTTTAGTAAGAGTAAAGAATCAAATAACAAAATAGCATTAATGGTTAGTCAACTTAAAAAAGTCAACAGTTACTAAAAAATTGTGAATTCTAGTGTTTTTAGATCTTAAGGTTATTATCATCAAAGTTGGAATTAATGAAAATAATATAACCTAAACAAGTATCATACTTGGGCATTTAAATTTTGACAAACCTTCTCTCCCTCTCTCTCTCTGTCTCTCTATCTATATATATATATATATGATCTTATATTTAATGTTGCTTAAATAAAAAAAATCTGGTGGCCTGTCAGCAAAACACATGGTGTCTGTAGTCTACCACTTCAGTCAATCCAGCCCAACCAGAGATATAGGGCATGTTTAGTTGCAAAACAAGAATAAATTAGAATAGTCAAATCAATAATAGTTATTGTTTGTCTTATTTAGAATAATTAAATTTCACTCTTAAGAATAGTTTATTCTAATAAGACAAAAAGTTTGAATTCCCTATTCTAACTAGGGGTGTCAATGGGTACGGTACGGGTCAGGTGAAGGCGTTTTCATACCTATACCCATTAAAATTGATCTTACCCTACCATACTCTTACCAGTTAATATTATCGGATAACGAAACGGTAGCGGATAAATAACGGATAATACTAATATAATAATTAATTTTATTATATTTTACAAATTAAATATAAAAAAGTCATTCATTTCACACACATATATATTTGCATTTCTAATAAAAAAATAAAAATAAATGTGCAATCAATTCCAACTAAATTATTTTTTATAAAGAAAGAAAATTAAAAAACACGAATACATATTTAGGTGAGTTGGAAATTGAATTAAATATATATTTAGATTTTATAATTATCCTATAGGGTAACGGGTATGAAATAGTCATTACCCATATCCTTACCTATTTGGTTAATTAATTTTTTTTTTATCCATACTCATACCCAATAAACTAACAAAAAAAAACCTTACTCATACCCGTCTTGTCGAATACGATACGGGTCGGATAAACAGCTAAAACGGTACCATTGACAATTCTAATTTTAACTATTCTAACCCAACCAAACACATAATAAGCTATTCTAAATAGTCTAACTTCAAAAATAGTTTATTCTCAACTCAACCAAACATACCCATATACCAGGATATATATACCACCATCTCAGTCAAACTGTACCGGTCATGTGCACGAGTCCGTACCTCTACAGAACTTCATATTTTGAATTTGGAATTCGAATCGTCTTATTAAAGTTTGGGCTAATCCGGCTCAATTTTAAAATTCATGAGACCTTTTTAATATTTGTGAGAGGATGCAGATTGAACGATCCGGCTTTCAATTGCAGTAACTTAAATTAAATTTGAATTACTACGGAGGACACTTGGCAAATCTGTAAATAATTAATAATTAGTGCCCCAAACATAAACAGATCATGTATCATTTAACAGAATTCATATCATCTGAGGTAACAAATATTTCTGTTTAGATCTGAACCATCTAATCAGAATCCGAGTCAATCCGGCTCTAGGTGGAATGCATGGGCCTCCTTTAATATCCGTGCAGATTTTATCAGACGGTCCACATCTAAAGTTAAATATTTTTTTACCTTGGGTGATATGAATTCCAGTAAACACACACTACATAGTACATACACCTTTATTTTTGTGGAGGATTTACTGTGTTTGCTTGTTAATTAACATGGCATATATATTGCTAATTTATATTAATTGTAGGTGATTACTTCACAACAAGAAACCACGACTCAAAGTGGTGGCTGGGGGAGCCTATCTGGCAAACCGTTGTCGACCAGGGTAACAATGCAGCCGTGATTTTCTGGCCAGGATCAGAGGTGACAAAGGGCTCCTGGACTTGCCCAAAACAGTTTTGCCCGAACTATAATGAATCAGTAACATTCGAGCAACGAGTCGATTCTGTTTTAGGCTACCTTGATCTCCCTAAGAAGCAACGACCAACATTTATCGGGGTTTATTTCTCGGACCCCGACTCCCAGGGTCACAATGTGGGACCCGACCACCCGTCAATAACTGATGCTGTAGCGCATATCGATTCTGTGATCGGCAGGTTGATTGATGGGTTGGAGGGGAGAGGTATTTTTGATAAGGTGAATGTGATAATGTTAGGAGATCACGGCATGGTAGGAACTTGTGATAAAAGAGTCATATTTTTGGACGATTTGTCACCGTGGGTCACAGTTGAATCTGAATGGGTGGTATCAACATCACCACTTCTCGCCATAACACCGCCAAATGGCGTATCAGCATCCGAGATTGTATCGAAAATGAACGAAGCATTGAACTCGGGCAAGGTCGAAAACGGAAACTATTTGAAAATGTACTTGAAAGAGGATCTGCCTGAGAGGCTACATTACTCAGACAGTTACCGGATCCCGTCTATAATCGGGATGTTAGGAGAGGGGTACACGGTGGAGCTCAAGAGATCAGAAAGCAAGAAAGAGTGTGCCGGAGCACACGGTTATGACAATGCATTTTTCTCCATGAGAACTATTTTCATGGCTAGAGGACCAAGATTTGCTCGGGGAAGAAAGGTGCCATCTTTTAAGAATGTAGAGGTTTATAATGTGATTGCGTCGATTCTCGGTTTGAATGGAGCGCCAAACAATGGATCGGTGTCCTTTGCAAATTCGATCCTTTCTAATAAGGAAGCCTGAATTGAGTTTCATATGGTAATTATGTTGTGGGGATATCATGTTTGAATTTCGTTTCTTTCTATTTTTTAATAAGGAAATTTGAATTGATCTTCTTCTCCTTGTAATGTCGACTTCTCTCCAGTGGCATTCTCTATGATGCAAATCTGTGCAGGAGAAATTCAAGATTTCAGAATAATTCGACAAATTTTAAACTTTGTTATTCGAATATGATATATGGAGTAGAACTAGGATATTCTTATGAATTTTTGAATTAATTAATATAAAGTTATAGTTTCGGTTCTTTGGGATTATCACGTTGCGTGGTGTTTGGTTGAGGTTTAAAATTAAATTATAACTTGTTGGGATCGTACACGGAAGCGCTTAAGGAGTAATTTTATCGAACACCTTGCGGGCATACACCAATACCCGACCAAAATGGAGAAATATGCAAGTCGAACAAGAAGCCAACTCAAACAAGCAATCAATCACAGAAAAATAAAAGAGAGACACAAGATTTTACGTGAAAACCCTTTCAGGAAAAAAATCACGGGAGCACACGACGCAAATACACTATATTCAATGGAGTCTTTACAATACAAGAAGATAATCAAGCCATTAACACTCACTCTAAAACTCACTAATTTGAGATTTTCTAGTGTATTTAGGTGAATTGAATCAAGAGAGCAAGAAACCCTAGAGTGAGCATAGAGAAGAAGAAAAGGAACGGCTTCAATTATTGCTTGGCTCAAATTGCCGCTATTTTTCCTGTCTCTACTCTCTATTATCTTTCCTATACGGAAATTCATTTCCATCAAATAGAAACTAGAAGGCTTATTGGGCCGAAGCCCAATTTGAGTATTTGACTTCATACATCAACATAACTTGAGCTATTTTTTGTTGTTGGAGATTATGGCCCAAGTCATGACTTAAATATAACTATTTCAACTTTATTTGTTAATAATCTTTTGGAAACTGAACCTAACTTCTATTAGTATAGAGATAGATTATTAATTAGTATCGACTGATACCAGTTCATAGAGAGATAATTTGCTTAATGTATGTATAATGCACATATGCGTTTGTAACAATCTTCAATAAAATCAAGTGTAATGGAAATTAATAAAAATTGACAATTAACATTATGTTGTATCATATAACAAAATAAAAAAATATATATATGAGGACCAGTAACGTGAGTTTTCAAATATGAAATGCTATTACTTAAGAATACCTTAAGAATACCTTAATTCTACTAATGATATATGATATATGATATATGAATACTTTGAAAATATTTATTTCTTGTAGTGCATATAAATAAATTAATATTTTAAAGTCTTAAGAAATGAAAACAAATTCTGCGAATAATTAAAAAAATTCGTGAATATTTTTTTTAAAGTTCAGAAATAATTCATAAATCTATTTAATATGTATATTCATTGGGAAAATACTGAAAGTTAATAATTTACGAATAACTTTTAAAATGTTCCCAAATTTTATTACTACCATACATAGACAAAGGACATGGATTTTTCTGGTAATTCTATATAATTTAAAATCCTTTTGCAATTACTATATTCAGTGATAGCTAATAGCTAAGATGCGTAGCTTTGGATCTTGTCCTAATTTGATACATGTGTCATTTCTGTTAGGTAGATATCATATATAGCAATTAATTGACGTGTCATTACTACTGTTTAGTAGATATCATATAGCAATGAATTGTCACAATTTCATTTATTTGGAGTCAATGCATGTGACTACACTGCAAAAATATGCATGACATTAAAATTGAGATTTTGATAATTGATAAACTAAGTTGTTGTTTTTTTTCCCAATAAGGGCAGCATCATTAACTTCCATTTAATCAATTGAGACTTATTTTCAAGTCACAAACCAGAGAATTATTCTCTAAATATTTTTAACAATTTGCTGAAATAACTTAATTATTTGTCCAAAGCATGCGGAAAAAAAAAATGAATTCTGTTACTAAATTTCTTTGGTTGGTAATGGAACTTGCTTTGAGAGCAACTCTTTATTCAATGTTGGTGCGTAGTTGACATAGTTTGGTCCATCTCCATTTAGTACAACGAATTGGAAACCAAGATCACAAAGACTTCAAAATAGGACAACAGTCCACACATGGGCAAGAATGCGCCACACAAAGAACCACGTAGGAGCAAGCATAGCAGTGCATCTAGAGTGGGAAGAGCCGGCTCTGTCACGGAACGGCACGGTTACGACACGGACCGGCAAAGCACGCGTGTTAGTTATGTACCGTGACTCACGTGTATAATGCTGTGACCATCTTTTGTGCTTTGAAAATAATTTATTTTCTCTACTCTGAACTATAACCAAGATCCTTGTAAAATTTCTCATCCGAATTTCGAACATACAACATCTCACACGAAAAATATTATCATTACTACCAGACTAAAAACTAATTTCCATGTAAATCTCAAAGTTTTTTAAAGTTACTTTAGATTAAACAAACAACGCTTTCCTATTAATAAACAACATTTAATAATTAATAGGACGATTGGGTAATATTAATTACAACAAAAGAGAATTTCAAAATTGGCGGCTAGACCCTCATCTTTTAATTAAAAAAAAAAACAAAATTCAGAGATGAGGCTGCATTGGAGAGAGATATGTGAAAGAAAAATATTCTTGTTTTTTAATAGAAAAAAATCGAAAAAAAAAAATTCAAGACTCAAGTATCCGGGAGATTACAATTAGCAGATTCAATTTAAATATCACATGAAAGCACGTCGGAATAAATTCAAACTCCATACAGATATCAAGAAATTTCATTTGTGCTACATGAAAATTCATTATAGCAAAAAGGGAACGGATCTGATGTCGTATGTTTGTTAGCATATCCGATTGGTTGACACTTCAGATATGGTCAAAAGTTCAGAACAAAATTGTGTAAATATATTGTACTATTTATGATATTATAAAAAATTATCCCAATTGATCACAAAGTGTCAGGATGGCCGAGTGGTCTAAGGCGCCAGACTCAAGTTCTGGTTCTCGTGAGAGAGCGTGGGTTCAAATCCCACTTCTGACATTTCTTTTTTCCTTTTTTTGGGCTCTCGTTTCCTTTTTTAGTTTTTTTTTTACTTCTGCAGTTTCTCCTTGAGCACTGGGGTTCCCTCTAAAAAAAAAAAAAAAAAATAGGACAATCAAATTAATGGAATACAAGCACCAGAAGGAATTCAATTAAAACTTGGCCTATATCCTGTAATTTATCTTATTATTTTAGCCATAAAATGAAAGAACATTGACCTGAATATATGAATTATTCGCTAGTACAATTTTCCATCAAAATAAGATCACCAGTTAGTTAATGTATACCAAGAAGAAGAAGTTAGTAACTTTGCTCGCCCATGATAAGAAAATAATAAATGCATTTTTTTTTTCATGTACATCTGAAGTAATTAATTTTCTACAATTGAAAAGTTAACATCCTTGTAATCCCGACTAATATTAATTCAAAAATCAACTGTTCAAATGTACAACTTCTAATTAAAGAATGCAAACCAAAATGCTGGGTGGTAGAACTAATTATATTCCTAGATGAAAATAAATAATTTATTTAGGATTATAAAATGTCATGTAGATTTAGTCGCGGCGTTAAACAAAATTATTTTCTCCACTGTTCTTACTCATATATATGTTGTTAGTTTAGAATCTATGCTCCAGCAACTCAAATGAGTTTCTAAATAACTGTTAACTATTTTTTAGAAATTAAGGTCGTTAAAGTTTTTAACTCTCACATTCCTGAAATTAATTTTAGAGTTTATATTAAGCCACATCAGCAACAAATTAAAAAAGAAAAATTATTAATAAAAATTTTTACTGCATAGTTTATAAATAAAAAAACTCTCACACATATCTCAAAACTGAATTAGAAACTGCCACATTATATTAGAAACTCTAATAATACTAGAAATGTAGATGCTCTGGAATTTTGTTATCTTAAGTTTGACATTCAGCATTTGGTTACGGCTGTATTTCAACTGATTATATACTTAAATTAATTTCATTTTGATGTATTGAAGTATTTAAAGGAAAAAAAAAATGTAAAACCTTCTTTGGCGAATATTAACATTTTTTTATGCAGATCTCGTGCTTGCGAATTTGTCACTATTCGATCGTATATCAGGATGTTCAACATGGGATTACAAGATAGGCTACAAAGATGACTAAACAGAATTTATAGACAATATAATTAAATCGCGCTAATATCCGTGTAAAATCAGGCAAACACAAAATTTGAAAGACTAAGGAGTAGAACGGTGTTCTTAAGCTCACCAAGTCTCTTTGTAGTTTAACTCAAAAACCCATTGAATTGGTTTCAAGCGACACATCCAAACTGTTGAAACCGATATCTACTTCATGAGTGATGAGTTTACATGTCAAGTTTTTAAATTTTCAAACTAATTTAATGAAAAATGAACACATTAAAATTAACTTATAACCATATTTTTTTGACTGCTTGACTTTATACTAAATTAGTTCGAAAATTTATAAATTTGAAATGTAAATACATCATTTGTGAATTAGATCGGTTTCAACAGTTTGGATGTATCGTTTGAAGCTAATTCAATAGATTTTTTAATTAAGCTCATAAAAGACTTAGTGAGCTTAAGAACACCTTAGTTCTACTCAAGACTCCGATTGTAAAATATGGAGCTACATTGGATTATATTAATAACAATTGATTACTTTTTCTTCAAAACCTTTATTCCCAAACAAGTTGGGGTAGGCTAGAAATGAAACTCAACTAAAATTAGCAACACATGGACTTCTCAGGAGATCACCCATCCTAGTACTACTCATGTTCAATTCGTAATATATTACATTTATACTTACTCCTGATTGAGAATAAGGCTTACCTGATTTAATTTACTACCAAGCAGAAAGAAAAAAAAAATCCAGCAATCCAACAAACTAAATGAAAGGACGCGGCCCAGCAAAGAAGAATAAAAAACACGGTCACTTCGCTGAATGAGGTAAACCAAGTAGCACGTTGAACTGGTCGATTCGTGAATCGTATACCTTTTGTTTTCTACCTCTCCACAGAACACAACCAAAATTTGATCACGCATGAATCTTAATGTAATATAGACGGTCTCAATTGACGCTAGAGAAAAAAAATAAAAGACGGTCCTGAATTAGATTCGTGTGGAAAGAAAGTAAAAAAAAAAAGAGAGGCGGTACTGCTCCGCGCCTCCACCATAGAGAATCTAGCGCCCTTCCTCAGCACCTTCGCCAGATCCGCCCCTACTTCACGCGACCGCGCCTCCGCTCCGATTATTCTCTTTTCTCGACCTCGACTTTTCGTCTCTTCCTCAACTCTTATCCTTCTCTAATTATTCTTTGGTAAGTTATTATCAAACTCTATTTTTTTTTCTTTTTTTTCCTAATGTGGAAATTAGCCAATTAGGATTAATTTGGTAATATATCAAGGACTTTAAGAATTTTAATTCAATAATTCGATAATATGTTAATTTGATCAAAGACTTTAATTTGATAATCTGGTTATTTTTTAATTAGATAATTTGGTAATTGACCTTGACTTTGAAGTCTACATTTTAGCGTATTAAAAATGAACAGGTACGGTAAGAAGACATTTAGTTCTCTAACTGATTCAACTTCACAAAAAAACCAAGATAAATCAAGTCTAATTTAGGCTCTAATCCCTCTCATGAATTTACTAGTGCCGAACAAGATCCTCCTTCTAATCTTGGTTTAGGGCGACTTATATCTCAATACAATTTAAATAAGCAAGACTGTGTATGTCACTTTTATCTAATAATAAAAAATTCATGTCAACCTAACAATCACAATTTTTTTCAATGAGATATGAGTGGTAAGATGAGAAGATTGTTTGGTTACTTATGTTGAGAAGAATTTACTCAGTGGTGTTGATAATGAAAGAATTATATAACGATTTCACAATATGAAAACTCGTAGAGGCATGCTTTGTTTACCATTATCGACTTAACTTGACTAGCTAGCTAGATATTCCTATATTTGTTGTATTATATGTACGTCAAAGAATACTATTTATTACAACTTTTAATATTTTAAATTAAATTAAATATACTTTTAACAACATTTTGTATTTACTCCTGATCAAAATCCTGAATCCACTCCCACTGGTGATGCTTACACCCACATTAAATTGGAGCAAACTGTAGTCAGTAATGTGACCAGCAGGTGGCGAGTCGACTAACTAGAAATTTTGCAAATCCATGTTGCTTACACCAACAGACAGTGATACATACGTAAGACATATATAATAAATATAGAGTAGAACTACGGTGTGATGTGCTCACTAAACTCTTTGGTGAGCATAACTCCATAATCTATTGTATTCACTTCAAACGAGATGAATCCAAACTGTTGAAACCGATGTACTTCACGAGTGATGTGCATAAATGCAAAATTTTGAATGTTTCGAATTTATTTAGTACAAAGTCAAGCGATCAAAATTGATGAAAAATGAACGCATTAAAATAACTTCTAAAACTTCTAAAACTTTATTTTGGATCATTCATTTTTCATCAATTTTGACCACTTGACTTTAGACTAAATGAATTAAAAAAATTCAAAATTTTGCATGTACGTACATCACTCGTGAAGTACATCGGTTTCAACAGTTTGAATTCATCTCGTTTGAAGTTAATCCAATAGATTATGGAGTTATACTCACTAAAGAATTTGGTGAGCACATCACACCCTAGTTCTACTCTCCATATCTGCGCAAGTCACTTTCTAATTCTCCTCTCTGCCCATAGGCATGTGGGAAGAAAAAAAAATATATGTTCCCTTCGATTAGTCGAGGGATTGTTGTTACTTAATTTCGAATTTTAAAAAAAAAAGTTCTTCAAGTTCTTATAAATAATGTAATTTGTCAACCGCATATTATTCTTCTGTACTGCTCGATTATCTCAAATTGAATTGAATTTATCTGTACCAGTCCTTTTTGTTATGCACAACAGATGTTCGATGAAATCTCAATATCTTTTCCTTTATACTTATTAGTTTTTTTTTTCTATTTACATTAGATTCTTCTAGTACTAATAATTATGTGTGAATTTTTTTCTTCCTCCTCTATGCTTTATTCGATCTTCTCGATTTACGCTTCTTCTTTCCTCTGCTCTCTCTTCTTCTCAATATTACACAAAGGCTCAAAGTGCATTCCTATCATAGACTCGGTGTACTAAGCAACACGAAGTCACCTAAATGGTGTGTGTTGGAATCGTACTATTTTGACTTTTCATTTCGAAGTTTCAATCTTACACATGTTTATATCTACCAAGAGAAAGAAACTCCGAGGCTCACCAGCTTGCAAATGGGCATACTGATACTTGTTACACTAAGGCTGTGCTTCAGAACTCACCGTGTAGAGGAAGGGGAAGGGACATGAAGGAAGGTGTCAGAGACGGAGCTCACTCCGAACAATAATTTGTACACCCTGAATCGGAGGTGAACAATTTCGTCAAAATTGAATACGGAGTTCACCCCAAACAGTGTTTTCTCCCCTCCGCTCCCTCTTTGATTCTCTTCTTCTGGAGCAAGGGAACTCGCCCACTCAGATCCGATCTGCCAAGATCTCACCTCCGCACAGTACTTTCGCCCTTCCCCTCCCTCTGCATACCCCGTCTGGAGCACACCCTAAGTTGGTTTTTACTTTTTTTTTTTTTTAATACTAGTAACATATCTATATACTTTTACTTCTACTTTTTGCAATATTTGTCCTTGTAAGCTAAATTTTGAAATCTAATTAAAAAATCTACAGGTTTTTTGTCAAAGAAAAATACCAACACAAAGTATAGAAAAAAAAAACATCATCATTCAATTGGAACTTCAATCACTCTGATAATTTTAGCTTAAATTCATTGATATATTCAGTTAATATTTTTCATATTTATCATACCACTATAATAGCCTACAGAAAATGTTTATATTGCAGAAATGTTGTTCATATTGTGTGATTCAATTTTATTTTAATTTGAAATTTATTTTGTTAACCATAAAAGATGGTTAATCTCATTGTTTAATACCAAATTTGAATCCATATATATATTATTTTAGTACTGCAGAAAATGGAGCGAATGTGAAAAAATAAAAATAAACAAGTGAATGCACCATGAAAAACGAACGTATAATAATTATATATGTATCTGCATAATATAGCATAGAGGATTGATTGTTCTTATTAACCCCGAAAGATTTATACAAATGCAATGCATCATAATTAAGAGTTAATAATTGCCAGCTGATTTATACATGTCAGCCGACTAGCTATCATTCAAAATATTAAAGAGATTAGAAGGGGCCGGGGAAATGCAAAGTGCAAACTAATTTTGAAGATATTTTCTTCGATATCTGAACTGGCATTGATGATTGAACTATTAGTAGCCAGTAGCTGTAGAAAAAGTTCAAAATTTGGTTCAAGGCTTGGGTTTTGAATTCCTAGTCAAACTTTTATTTGCTTACCATGTAGTTACGTCTCTGTGGTTTTGGCAGACATTCTATAAATAGACAACCAATATAAATGAATTATAGAAAGTACAAAATTTAAGAGTGTGACCCTGCCACCTAGTAATAATAATGAACCCTTCCAATTTGGAAGTTTCTATTTTATCTTATCAATCAATAATTACCAATCAATTTTTGTGAAAGATTTGTTATTAATAGGAACATCCAAGTAAGTGGTAAAGTAGTTACTTTACATTCTAAAACAGAAGCTAAATCGTTATATTCATGATCAGTTAAGTTCAGAGAGTACATCTTACTTTTCTCATAATTAATTTTGAAACGTGAGGCACTTTCAAAAGCTAAAAGTAACCATTTAATATTAGTCAAAACCTCTTTCTTAGCTTTGAGAAAAAGAAGAGTATCATCCGCAAAATGTAAGTTCATTACAGTTCCTAAATGAGAGAAATTACCCAAATTATCTACAAAACCTCCTCGATTAGCTTTAGTCAAAACTTTATTAAGGGCATCAATAACTAAAATGAAAAGAAAAAGAGATAAATAATCCCCTTGTCTCACTTCTCTTTTACAAGAAAAATAAGGACCTAAGGAACCATTCAAATTAACACAAGTTTGACTACCTTCTAAAGTCAATTTAATCCAAGTAATAAATTTCTGGCCAAAACCTCTAGCATGTAACACTTCCAACAGAAAGTCTCAATTTACATGATCAAATACTTTCTCAAAGTCCAACTTAAACAAGACCCTTTTATGTTTTTTAATTTTTACTTGATGAAGGATTTCATGTGCACAAACTACATTATCTAGAATTAATCTACCCTTAATGTACGCAATTTGAGATGAGTTAATCAAAAAATCCATTATATTAGCCAACCTAGCTAGTAATTTAGTAATTAATTTATAACTACAATTAATAAGACTAATAGGTCTAAAATTTATAACAGTAATGGCATCTTCCTTTTTGGGAATCAAACAAATGGCAGTAAGATTAAATTTAGAGAATCTAAAATATTATTATAAAAAACAGTAAGCAATCTAAATAAATTAATCTTCTTGAACGATATCCCAAAAAGACTGATAAAATTGAAAAGATATTCCATCTGGACCAGGTGATTTGGAAGGATTACATGCAAAAACAACTCTTTTAATTTCCTCTATTGTAAAATGAGCTTCCAAAAAAACACACTGATCTCTATTTAAATTTTCAAAATCGACCCACAAGTCGATCAGCTTGTAAAGTCAAAATTCTAGGAGTAGAGGAACCCATGAGAGTTTTATAAAAATCAGTAATATGCTTGTGAATTATATAGCTTGATCATAAATTAAAGTCCCCTCAATTTTCAAGCTGCTAATAGAATTTTTTTTTTCCAAGTGGAAGCTACCACAAGAAAAAATTTAGTATTGAAGTCCCCTTTTAAAAACCATTTAAGTTTTGATCGTTGTTGCTAATATTGTTCCTCCTCTAAATATAACTTATGTAATTCGGCCTGACAAGATATCCAATTATCTAAATCATTATCAGTAATACAATTATATATAATTTTGTTCAAAGTAAACAATTCTAGCAAGAAGACTAGACTTAGTCCTCTTTTTTTCCTCTTACATTAGAACTCCATCCGCTCAACTTTTTTCTTAAAAATTGCAGTAGTTTCCAACTGAGACCTAAGTCAGATGTTAAAGGGCTCTCCACCCACCAAGAAGTAACCAAATCATAAAAACTTTCATAAGCTAATAACCATGTCTTATCAAATTTAATAGACTTGGACTTAGGAAATTTGACAGCATGAGTATCCAAAATTTAATAGGTGTTCAACAATCAATTAATTCAATAATCTAGAACTTTGACTTGATCTCTAATATATGTCAACCCAAAATTTCCACATGGGCCTCCCTCGCGTGATATTTTTCTCAACACTTTGTATTTGTTTGAGTATAGCCGTAGGGCCTCTGCCCCAAGCATAATCGATCCCATGTTCCTTATGCCTTTACCAACTGCCCCAATGCTCGACCCATACAATCTTCCCCACCACTTTAATTAGTCCACTTCATATTTGTTATATAATGGGGGTAACAAATCTTATAGTATGTACGCATTAAAACAATGGCACTTGCACTAAACCTATTTTTCTTCGCTCTTTTGCTCCCCTTGAGCTACTGTGCTGATCCTATAGCACATTACTGTGCCCAGAACTACACAAGTAATCAAACTCAAACCAACATAAACCAAGTTATATCAAACCTAACAACCCAGGCCTCTGTCGGCGGCTTCTCTGTCACCTCCTCCGGCACAGGAAACAACACAATTTACGGCCTCGCACAATGCAGAGGTGATGTCAGTGCAAATGACTGCTCTGTTTGCCTTGCAAGCGCTGCTAATCAGTTTAACGTGGTTTGTTTCTTTACAAACTTGTATATAATTGCATGTTACTTTTTATTTCAATTGAGAATTTTGTTATCTGATCACTCATTTTCTTGTTGTCTATGATATTTTCATTTACAAGTAAAAAACTAAATATGGTTAATTCTTGAGGCTAATTAAAACATGACACAAACACAGACATGCCCGAACCAATCGGATGCTAGGCTTTGGTACGACTACTGCTTCGTGATGTATAGCACCGTCAACTTTATCGGGCAGTCCGATACTGGTTATGTCACGATCCTCTACAATACCCAGAACGCCACAAATCCCGGTGCATTTGACAAGGCAGTCAGAAGGATAATGGGCAAAGCAAATGCAGACGCAGTGTCGGCCGGTAGCAACAGTCTTGGCCGTGAGAAGACCAATTTCACACAGTACATGAACATCTACGCTTTGGCGCAGTGCACGAGGGATCTCCAGCCGATGCAGTGCGCACAGTGCCTGTCGACGACTCTGCAGTGGTTTCCGATATACTGCTCGCAAAGGCAGGGTTGCCAGGTGTTGTATAGCAGTTGCATGGTGCGGTACGAGATCTACCCGTTTTACTTCCCGCTTGATACTAGTTACACTGCAAATTCTGCCAAGAACTACATTACCAAAATCGTGCATCCTCATTAGTTACTGTTTTGTTCTCTATGTCATGCTCGGTTATATACAGGTGATCATGACTTGATTATTAATAGTGCTTTCATTTGTGTGCCTAGAATAAGATTGGTGATGATGAGGCATATTTCACCACACATCCATATATATAGGCTATTCCATCTCACCAATATATATTTAAGTTTGATCTAATTATGTAAACTTTGTGCTTTCATTAGTGTGCCTAGAATAAGATTGGTGATTGTTAAATTTTTGTAATAGAGAAAAAGATATAAGAAAACAACTTATTATTGCAATTTTATTTTCAGTTTTTACATGTATTTCTATTTATAGAAGAAATAAAAAACTAGCCGTTACACTATGAACCTATTTTATTTAATTACAACCACTATCTCCTAGTCTATTAATTACATGACACTATTCTCTGCAACTAATTATTACAAATAAAATTTTAAAACTAGCCGTTTATTTTAACAGTGATGATGATGCATATTTAACCACACATCCATATATATAGGCTATTCCATCTCCCCAATATATATTTAAGTTTGATCTAATTCTGTAAACTTTGGGTCACATATATATTTAAGTTTTTCGTCTTTTTTATTATTATTGATATTTAGAGAAATATTTTAACTTCACACAGCAAATCAGCCATACATTTTTCATTTTATTTCCATTAATCATGCACTAAGTATAGTCAAAATAACTCTTTCAATATCTTTACTCTTTTTTTCCCCAAATGACAAAATATATAACTTTTTCAATATATGTACCTTTTTTTTCCCGAAATGGCATATGAGGTCATAAGTTGAAAATATAAAGAAGGTAATAAAAAAAAAGCTGTTGTAAGAAAGAAGATATCAAATATGTACCGAACAAACCAAATTAAACATGATGAGACAAAAGGTTGTGAGTAGGGGTGGCAACGAGCTGGCTCGGTCCAAGCTACAGCCGAACGAGCTGGATCTAGGACATCTGAGCTAAAATCTTAGCTTGAAATCGTGACAAGCCAACTCGAGCTAGCTCACGAGCTGGCTCGCTGGATTTGACTGGATCTTGTTTTAAGAAGAAAATAATTCAACAAACTTTTTGGATCGAGCTGAACCGAGCTGGACCATGCTAGATAGTATAAAATGCACACAAATTCATACAAATTCACAAATTGATGTCTAGTTGAGCTAGCTGGCGAGCAAGCTAGGCCCCAGCTTGAACTTGTTAATTCTGAACCGAGTTAGTGACGAGCTGGCTTGTTAACAGCTCGGTCCAGTAACGAGTGAGTTGTTAGCGAGCGAGTCACGTGCGAGTCACGATTGAGCCACGAGCTACGAGCTTTTTTGCCACCCCTAGTTGTGAGCTGTAACGATCATCTACAATTTGTTTAAATAAATCACAAGTTGTGTCAATTTTAGTCATTTTAGTCGACAAAATTTGTCTACAAACTCTTGTCAAAAACACGAATTATCTCAAAAATGTTTATATATTTCATGAAATTAAGTGGGCAATCCACTTAAAATAATACATTATAAGCCACGATAAGAGGCCAGAATTTCTTGAAATATCCCTGTTTTCAGTATATGGGACAATTGTTTCTTCAAACCTATCAACAGACACCACACGCCTTATACATTGTGGATAACTTGAATTATTTTTAATATATTTGTTTACTAGCGGTCCATTTTTTTAATATATTTCACCACATGCCTTATTCAGTGTCAGATGAGCAAAATGTTGTGGTCTGTAAATGAGTTTTTAAAACAAAGCACCATGCAGATGGTTCGCTTGAACGGTACAAAGTTCATTTGGTCGCTAAAGGGTTTCATCAAACAGGAAGTGGTCGACTTTTTCAAAACTTTTAGTCATGTAGTTCGACCACAACTATTGGTCTTGTTCTTACACTTGCTCTCTCTCATTCTTGGCCTATTCGATAACTTGATGTACAAAATGCATTTCTTCATGACAATCTTCAAGAAACCGTGTTTATGCAACAACCACCGGGCTTTGAAAATGCTTCTAAACCAACTCATGTATGCCAACTTTCCAAGGCTATCTACGGTCTCAAACAATCCCCTAGAGCGTGGTTTAATACTTTGACTATCACGTTACTTGAGTAAGGCTTTCGTGGTTCTCAATATGACCCGTCTCTCTTCTTTCGCACTTCTTATGATAGTACTCTCATAGTGCTTATCTATGTGGATGATATAATTGTGAGCGGCAACAACCCGAGCCTTATTCATAGCTTCATTTCTTCCCTTTAAGCTTCTTTTGCACTAAAAGATTTGGGACTACTTCTTGGGCATAGAGGTGTCGGCCTCTACCACTGGACTTCACCTTTCTCAAGGGAAGTACATCAGTGGCCTTCTAGTTTGAGCAAAGATGCATCAGGCCAATTCATATCCCACTCCAATGGTTCCCAATCAACCATTATCAAGGCAAGATGGAGGTCCTTTTGATGATCCCAAGTTGTATTGGTCTATTGTAGGCGCTTTACAATACGCAACACTCACATGGCCCGATATCTCGTTTGCAGTCAACCAAGTTTCACAATTCATGTTCTTTCCTACCACTGTTCATTGGGCAGCCGTCAAGCGGATATTGCGGTATCTTCTTGGCACTATATCTTATGGCATTCTCTTGAAACCGATTTCCTCTTTTGTTTTGCATGCTTACAGCAATGCGGATTGAGCCGGTTCCATTGATGATCACAGATCCACTATGAGTTTTTTTGTCTACCTTGGTTCAAATCTAATCTCTTGGGGTTCCAAAAAGCAACCAACGGTTTCTCATTTGAGTACGGAATCCGAGTACCGCAGTCTTGCCTCCACTGGTGCCGAGCTTGTATGGCTTCAATACATGCTAACTGAATTGAAGATTTCTCTTGCTCATCCTCCTACTCTTTGGTGACAATGTCAAGGCTACTTTTCTTGCATCCAATCCTATGTGATCCATGCTCGCACTAAACACGTTGAAATTGATTAACATTTCATACGTGAACGAGTGACTAACAAGTCCTTGACTATTTCCTTTATCTCTACTCATGATCAGATTGCGGATGCTCTTACCAAACTCGTTCTTATCAGCGCCTAGATTTCTCTTTCTTAAAACCAAGCTGACGGTTCATCCTTCCCCATCAGCTTGGGGGGGGGGGTTGGCTAATAGGATTGCACTGGAGCTGTCCATTCCAACAACTACTGGAGATACTCACCAAGATGATTAGTTAGTTAGGCACAGGTTGTTAGTCAGTTAGAATGTTAAGCATGTTAAACAATGTAACTAGATTAGAAGGATTGACTTCTCTATAAATATCTGTACTTGTAATTGTAAAAGACACATTACAGAAATACAAAAACATTCTTGAATTCATCTGTATCTCTCTCTCTAAGCTTTAAAGCTTATTACAATAATCTAGAACTTTGACTTGATCTCTAATATTGTCAACCCAAAATTTCCACATGGGCCTCCCTCGCGTGATATTTTTCTCAACAAAAATTTATTAGTGGTCAGGAAAAACTTTTCTTTTCTTTTTTACTATAGCCGTAGGCCCCAATTCTGCCCCAAGTATAATCGATCCCATGTTCCTTCCATAGAGGACTATGCCTTTACCAACTGCCCCAATGCTCGACCCATACAATCTTCCCCACCACTTTAATTAGTCCACTTCATATTTGTTATAAAATGGGGGTAACAAATCTTATACTCAGAGTAAGCAAGCATTAAAACAATGGCACTTGCACTAAACCTATTTTTCTTCGCTCTTTTGCTCCCCTTGTGCTACTGTGCTGATCCTATAGCACATTACTGTGCCCAGAACTACACAAGTAATCAAACTGAAACCAACATAAACCAAGTTATATCAGACCTAACAACCCAGGCCTCTGTCGGCGGCTTCTCTGTCACCTCCTCCGGCACAGGAAACAACACGATTTACGGCCTCGCACAATGCAGAGGTGATGTCAGTGCAAATGACTGCTCTGTTTGCCTTGCAAGCGCTGCTAAGCAGTTTAACGTGGTTTGTTTCTTTACAAACTTGTATATAATTTAATGTTACGTACTTTTTATTTCAATTGAGAATTTTGTTATCTGATCACTCATTTTCTTGTTATCTATGAGATTTTTATATACAAGTAAAAAACTAAATATGGTTAATTCTTGAGGCTAATTAAAACATGACACAAACACAGACATGCCCGAACCAATCGGATGCTAGGCTTTGGTACGACTACTGCTTCGTGATGTATAGCACCGTCAACTTTATCGGGCAGTCCGATACTGGTTTCGTCACGATCCTCTACAATACCCAGAACGCCACAAATCCCAATGCATTTGACAAGGCAGTCAGAAGGATAATGGGCAAAGTATATGCAGACGCGGTGTTGGCCGGTAGCAACAGTCTTGGCCGTGAGAAGACCAATTTCACACAGTACATGAACATCTACGCTTTGGCGCAGTGCACGAGGGATCTCCAGCCGATGCAGTGCGCACAGTGCCTGTCGACGACTCTGCAGTGGTTTCCGATATACTGCTCGCAAAGGCAGGGTTGCCAGGTGTTGTATAGCAGTTGCATGGTGCGGTACGAGATCTACCCGTTTTACTTCCCGCTTGATACTAGTGACACTGCGAATTCTGCCAAGAACTACATTACCAAAATCGTGCATCCTCATTAGTTACTGTTTTGTTCTTTATGTAATGCTCGGTAATATACAGGTCATGCATGACTTGATTAATAGTGCTTTCATTAGTGTGCCTAGAATAAGATTGGTGATCATCAGTGTTTTAAATAGCGGTGCTATTTGAGCTACAGCCGCTATAGCGGTAATAGCGGTCCGCTATAGCGCATAGCGTGTAGCGCAAATAGCGCACGCTATGCTACATGGATTTTTTTTTGCAATTTACGTACTATGCTCTATATTAAACTTTTAATTATTAAATGAGAGATCTATCCACGTATTGGGTAAATTATTTTTTGTCACATCATCCTCATCGGGAGATGATGACATTGAATTGCTTGTTGACATTGACTCAGATAATGATGTGTCTGACTCTGACTCTGACGAATCTATAGAATGACTGATTTGAATATGGAGTAACAAAATGATACTTACTATATGGTAGTTGGAATATTTTTAATAGAGAAAGATAGATAATGTATGCCATGATGCTTAGATTATTTTGAAATTTGAATAGAAAAAGATAGATTATGCAATGATGTTTAAGTCATTCTGAACATAAAATATCGATAGTTTATGGTATTACTATGGATATTTTGAATAACAATTTAGACTTTGTGCTGGTTCAATATGAATATTATAATTTCTTAATCCATTCGGTGTTATTTATTGTTCTATGAGACTTTAGATAATGTTGATATTTAGTACAATATTAAATATACGGAATGTAAAAAAAAATGCTATGTAGTATAGCTTCTGCTATAGCGACGCTATTCGCTATAGCTTTTTTTGTAGCCTTCCCGCTATGACGCTATAAACGCTATTTAGAACCTTGGTGATGATGATGCATATTTCACCACACATCCATATATATAGATTATAGGCTATTCCATCTACCCAATATATATTTAAGTTTGATCTAATTATGTAAACTTTGGGTCACATATATATTTAAGTTTTTCGTCTTTTTTTTATTAAAGAAATTTACAGAAATATTTTAACTTCACACAGAAAATCAGCCATACATTTTTCGTTTTATTTCCATTAATCGTGCACTAAGTATAGTCAAAATATCTCTTTCAATATCTTCACTCTTTTTTTCCCAAAATGACAAAATATATAACTTTTTCAATATATGTACTTTTTTTTCCCGAAATGGCACATGAGATCATAAGTTGAAAATATAAATAACGTAATAAAAAAAAAAAAGCTGCTGTAAGAAAGAAGATATCAAATATGTACCGAACAAACCAAATTAAACGTGAGACTAGGGGCGGCAAAAAAGCTCGTAGCTTGTGGCTCGATCGTGACTCACACCTGACTCGCTCACTAATAGTTCGCTCGTTACTGGATCGAGCTGTTAACGAGCCAGCTTGTCACTAGCTCGGTCCAGAATTAACGAGTTCAAGTTGGGGCCTAGCTTACTCGCCAGCTCGCGAGCTAGCTCGGCTAGGCAACAATTTGTGAATTTGTATGAATTTGTGTATATTTTATACTGTCTAGCTCGATTTAGCTCAGTCCAGCTCGATTCAAAAAGTTTATAGAATTTATTTTCTTCTTAAAGCCAGACCCAACAAGCCAGCTCGTCAGCTCGCGAGCTAGCTCGGGCTGGCTTGTCACGATTTTAAGCTGAAATTTTAGCTCGGATGTCTTACGTCCAGCTTGCTCGGCTATAACTCGGTCCAGAATTAACAAGCTGAGCTAGAACCTAACTCAGACCGATCATCTACAATTTGGTTTGTTCTACAAGCTTTTTTGCCGGCCCTACATGAAACAAAAGGTCGTGAGCTGTAACGATCATCTACAATTTGTTTAAATAAATCACAAGTTGTGTCAATTTTAGAGAAATAAATCTGCTGCAATTAATTCCAATCCCAACCGTTCACATATTTCGAGATTCGTGCACAAAAATTGATTTCTCAAAAAAATCCTAAGTTTCATCATTTGAATGGTTGGAATTAGAATCGCAGTAGATTTGCTTCCCAATAATTTTAGTCATTTTAGTCGACAAAATTTGTCTACATCAGACTCTTATCAAAAACACGAATTATCTCAAAAATGTTTATATATTTCATGAAATTAAATGGGCTATCCACTTGAAATAATACAATATAAGCCACGATAAGAGGCCAGAATTTCATTGAAATATCCCTGTTTTCGGTATATGGGAATTGTTTCTTCAAACCTATCAACAGACACCACATGCCTTATACATTGTGGATAACTTGAATTCTTTTTAATATATTTGTTTATTAGCGGTCCATTTTTTTAAAGTAGAATCGACAATGCGCAAGAGAAGCGTAGACTTGAATACTCTCTTTCTAGTACTAATATTTTTCTCTTTTTAATTTGTTATAGATTTTAGCCATTAATGGCTACACCTGATCTGGAGATTGACTTGAACCATTAGTATTGAATATAGATAATTGTTAGATCAATGTATGAAATATTATGATTTAGCTGGCATTTTTGTTTTTATTCTTGTATTTTGTTTCACTCAAGATCAATGTTGATACTCTTGTTGCTTGATACAGTAGGTACATCTGATGTATATTGATATTTGATTGAAATTGGGACTCAAAACTGGAGTTGGATGTATATTGATATTGATATTTGCTTGATACAGTAGATACATCCGATGTCTTATGATAAATTTATACAAGTGTTTCTTGTTAGATTCCGAGCCTTTTTTAATCTATATAAATTTTCATAAATTTACAAATAATTGAAGTTATAAAATAAAATAAAATAACTCTTAATTATAAAATGCAGGGTTCTAAATAGCTACGCTATAGTTTTTTTTTACCTCAAAAACTATAGCGCTATCAGTCGTTTTCGACACTATAGCTGCGCTAGTTAGTTGTACAATCATTAGCATTTCCGCAATGACGTGATAATTGTTATTTACAACCTTGATAAATGTATTAAACTACATAAAAAAATACAAAAGAGAAAAAAAATGCAATTCTATATATCTAATTCATAAAAACATACATATGTAGTAATAAACGAATAAATTTCTATGTACCATCGACTGACCCTTCCGTTCGATAAAACACAAGTTTATTTTTTAATCTGTAGTTCACGGACCAACTAAACAAAAATCCACGAAAGTAACAACTAGCCTAATGAAAACTAATACCCGGCCCGGCCCATATTTATTTATTTATTTATTTCTCTCAGCAGCCGCACCTACGCTCCTCCCACCGGTGAACCGTCTTAACTTTGCTATCCCAAATAGGGGTGATTAATGAGCGAGAATGAGCTAGTCGAGGTATGTTCATGCTCAGCTCATTAGCTTAATGAACAAGTTGTTAATGAGCATGTTGATAATGAGCGAGTTGCCGAGTTGTTTAAAATACATCATTCAAAAACTAATTTTCATTTATAGAATTTAACAAATTGTCATAATCTAATTTAATTAAACAGTACATAATTTAATAAAAAATTGTCCATAAGTAAATTTAACAAAATCAAACAACTATCTTCTTGTCGTTATCACGACCCTACATGTTACATACTCAAAAGTCAAAGTTATCTCCTTATCACATACCTACAAATTTACATTATCAAAACAATAATAAAAATATAGAATTTAAAAATATACAAATTCAAAACTGTACAAATCTAAAACGGTGTATTAATGATCAAATTTTTTGTGATCAAATTTTGAGTTATATTAATGATCAAATTATTTGTGATCAAATTTCTTCATGAGCGAGTTAGAGTATGCTCATGCTCAACTCATTAAGTTAAAGAGTGAGTTGTTAATAAGTATTTAGCTAGCGAGTTATGAGCGAGTTACGAGTGATGAGTGATAAGCAATTTACTCCACCCTGATCCCAAATATCTCTTCTGATCATCAATCAATTAGAGATTCAGAACCACCTTGGTCGTTCGCGAACAAACTGGAAGGAAGAGTCTATGCAACTCGCACGGTAAGTCTGTTCCAATTCAAGTTTTAATCTGCCCAAACCAAAACTCCGCCAGTCGGTTTGGAAAATCGCTCAGCAATCGGATCATGGGCTGCTGATAGATTTTCCAAACCACGGTAGGGCAGCAACAATGGACTATTGCTTGCTGATTGAAGGTCCTAATTTTAAGTAAATAACTTCACTACCCTTGATCCAAATGCGTGGCTAGATGTATTGCTTTTCATTCTGGGCCTTTTGGCAAGTAACTGCTCAGTAAATTGTTATGTGCTTTTATGCTAATAAGCTGTTTGATGCGTTGCTCCCGAGAGCTCGTATTATATGACTACGTAAGGTACGACCTAAAAGAAATCGCCTTCCCTTCCTCGCTTCCCGATCCACCAAGCTATATATAAACCAAAGCCAAAACTCACAACAAAACAAAAGTGGTACGTTTTAAAAGAAGCTTCTAGACTCTGCGCAGCCAGCTGGGTGCGAGATATCGGGCCCGAACTCAGGCCTAGAGATTACAAAGCGAAGGCTACAGATAAACATGATAGTTCAAAGCAGGAGATCGAGATGTCCCTTTTGGAAGAGCTGGCAGTGTCAGCAAGGGGTGGAATGGAGACACTGAGGCCCACGTTGCAGAGAGTGTATATAACACGCGCTTCAGTGTACAGAGATGCACTACGGGCTTTTATTGAAGGGTATCAGAAGGGGATCAAGCAGGTAATGGAAGAGAAAGAGAAGAGTGAGAAAGGTGAGAGAATCAATGGGAGAAAACCAGCTAGTCAGTTTAACGTTTCTCACTTTTTGTAATATTACTTTTCTGTGACATTGACAATTTGTTATTCGATATTAATTAATAGAAGAGGGCTAGAGGGTTAAAAATAAATATGAAGAGAATGACCAAAACTAGCATTAGTACTTGTTTATGTTTCAGAAGGTTGGGGTAAAAGCGCATATGAGTTTGTAATTCTTTTAGGTTTGAATATAATGTGCTTTGATTTTTCTGTGTAAGTGCTTATTTATTTAGGTATTCTGGTGGCCTAAAAATATATATCTTGTGCCAGTATGAACAAAATGGCTTTGTTTGTTGCAGCGGTGTTGAAATTTCTGCCAGATGGAGTGGTAACTCAACAAAAATTAGCTGTTAAAATGTTAAAAGTTGGTATTTTGGCTTATGTTGCCATTTGAATTTCAATTACTAAGTTAGCTTTGAGTCTTAGCTAAGATTGTTTAAGCTCTTCTAATGACATCAAATTTCTCTTCTAAAATACGCCAAACCTTGGGAGTTTAAAGTTCTCTCTAAACTAATTAACAATCAAACAAACAAGAGGAGGTTCAAATACCTTCATTTTTGTGCCACCATCATGCCTACATTTTTAAAACTTTAATAACTCAAAATTTAAAACTGAAAAGTAAATTTAATAACTCAATAATTTAAAACTTAAAAGGCAGAATAAAATTGTTAGATGTAATCTATATTATTCTCTATATGCACATAAAAAACTATTGCTTTTCAATCTTGTTTTCAGGTGAATTAATAAGTTGAAAGAATCAACATCCAAAAATTATCAATATCATTATATTTTTACAAGCTCTTCATAACAAACAAAACAAAGTTGAAATATCTTAATCTTTTACATATGCATATATAAAATGATGTTGATCATATCTGACAGTTTTATTTTGACATTTAAGTTTTACATTTTGAGTTATTAAATTTTAAAAAAATTGAGGCATGAATGATGAAGGCACAAAAAATGAAGCCATTTGAACCCTCCACAAACAAATTGCACAAAGAACACATTTTCAAATTTAAATTTACAAGTATAAATATTTCCCTACTAACGCTTAAAACATGTAAATTTTAATCAACTCTACATACAAACAAGCTACTATAGGAAATTATGTTTATGCAGCCTTTAATTTGGAGAGAGCCTTCTTCCTTTGCCCAAGCATATACGTGTACATGTGCGGGCTACCTATAGAAACATAAAAGAATGCAACAATCACAATAGAAAATAGGAACATGATAAAGCTAGAAACCCTATCTCTCATATACAAGAGAAACGAACCTGGGACATAGATTCCAAGCACACCAATTGATGCAAAGTAATAATCAAAGGAGAAGTTCCACTTGTTTGGCATCCTAAAGCAGTATTTCTCTGATGCCTGTGGTGAAACCAGGAGTTATTGAAATGCCTTTCTTTCTTTCAACAAATACTCAGGGTTTATTTGCAAAATAAACAAACTCTTTCTTAAATGAAGAAGGGAATATTGAAATATTCTTTTATCATTAGTACTATTTATTGGACAAATTTATCCCTTCTATATCATTTGCATAGAACCATTGCTTATATAACTAAAATAAGTTCTCAAGGTTAGGGCTTAAAAGTCACGAGGCAAAAATATGCATCCAAGAAACTAAGCACCTAGAAGTACAAGATGATCTCCAGGAGAAAAATCATTACTGAACTGATATGAGTAAATGTTATGTTTCTGAGTGTTCAAACAAAGGTAAAAATCATCTTCTAGTTATTGTTAGATGCAGCACGTTTATGTATAGGCCTTTACCAACCATACTCTGCCAAACAAGCACAATGTAACAATGTAAAGCAGCTATGGCAATTAGCAAACAGATTTCTTTATTATTGTTTTTTCAGTTACCTTGATATATGGCAGAGCAATATAAATTAGGCCAACCTCGCTTGTGATACCAGAGGGGTATAAAAGCAAGAATGTGCTATATCTGTATGAAAGATTAAAAAACAATAGTTAGATTATCCCTTCTCTTTCATCTGTGATTTTGATCTTGTAAGGAAATGAGAGTATAGTATCGCAATAACCTGAGCCATAGAAGCCACGAAGGGGTAAAGCCAAGAGCCTCTTTCATACCAAAAAAGGAGTATCTGATTATCTGCATACAAAGTTATTATCAATTAACTTAAAACTTTACTTAGCCTCTCTTGTTTTCCCCTTTTTTTCTTTGTTTTTTTTTATATTTTGGGAAAATGTACCTCAGTAAGCGACCAGCTGATAACCAGAGAGCTAACCAAAACGTGAGTTCTCGTCTACACAACCAAAAGGCACAGAAGCCAGTCAGAAAAGAGAAGTTTCATCATTGAGTTTGTATATTTTTTTTATTTTCTTAGCTTGAGTTTAACTGGAAATCATACCTCAGGGAAGCTGTACAGAATGCCCCAAGTAACAAATAGCCTAGACCCAATTTGTGGCAGAGTAGCTGACACAGGTGATCTAACCAATCCTACATTGATCAACTTAGTAAATCAGCAATAATCATAGAAAAAGACAAAAATAATTTTTAACTAAAGATGAAAAATAATTACTTACCAATCAGCCCGTGGATAATCTGCCCATCAAGCAAACATATACAATAGAAAGTAAAAAAAAAAAAAAAGTGGGTGAGATGGCAGCTCAAATTAAATAACAAGTGATGCTTTATGTTTTTTACAGTCATTGCCTCATTGGTACCAGAACATTGAAAACGCTTCATTAGTACCAGAACTTTGGCTTTCAGGGGTATAAACATAATTATCAAAAATTGAAGGCCATAATTTAATTCCGGCTAATTGCACAACACCCAAAACAGAAAAATGAAAGAATAGAAAATAAAAAATTGGAAAACAATTTTGTATCAAATGCTTCCGATTATTGATACCTCCAGGATTGCTGCTGTTTGTGCAAGTTGCAAGGGCTTCTCCACATTATCGTACACAGCTGCTGGACCCGACTCGTTCAAAGCCTTTATAGCGAAAATCAAAACCTGAAGCCTGATCAACCAAATTAAACAGACAGTCAAATCGAGACGCAATTGGATTACAGGAATCAAGAAAGGAGAAATGCATAGAGAGAGAGAGAGAGAGAGACTTCACCATCCAGAGAAGACTGCCCAGTTGTAAATTGCGAGATAAATCCGCTTGACCGTGGAGAAAATGCCCGCCATTGGTGATGCTTCGGATCAGAATCGGAGCTTGTTCTCTTTAGTCTTTAGCTTGTGACCAGTCTAGGGTTTAAAAATAGAGAGACGAGGGAGCGGGAGCCGGGAGAAGGTTAAACCAGTAGCAACGATTGACTGACTGTATGGTTTACAAAAACTTACAAACAAACATTGGTACTCTACTGTTAACGGGGTACTTTCAAAACAGTCCAATTCCAAAATGCCATCTCAGCTTTAAGTAAACTTATCGTATAAGATTGAATGTGCATAATATTATCTTTCTTCCCAAGGGACAAGGCAGGTGGGTCGGGGTTGGTCCGCACCATAACTGACATGATTCTCAGAAAAGTGGTATATATTTGTACTGGATAAGGCCTAATATGATGAACGGTTGTGATTGCGTTAAGATCTTCATTTGAATGATCTAGGTCATTGAATTGAAATGGAGAGAATTGCAATGGAGATCTTCTGCACCCATTTTAATTATAGGTGATCCGATCTGCAACTGCCGAGATTTTTATTAATACCCTAAAAAAAAAAAAAATATTAAAAATGCCCTCATTTCGGAAAAAATTTTAAATATGCCCTAACCGCCCCTTTATGGGGCGGTTCACCCTACCCGCCAAACCGCCCCCCCATCGGGCGGTCAACCAAGCCAAGCAAACCGCCCCCCAATGGGGCGGTCCACTGTCAACACTATAAATGCCCGAATTCAGCGCACTCTCTCCCTCACATTTCATTTTCACTCTCGCCTCGCCTCTCGCTCTTTACTGTGCTCCGCAGGTATGTTTTTTATATGTTTTTTTATTATTATTTTTATTACTATTTATGTTAATGTTGTTACTGTTTTATACTGTTGATTACTGTAAATTACTGTAGATTACTATAGATTACTGTTGATTACTGTAGATTACTGTAGATTACTGTAGATAACTGTTTATTACTGTAGATAACTGTAGATTACTGTTGATTACTGTAGATTACTGTTGATATAGTTATTTAACTTCTTAATATAGTTATTTACCATCTTTTTAATATAGTTATTTAACTTCTTTTTATATCAGAAAAGGGAGAAGGCCCCACAAGCGTGCTGTAATGACAATGGATCAGATGCAGGATAGGCGAATGGGACATCAGGCTCGCCGTTCAACTTGTGACAGGCAGCGAGCAAGTACATTTCATTTTGTATTTTATAATTCATTTTATATTTTTCGATTTCAACAACATATCATTTTTGGTGAACTGGAATGCAGATGCCATCAACGAAGCCAACGAAAGAGAAAATGCTAGAGTTGTTGCTGAGGCCACCGGTAGCGGTAGTAGTCATGCAGAGGCATCCGGTAGCGGTAGTAGTGTCGCACAACAGACTGGAAGCAGATCCAGAACTCGTCGATTTCTAAATTTGTTCGGTCGTCGTCGATGAGTTTGTGAACTGATTTAATTCGTAGTTTGTAACTATTTTATATGCTTCAGTTTTGTTATTTTCATAACGCAATTAAATATGCACAGATTGACAACATAAAACATAAATAAACAATAACTAGATGGAATAAATACTTCAAGGAATACAATATACAACATAAATCATTAATAATTAGTACAAACAACAATAAAAATACTTACATCTTAAAAATATATACATCTTAAATCATTAAAAATATATACATATTAAAATATATATATCAACGCTAATTTTCTTATAAAAATATATACCTTATTTACAAACAACAATACATCTTAAAAATATATAAAATTTGAAAAAAAAAAAAAAAAAAAAATGAAAACCGCCCCACTGCTGGGCGGTTGGCTAGAGGTAGTGGACCGCCCAGCGAAGGGGCGGTTTTCTAGCAGCTGTGGACCGCCCCATTATTGGGCGGTTAGGGCATATTTAAAAAAAAATTCAAAGTGAGGGCATTTTTAATATATATATATATTTTTTTAGGGTATTAATAAAAATCTCGGCTGCAACTGCTTCCTGTTTCTGACTGCTACGTCTTAAATGCTTATTATAACAAGTAAAATAGAAATCCGATCTCGCATATTACAAGCCTCTTTGTTAATTTTACTTGCATGTCATACTAATTAATTATTAAATATAAATTCAGCTGTAAACGTCCGCCACGATCGCAAAACCTTTGTTAATTTAATTTAATGACACAAAATTCAAAATTTATTAAATAAACTTCAAAGAACGAATCTAAACCGTTCAAACCAGGGTACCCTTACGAGTAATACATTTACATGTAAAATTTGTAAATTTTCAAATTCATTTTGTAAGAAGTCAACCGGTCAACAAAAAAGGATTTGTAAGTTAATTTTAATGTATTCATTTTTCAATATTTTTTTACCGTTTGACCTCATACGATATTAATTTGAAAATTTATAAATTTTGTACGTAAGTATATCACTCATAAAGTAGATTAGTTTGAATAGAATTTTAGATTCGTTGTTTAAAATATATTTGATAGATTTTGAAAAAAGTGTAACAACGGTTAAAATAATAACAATGTCATGGTAGTCAGTCTCATATAATATTCTATTATATAATTAATGTTAAGGAGGCGGGAAAATTAGAGAACCGGATCTATGAAAAATTATGAATCAGCTGGTCTTCTGATATTTTGATCTGTAATAAAGTATACAACATTATCATGACAAATCGAATGTGAATTCACAAATAAGTCATGCGAATCCACTTCATAATAAGCCAACACCCACACACACACACACACACATATAGAGGAGGGTTCAAATTCACCATAATTTTTGTTTTCCAATATGCTCCACATCTTTTATCTCCATTTTCAAAGCCTGAACAGTCGATCCGAACCTCAAATTCACCATAATTTTTGTTTTCCAATATGATCCACATCTTTTATCTCCATTTTCAAAGCCTGAACAGTCGATCCGAACCACTCAACATGATATTCATAACAAAATATGCTTGGAGACCAAATTTTATATATTTTTAAAATTTTTTTACTATTTTTTTACATAGGTACAATATCACTTTATCAGATGGTCTAGAATCTCCTTAAAAAGTGATTTTGTACCTATCTAAAAAAATAGTAAAAAAATGCTAAAAAAATATAAAATTTGGTCTTCAAGCATATTTTATTATGAAAATCATGTTGAGCGGTTCGGATCGACTGTTCGGACTTTGAAAATGGAGATAAACAATGTGGAGCATATTGAAACACAAAAATTATAGTACATTTGATCCCTCCTCATATATATATATATATATATATATATATATATATATATATACAGAGAGAGATGGGCTATTGTGCTTTGCAAAGTAAAGTCATCGTTTTACTTCGGCTTACTTTTTAGATTTTCAAAGTCTAAAACGTCGATCCGACTGTTCAAGTTGATCTACATATTGAAATGTGCTTGCAGACCAAATTTTACATTTTTTGGAATTTTTTTACTATTTATTAAGCCACTTTGAAAATTGCTGATCACATGGTCCAGAAAAAACAGTGCAACAAAATTCTGACCATGTGATCAGCAATTTTCAAAGTGGCTTAATAAATAGTAAAAAAATTCCAAAAAATGTAAAATTTGGTCTGCAAGCACATTTCAATATGTAGATCAACTTGAATGGTCGGATCGAAGTTTTGGACTTTGAAAATCCAAAAAGTAAGCCGAAATAAAACGATGACTTTACTTTGCAAAGCACAATAGCTCATCTCTCTATATATATATATAATGCTGAAATTAATAATTACATTATTTCAACGTCAACACCTTAACGAAAAAATCATCTCTATATTCCGGCTTAGTGATATATTACATTTATTCTCTTTTCTCTACCTCGACTTTTCGTCTCTTCCTCAACTCTTTATCCTTCTCTAATTCTTCTTTGGTAAGTAATTATCAAACTCTATTTTTCTTTTTTTTTCTAATGTGGAAATTAGCCAATTAGGATTAATTTGGTAATAGATCAAAGACATTTAGAATTTTAATTTAATAATTGGGTAATATGTTAATTTGATCAAAGACTTTAATTTGATAATTTGGTTATTTTTTTATTAGATAATTTGATAATTGACCATGACTTTGAAGTCTACATTTTAGGATATTAAAAATGAACAAGTTACTGTAAGAAGGCATTTAATTCTCTAATTGATTCAACTTCACAAAAAAACCAAAATAAATTAAGTCTAATTAGGCTCTAATTCCTCTCATGAAGTTACTAGTGCCCAACAAGATCCTCCTAATCTTGGTTTAATGCCGAGGAAGGGCGCTAGATTCTCTATGGTGGAGGCGCGGAGCAGTAGTCGGATCGCCTCTCTGTTTTTTTTTTACTTTCTTTTCGCACGAATCTAATCTAGGACCATTTTTTTTCTCTAGCGTCAATTGGGACTGTCTATATTACATTACGATTCATGTGTGATCAAATTTTGGTTGTGTTGTGTGGAACGCTAGAAAACAAAAGGATCATGATTCACAAATCAACCAGTTCAACGTGCTACTTGGTTTACCTCATTCAGCGAAGTGACCATGTTTTTTATTCTTCTTTACTGGGCCGCGTCCTTTCATTTTATTTTGCTGGATTGCTGGATTATTTTTTCTTTCTACTTGGTAGTTGTTACGTATCGAAATTTTCAACAATAAAATAATTAAAATGTTTAAAAACATAATCGAAAATTCTATTGATAAACTAGGAATCAAAAAGCTAAAACAATGTTCCCAGACAAGTATATTTAGTTTGACCTTTAAAACGCGTCCCTAGTTCGCTAAAAGAATAGAAACTGCGTTGGAAACACGAAATTCTGACACTCAGCAGGTTCAGTGCGTCCGCACTGGTGGTGAGTGCGGGTGGTCCATCCGCACTGGCACCTTTGTTCCTTTAACTTGTTTTCTGAATTTCTGTGAGTGCGGGTGAACCACCCACACTGGATATCAGTGCGTCCGCACTCATGAGTCTCCTGTGCTATGATTTCCTTCAAAACGACTTCTAAGTAGTGAGTGCGGGTGATTGACCCGCACTGGAGGAGAATGCGGACGCATTAGGCTCGGACTTTTCTTGACAAGTGAAATTTTGACGAAAAATTTGACTAAGTACTGAGTGCGTCCGCACTCAGATTCAGTACGGGTGAACGACCCGCACTGGATGCGTTGAGGGTTTATTTTATGAAATTTCGGTGTCTCTCTCTCTCACTCCCTCATTCCGCCCCTTCCCTGTTCTTGTGTGGTCCGCCCAAAGAAAGAAAAGAAGAACGAAAAAGGAGCTCCAAATCCTTCCAAGTCGCTCAAAAGTCCGAGAAATCGAAGTTGGAACCGAGAAAGTGGCCGTAGATCTCTTCTAACCCTCCTATTCGGTATTTCCTTCTCTTTCCTTTTCTCTCCAAAATCTCATATTTCTCGATGGTTTAGATTTTCGTTTTTAACCCGAGATTTGTGCTTAAATTGCTGGTAGTCTATCTCCTTCGACCTCCTTGCTGATTATTTGTCGATTCTTTTTTTGAATTCCTCTCAATTTTGGATTTCCTTTTTCTAGGATTTTTCGGTACCAAATCAGAAATTTGAGAAAATGTCGTTGATTGATTAGGCTAGTCCGACCGAATAGATTCGTAATCAGTAAACCTCTCCCTCAACCTTGACAATTAGCGATTAATCTGAACTTCGACCAAATTAGGATTTAAGAATAAGTGCTTTGAATTTCAGCCTCCAATTTAATTGGGATTTTGAACAATGAACTTTGATTATGTTAAAGAAACTAATATAACTCAAGTAAGGATATCGATCGTCGAACAAAGATTAAATCAAGTATGTATGTTGATATAAGTGTAGGCTCGGGTGAGCAAGAGTTTGCGGGACCTTTCGAGACGTCCGAACCATAAGTGCGAAATACGCTCTTCGTAATCAGGTGCGGGATTCTTGGACTTGTTTGATGTTTCATTTTCAGGAATTAAATTGTTTTCGATTGTCATGTTGTATGTTGATTGCTGCATAATTTGAAATTGTGTGATTCATGTGCATAACTAAATTAAATTAGAACTGAATTGTTGTGAGATGGTTGATTGGCATATTCGTATGGTTGTCAATTGATGTGTTCTAGTCATTGTTCTGTGTTGTGAATGAATCTGCCAGGCTGACCCGTAGAGGTAGCTGGATAAGGTGACGGTGACCTATCCGTTGACCTGTTTCTGAATTTGCCAGGCTGACCTGTAGAGGTAGCTGGATAAGGTGACGGTGACCTATCCGTTGACTTGTGAAATGAATTTGTCAAGCTTTGATCCTATTTGAATGAAATTGCAAAGTTGAGCCTTATGGCTGACTTTGATTCCGTGTAGATGCATTTGTAAAGTCGAGCTGTATAGCTTACTTGGAACCAGACTTTAGTAAATGGTTAAGCCAAAGCACTGCAGATGGGTGTCAGATAAAGGGTCCAGCTCGGTGGAGCATCTGTAGGTGCCAGTAACCCTACAGATGAGGGTTTGACAAAGGGTCCAGCTCGAGTGAACATCTGTTGGTGCTACCAGTCATAATAAAAAGGAGTTAGGCCAAATATGTGTTTGTTTGAACTTCATCTTGGAAATTCCGTAAGTTGTATTTTATTCGATTATTGTTGTCAAGCATGTGCATTCATCTATATATTGTGTTAGAACTGTTAATGTAATGTTGTGTGAATTTCATTTGTGGATATGAATTCTGATTGCAAGTCCAATAACTTGATTGTGGCAAATTCGCACTGAGAATTTATTCTCACCCCCACCCTTCGGGTAATTTTTACAGGTTCAGGTGCGACTGATTCTGAGGAGGCACACGAGTAGTAGGTCTTTGGTAGAATGCCCTGATATGACCCTAAACATAGATATATTATGTTGTATAGTTCTAGATTAGGCCTGATGGTTGGTATCCGGATGAGATACTTTTGGTTGTATTATACTCTGACCAGACTGTGTACTCTGATTTGTATCTAGAAACTTGTTTTCTGTCATTTGTTGTGTATTTTCTGAATTGAAATATTAATTGCCTGGTAAGCATACACGGTGTTGTATGTTTACGGCGGGGGACTGTCGCGACCCTTGGCCGCGGGGTGTGACAGTAGTAAATTAAATCAGGTAAGCCTTATTCTCGATCAGGAGTAAGTATAAATGTAATATATCACTAAGTTGGGGTAGTAAATTGGAATACTGATTGGTCATATATCTGATAATTTAATAAATAATAATGTAATTCTATTTGTATGTCATAAGTTGTTAAAATATTATTAAATTGAATCAAAATTTATGCATGTTTTACTAATTCATAAAAAACATTAAATGCTTAATTATAATTAGATTTAAAAGTGGACAAATTTGTATGTCAATTATGTTAATGTAACCCTTGGATACTTCCTAATATACGTATTTATTATTGACATTTTTTAAATCATTTATTTGAAATTTGGGACTTTCTTTTCTGTCTAGTCTATTTTCAATGACAGCATGGAGCAAAGACTTGGTCTACGAACAAGTGCAAACAAATATTGCATACCAAATATTAATTGTATAATTGATGGATTATAAATGTACATTTTATTAATATTTTTTAATTATATTTCATATGTTTTTTTATTAAAGGTCTTCAATACACTCTCAACATCTTTTAGATATTATTCTGAAGAGTTGAACCTGCTCCTCTATGTAGAGAGATCAAACTTGCGCCACTGCGTAAGTCCACAATTCAATTATATTTTCATATGTATTTATGATTTTTTTTAATTGATTATATTTGATGACAATATTTATATCTTACTTTACTTGAGTTTATATTTGTATTTTTTTATAGCAATCGAAAAATGATAAATACTCTGTGACAATATAAATATTTTAAAATTCAGATACAAATAATTTATACGATAAGTATAAATATGAGTAGAACTAGGGTGTTCCTAAGCTCACCAAGCCCTTCCATGAGCTCGACTCTAAAACTTATTGAATTGACTTCAAACGACATTTCCAAACCGTTAGATATTCAATCTATATTAAAATGTGCTTGGAGACCAAATTTCACATTTTTTGGAATTTTTTTACTATTTATTAAGATTGTTTGAAAATCGCTGTTTTTATTAAAATTCTGCACCATTGGAAAACAACAATTTTCAAACCATCTTAATAAATAGTAAAAAAATTTCAAAAAATGTAAATTTGATCTCCAAGCACATTTTAATATAGATTGAACATCTAACAGTTTGAAAATGTCGTTTGAAGTCAATTCGATAGGTTTTAGAGTCGAGCTCACGAAGAGCTTGGTGAGTTTAGGAACACCCTATTTCTACTCTATATATATATTTGGATACATAACACGGAGTACAAAGATAATTTCTTTTTAAATTTTCTCATAAACTTCTTCTTGTTAATGTTCTCAGAAAATTCAGCATGCAGTTTATGCTGAATTGTTATGATTCCGTGAACTTTGAATTTGACTGTACCAAACCTGTCACGTTACCGGTCCACATGCAGACTTTGAATTTGAATTTGAATCTTCCGTGCGGTATGTCGTCCGATGAAAATTTGAATCAATTCAAATTAAATAAAAATTTATGAGACAGATTTAATTTATAGCGAACATTTCAATATTAAATAGTTAGATAGTTTAAACTCCAATTTTTACTAAATAAAAAAAAACACTCAAATTTTAAATTATCCAAATATCTTAATTCTAAAAAATTGTTTTATTGTTCACAAATTGTTTCGTCTATTTACAATGCCAGTAAAATCAACTTGTCAGTGAATAATAAGTAAAAGAATTCAGATCATCGTTTAAATTTAGATCAGATCATTCCAGGGGCGGATCTAGGTGGTTCCAGGGTTGCAGCTGCCCTCCATGGATTTTGAGTTTTAGTGGAAATTTATCGGTCCCGATCGACTTTGTCCCCCCTGAAATTTTTTTTGCCCCGCCCCCCCTCTGGACGTTTGATTTGTGATTCAGTTAAATTTAGGATTAAAATTGAAATAAATTTGTTAAATTTTGATTGGTAATTTTAATTATAAGTCATAGTATCAGAAATTACAAGTCAAAGAATTAGAAAATATAAGATGAAATATTATTTTTTATCGAGTACCTAATTCGTTAATGAATTTAAATCCTATTAGGTATTTAAACCCGATTCGATATTGTTTTGTCCTCCTGACGAAAATCCTGAATCCGCCCCTGAATGATTCGTTATACATTAGCATGAATCTTAAATAGGTCTCATGCATTACAGTTGTGGTCCGAATTCTAATCAAATATATGGTTGATTAGAATAAATATAGAAGCTAAGACATTCAAAAATCTGAATTCCTTTAAATGACAGTAATTTAATTTTTAGTTGAAATTTTAGGAACCAGAAACAAAACTGAGAAATAGAAATGAGGAATAATCCCTTTAGGTCCACATAAGTAAATAAGATTAAAAAATAAACATATTTTTATGTGACAAAATACGTAACAATTACAAAAAAATAAAACATAATACCTTAGAGTTAAATTAATAATTAATGTTTTATCTTTGTAACTTCCATCGTTTTGATAATTTGATTTTTTTTTTTGGATACCGTTGTAATTAGGGGTGAAAACGGTATGGATAATATCCGATCCGTATTCAAAAAATTAGATGTGGATATCCGATATCCGAATATCCGTGTGGATATGGATACTAATATGGTTTTACGTTTCAATTATCCGTATCCGAATAGTAGATATATATCATATATTTTAATATATATTATGAAAAAATATTGTTATTCACCATTAAAATTTGATAAATATTATGAACTTTTGATATTTTTTAATATTATTTTAATAAATATCCGATCCGATCTGATCTGATCCGTATGCGTATTTGTATCCAACTTATATCCGATCTGTATCCGTACCTGAAAAATTAAAAAAGAATATAGATATGATTTTACCACTATCCGCTCCGTATTCGCTCCGTTTTCACCCCTAGTTGTAATTGAACCTTGATTTATGAATACAAATTCCTGGCAGCCTCTGCCAGTTTGACTTTCAAAAAAGATAATTTGATTTTTTTCAGAAGATTTTTTATTCAGTTGAACTATTTTGTTAACTTTATTTAATTTATTTAATTTGATCTAGTGAATCAATGTTAATATAAATAAGAAAAAAATTATAAAGATTTTTTAATAATAAATTAGATTTTTTCACAATTTTTTTTTATAGTATAGTCGAACATTCATATTAATACTTTTTAAAAATTATTTCAGTACTTACTTGCAAGTATGAGTTTTTTATAAACTAATTTGTATTTCTTTTTGGATTTATCGAACTTAAATTTCCGCCAATTTAGCATCCTATTAATAATTATGATAATTTAGAAAAGAATCAGTCCAAAATGACCCAAACCGACGTTTCCATCACGTCAACGAACGCATGGATTGACTGGTTGTCACGTTCTTCACCATTTATTTACGGAATGAGAGTAGGTCCGATTGCCATCGGACCTACATTTAGGTTCAATTAGCTCTAGGACCGTACGATTAGTATCAAGATCTATGCGTGCGGAAATTGATACAGACTTGCACGAATTTTGATACATAGCACACGAATCTTGATGCAGATCGAATGGTCATCGCACCCATCGAACCAAGGTAGGTCCGATGGGCATCGGACCTACTCTGATTCCTTTATTTACAACCAAATTTTATAAAATATTTTTTTAAATTTAATGAAGGTGAGGCTAAAATTTTGTAAATTATATCCACCAGTCATGTCCCTTGACTTGTCTAGTCGCCTTCCTCTACTGTTCACATTTTTATTAACACTTTCAATTAAATTAATTTAAGAATGTAAGTTTACTTATATCCGCTGATTAACTGGATAAATTTCTGATTTTAGAGGTTTGAAATTTGGCACCTTTCAAAATATTTTATTTATTTTAGATCAAATGATAAATATATGTTATTAAAGATTTACTTTCCATCTTCCTTCCATTCCGCAATACTCTCCAAAATTCATGCAAGAAAACTTGCTTGATTTAATTTTACGCGTACATTGCACTTAACACCTATTGTGTTCAACCACTCTGTCAATGGGACCTACACAAGAGATTTACTTAGTACTGTAAATTGAGCATTTGTCAGGACTATGCAACACAATAAGCTATTTTATTATGCATACGGAAAACTCGTCCTCTCTTTCCATATAAAGAAATGCCCAAGTCAATGAAACTATGGAAGGCAATCAATTATCTATTCTTCTTCCCTTCTAGGCTTCTACAGTTGTTGCTTCTAGGTCTCCTGTACTCTTAGGAATCTCTACTAAAAAGGAAAAGCAAAGAAAAGCAAAGGAAAAAAAAAAGAGAGCGCAACAATGGGAGAGCAGTCGCCTCAATCGGTTCAGATCAAACCAACTCTGGTGCCTCCATCGGCGTCGTTCAGGCTTCGATCAAAGAGCCTCAACTCGGTGCGACTCAGGAGGGTATTCGATCTGTTCGACAAAAACGGGGACGAGTACATCACCGTTGCTGAGATGGCAGATGCTCTGGCGAGCCTCGGTCTGATCACCGATCCGTCTGAGCTGGCGTTGACCATCTCTGGCTTCATCCGACCTGGCGCTATTGGTCTCGATTTCAATGATTTCCAGGTACTTATGTTAATTTGTGTGATAAGTGTCATAGAATAATGACTTTTAATCTGGATTGGGAACCGTAGGAATTGATGTGGTAAAATTTGCCGCAATTTTTATATATAAGAAAATTAATAAAAAAAATATTAAAAATAAGAAATGGATCAGAGGAGGACGCCATGGCATACTCAAGATCATTGGGAAAAAAAAACGACAAAAAAAATTCGAAACGGGACGCTATGGCTCAATACAAACCTGAAAAAAAAAATTAAAGTGTGCCGCCATGGCCTAGGCCAACCCAGAAATGAAATTTAATTTTTTTTTATGCTATGTTCAGTGAGCAGTCCAATTATTTTGACCAGATTCAAAATTAAATTTAGAGAAAAAAGCTACATGAATTTTTGTGTTCTTTATATCAAAATAAAGGTATGAAAGTCTAGTTTTCAGATAATATAATTTTTCTATACAAAAATATTACAAATGTGTACAGTTTTAGCGATTAAGTGACAGAGGTCAGAAATCAGAAAAGCTGAAATTTTAGTGAGCAGTCTAATAATTTTGACCAGATTCAAAATTAAATTTAGTAAAAATGGCTACATGGATTTTTGTGTTCCTTATATCAAAATAAATGTATGAAAGTCTAGTTTCCAGATAATATAATTTCTCTATACAAAAATATTACAGATGTGTACAGTTTTAGCGAATAATTGACAAAGGTCAGAAATAGAAAAGCTGAAGTTTTAGTGAGCAGTCCAATAATTTTGACCTCTGTCAATTAATTGTTAAAACTGTACCAATCTGTAATATTTTTGTATAGAGAAATTATATTATGGAAACTACACTTTCTTACCTTTATTTTGATAAAAATAACACAAAAATCCATGTAGCCATTTTCACTAAATTTAATTTTGAATATGGTCAAAATTATTGGACTGCTCACTGGAATTTCAGTTTTTCTGATTTCTGATCTCTATCAATTAATCGCTAAAACGGTAACAATCTGTAATATTTTTGTATAGAAAAATTATATTATCTGAAAACTAGACTTTCATACCTTTATTTTGATATAAAGAATACAAAAATTCATGTAGCCATTTTCTCTAAATTTAATTTTG
Source organism: Carex kokanica (assembly GCA_025461125.1). Classification (NCBI taxonomy): domain Eukaryota; kingdom Viridiplantae; phylum Streptophyta; class Magnoliopsida; order Poales; family Cyperaceae; genus Carex; species Carex kokanica. The sequence goes on along the minus strand of JAJGRX010000748.1, from coordinate 1,385,944 downwards.
AATCTGGTCAAAATTATTGGACTGCTCACTAAACATAGCATAAAAAAAATTGAATTTCGTTTCTGGGTTGGCCTGGGCCATGGCGGCCCACTTTAATTTTTTTTTTCTTTTTTCCGGGTTGTATTGAGCCATGGTGTCCCGTTCCGAATTTTTTTTTTTTCGTTTTTTTCCGATGGTCTTGAGTATGCCATGGCGTCCCGGCGTCATACTGCCTTTCTATTTTTCAAATTCTCCTGATCCATTTCTTATTTTTAATATTTTTTTATTGATTTTCTTATATATAAAAATTGCGGTAAAATTTGATTTCATGTGTGGTACCAAGGTGTAACGAACTGTACCAGAATGTACTGGTCTAGTAGCTTAAAGCCCCTTTCTCTTTTTGGATTTGTTTGTTTATGCTTAGAGTTTAGTTGATTTACAATAAGCAAAGAAAAGTGTGTCAATGAAAGAAGATGACGGTCTAAATGTGGTCTGATTGGATAAAAGGAGAAGAAATAATAGCCAATCATATTTAGACAAGCGAAAATACATCGATAATTGTATTATGTCCATTTAACCAAATACAAATAATTTGGTTGTGATAAAAAAAAAATTTGGTGTGGTACTGCTTGATTGGAAATAATTTGTTCTGATTACTCTGTAATTTAGGTTCTCCACCAAACCTTGGGAGATGCCCTGTTCGGTACAGATCCAATTAACCCGTCAGAAAACAATTCTGATGAGCGTGATATGCGGGAGGCATTTAATGTTTTTGATGAAGATGGTGATGGGTTCATATCAGCCAAAGAGCTGAAGACGGTGTTGGAGAAATTGGGACTGGCAGAAGGTGACAGTATGGACCGGGTCCAGATCATGATCTGCTCTGTGGACCAGGACCACGACGGACGGGTCGACTTTGGTGAGTTCAAGACCATGATGAAGAGCATTGATGTTGAGAGCTCTTGATTAAAATTATTTTCGTGTTTTACTTTGGATCGATATCTAATTTGATAGTTACGGTTCATAGGGGTAATATTGTCATAATGTAAACTTATCCTAACGGGCTAGGGGTTGAGGTTTACTATTCTAATAAGAAACAAGTGTTTCAGTGGAAAAAATTGTAAACTTGATATTTTAGCTTGAATCGGACATAATTCATTAAATTTTGATCACCTTAATTATCACCTTTCTTTTTCTTTGAAGTTGGCAAAATTGAGGATAGGGTATAGCAGGTGAATTAACGGCCTTATTGGTCTTTAAGCAAATATATTAGAAATTAATTTTAATTTTTTGGAATATTTTTCTGTGTAAGGACCCTAGACATGATCTTCTTCATCCTTTTTATTTTTCTCCTCTTTAATTATTAGAGATTCTGTATTAGTTATAAAATTATTGCTTTATTTACTTTTTATAATTCCACTTTTGTTACAAGATCAAATATCGTCATGCTATCCTTCCAATTCTCCCACGAATAAAAAAAATAAGGAAAATTAAATGTTTTTCTTTTCTTTCTGAATTGAAACCGTGGTGAGAAACAATGTTGCATGATAGTATCATATGTATGTTATTGAACAACCAAGAGAAATAAACTAATTGTCCTACTTCTTTGTAATCATTTGAAGTTTTTGTTTTTTTGAGGAAATTATTTGAAGTTTTTGTTTTTCTACTATATAAATATGTTAACAATGTAGGCAAAATAGTAATATATATATATTTTTTTTTTTTTGAGAAACAAGTAATATATAATTATATTTTCTACAAGGCGAGATAACATTAAGTGGACAAGCTGATGATGATCAGAGATTCAATATATTTTTTTTTTGATGTAAAGCAGTACTGATAAAATAAACTCTAAATCAATTTAACTATTTTATAATTTTTTTTTTAAATAAAAAAATTAATTAGTTTGATATTTTAAACGCATTATATACTGCATGCACACAAGAACTATATCATTTTAACTCTATTTTAATATGCATCAAGAGCTAACAGAACGAATGGACAAAAAATTGTCATTTTTCTTTTCGTCTCTCTCGTAGTCTCGTAAAATGAAATCAAAATATTAATTACATGAATTATATCAGTACTGTTTTTTTTTTACTCTAAAGCACATCTAACCGTCTAAATTTACTATTTAATTACAAACCAAAAGTAAATTGCGAGGCTTTGTTTTTTTTTTTTTTGTGTGACTAAACTAACTAATAGTTCCAAGTCATCACATTTATGTGATGCGCTTATCATTATATATATATAATATATTGCTTCTACCATTTTAATTTACACATGATGAATATGCTGGCAGTTTCATTTCAGCATGCAAATAATAAATACTGAAAGAAGTGTGATAATCATTTTCAGTTCATGATGCATCTAGTTTATGCTTGAATCCGCAAATTCACCTTGTGGTTTAATTCATGAACTTGGACCATGATGTTCAGTTCAATAGCTGATGTCGAGGTTTAGTTCTTGCTTAAATTATTTATTAGGCTAATATCTGATGTGAAAATTGGTTGGTTCACATCTTCGTGCAAAGTTTGATATGATAATTTTTTTTTGCCATATTTCATTTTTATGATGTTCTTCTCTTTTGAATTATAAATTTGTAGATGAATAAATGTTTCAGTATGGAATTTAAAAATGTTTATTTTTTTTTCTTTTTTGAAATTTGGTCGATCTAGATGTAATATTTTCTTATATTGAATTGATTGTTTTCCTACTTACGAAAAATATTATTGTACTTTTAGTTTATCAGGATTATGATGAAGATAATTAAAGTTTAATATATCCTTCAAATTATACTTCTCAAATGAACAGTGTCCTCTAGAATTTTCTGTTGCTTTTCCAGTACAGACAAAAGTATAATGGGTCAAATTAGAAAAATAAATAAAAAAATGAACGAAAAAGGGGTCTGATATAAGTTAGAGCTAAGCTAATTTTGAAATATGGGTCTTAATTTCGGACTATTATTTGAAGAAAACAATATTTTATTGCATGTCAGCATATCTTACAAGGTGAGGGTGTGTGATTTCATATCACCTAAGCTAACTCAAATTTTGAGTTTACATCCGTCCGATCTGTTTCAGCACGGATATTAAAGAGGTTATGTGCTCTATTTCGGACTTGATTGGGCTGAGTTGGCCTGGATTCTAATCGGACGGTCGGGATCTAAAATCAAAATTTGAGTTACCTCAGAGGATCTAGACTACGGGGGAATCCATATCCTTCCGGGTACCTGACTCAAACAAATTACAAACGGACGGCCCACATTAATTTTAGCCGAGCCAAAGTCAATCCGGTACCTATAGAAACTACAGGGGGTTCGTTTTGAGATTCGTGCCAAGTTAAAAGAACTAATCTGAACCGTCCGTTTGTAATTTGCTTGAGTCAGGTACGTGGGGTGATCCGAATTCGACTACGGGGTGTGTGTTATAGAGTCCATAACTTCTAAATATCTCAAATTTCAAGTTTGAAATCTGATGAGAGTCCAATTAATTCGGCCTAATTTAAAAATTAATGAGACTTTAATATTCATAATTCAGAGAAACCTGACCAGGTAGAATAAGATCCGGACAGTTTATTTTAATCTGGTATAAAATCACTCGTCTGATTAACTCAGCTACTTGCAATATCTGAAGAGATATTCTTTCTAATATTCATGTCCAGGAGCGGACCCAGGTGTATCCAGAGGGGGCAGCTGCTGTCTTTGGATTTCGAGTTTTAGTGGAGATTTATTGGTTCCGACTGACTTTGTCTCTCTTAGAATTTGCTTTGTCCCTCTCTGAACATTTAATTTATAATTCAGGTTAAATTTAGAGTTAAAATTGAAATAAACTTGTTGAATTTTGATTGGTAATTAGAATTATAAGTCAAAGTATAAAAAATTACAAGTCAAAGCATTGGAAAATATAAATTAAAGTATTTTTTTTATCGAGTACCCAATTGGTTAATAGATTTAAATCCGATTAGATATTTAAACCCGATTCGATATTTTTTGCCCTCCTGTGACGAAAATCTTGAATCTGCCCCTGTTCATGTCAATCTATACCAGACAGTCCGAATTCTGATATGTAACAACCCTTTTTAAAAAAAATAGACATAATTAAGCCCTTGCATTGATTAAAAGAAAGTTTACTACAAAAGTAACTCAGCTGACCCTAACGTCTACCCTGGTTCCTGAAAAAAGAAATCCTGATGCTATGTCAGTTCCTCACCTGTTGGTTAAAAATAGACATCGTTCTCGCGCTTAGACCTTTCTCTTCTTTGCTACGTGAAAATCAATTCAGGTTTCCTTGCTAGAAAGGATTGAATTTGCAAAGGAAACCGACCCGTTATTTGGCGCTCCATTCAAACCGAGAATCGACGCAATCACATTGTAAACCTCTATATTCTTAAAAGATTGAACTTTTCTCCCCCGTTTAAATCTTGGTCCTCTAGCCATGAAAATAGTTCTCATGGAGAAAAATTCATTGTCATAGCCATGTGCGCCAGCGCATTCTTTCTTGCTCTCCGATCTCTTGAGCTCCACTGTGTATCCCTCTCCTAACATCCCGATTATAGGCGGGATCCGGTAACTGTCTGCGTAATGTAGCCTCTCAGGCAGATCCTCCTTCAAGTACATTTTCAAATAGTTTCCGTTTTCTACCTTGCCTGAGTTCAACGCTTTGTTCATTTTCGATACGATATCGGCTGCTGATACGCCATCTGGCAGTGCTATGGAGAGAAGTGGTGATATCGATGTCACCCATTCGGATTCAACCGTGACCCATGGCGACAAATCGTCCAAAAATATCACTCGTTGATCGCATGTTCCGACCATGCCGTGATCTCCTAGCATTATCACATTCACTTTATCAAAAATACCTCTTTTCTCCAGCCCATCAATCAACCGGCCGATCACTGAATCAATCCTTGCCACGGCATCAGTTATAGAAGGGTGGTCGGGTCCTACTTTGTGACCTTGAGAGTCGGGGTCCGAAAAATAAACCCCAATAAATGCCGGTTGTTGCTTCTTCGGGAGATCAAGGTAGCCTAAAATAGTATCGACTCGTTGCTCAAATGTTACCGATTTATTATATTTCGGGCAAAATTGTGTTGGGCAAGTCCAGTTGCCCTTTATAACCTCTGATCCTGGCCAGAAAATCACAGCTGCTTTGGAACCCTGATCCATGACAGTTTGCCAGATAGGCTCCCCCAGCCACCACTTTGGGTTGAGGTCTTTTGTTGTGAAGTATTCACCTACAAGTAAATGGAAATTTGCAATAATCTTCACCAAAAATAAAAGTGTGTAGTGTGGTATATATACTGATATGTACTGGACTTGATTGACTGAACTGGTAGACTACAGACCCCATGTGTTTTGCTGAGGCCACCTGATTCATAATCTTTGCAATCTGTAACACAATGCATATATATAGATAGAGTGAGGCTCTGGTACTATGCATAGCGCATATTGGCCTACGCTATGGACTCAAATCCTCAGTTTGAAAGTCCTAACGATCGATCCAAACCGTTCAACATGATCTCCATATGAATATGTGCATAGTACCATAGCCTCACTCATATAGATAAGCTTAAGAGCCGTTGAGAAACTATCTAAAAATGAAAATAAAAGTAAGCAGCTCAAGCTAAGTGAGAAAAAGAAGAAAAAGGGAAAAAAAAAGAATTCACAAAAAATAACGAGAGCTTTGCTAAGTGTAACCGGAATACTATCTTCAATATTTTCTTTAACAGTTAGGTTATACTATTTTCATTAATTCCAACTTTGATGTTGATGACTTTAATTCTAAAAGGTAAAAATACTAGAATTCACAATTTTTTTACCTAACTGTTAACTTTTTAAGTTGACTAACTATTTATTCTTAGTAACTATATATTTTGTAAAATAGATTTAGAAGATTAGTTCTTTTGTTATTATATTCTTCCCTCTTATTAAACTTCAGATTTTGAATTTTAAAAAAAAAACAAGGAAAAATTATTCACACCAACAATTGAGAAGCCAGTTATTTTTGTTATTATATTTAATCTTTCTTCAGATTTCTCACACTTCGCAATGAGATTTACTTTATGTTTTGTCCCACAAATACAAAAATTATGAACTGGCATCTGTCGTAAACTTTTATATTTAAAAAAAATAATAAATATTTTATAATAAATCAGAAAGATGACCAAATTTTTTATTCCATAAAAGGTACTTAACAATTCTGCAGTTTATTTAAAAAAATCCTTAAAAAATCGTTTTATGAACTAGTTCGGTTTCTTTTATAACATCTAAATAATTTTATCAACTTTTTAATCTTTAACATTATTTATTATTTTTCTAAAACAAAAAAAATCTGTGCATCTGAATTAATAGTTAAAAATGCACTTACCAGTAACCGGGTCAGGAAAATAGTTGTTTACAATGCCGTGGTATGGCGGGTAGAGACCCGTTGCAATTGAGTAGTGGTTTGGGAAGGTAATAGTTGGGAAAGCCGGTATGAGGCCGGTCTCGGCCTCGGTACCTTCTCGGATGAGTCGATGGATGTTAGGTGTGGAGGTTTTGTGCTGGTACCCGAACCGAAACCCGTCACAAGAGATGAGAATAACCACATCTTGGTTGTTCTTTTGTGGAATTGAAGGTGGAGTCTTGGCACTTGAAATGCATGTGAGAGAGACGGAAAAGAGAAAAAGAAAAATTAAGGTTTTGACAATGGAGGTTGAATTAGAGAATGCCATTGAAGTTGGGTTTTGCAGCGATTAAAGACGAAGATAAGCTTCTTTATATACAAAACGGGATAGAAGTAGAACATAGGATTTATTGTGGCAAATACAGTGACAATCCATGTAGTGGAACCCACATAAACTAATAAATGCCCATACTGATAAATAATAGGGCTCTGATTCGAAGGGAGGTTTCTCGTCTGAAGGAGCAAAACAGAAATGGAAGTGATGCTCTTTTGGTCTGATCGGAATTCGGAAGTGACTAGCGAGCGACGAACTGGAAAAGAAAGGAGTTGCACGTGATTTAGACGTGTCCAAAATGGCAAAATGAAATCCAGCGAAAAAGCAAAAAAAATGGCAAAAACCTTCCTTTCCTATGAAGTAAAGTGTTTATTTTTATCTCTTTCTTTTCTGTTTTGCCGACAGAAAAGATGACGCCGACATTTTTATTAATATCCATAATTAAATATAAATTATTAATTATACCCAACTTAGCTGACCAAACCGGTCAAAAAATGGCTGGCCGGAATTAAAATTAGAACTAGTCATTTTTTGACCGGTTGGATTTGTTTTTTAGTATTTCAGAATCTATAAATATTCTATTTTCTCTCTCCTCCCTCTCACAACTCACTCAAAATTACTAGAGAAAGAGAAAAAGATAGGAAGAGAAGAGAGAGAGAGAGAGAGGAAGAGAAACTGAGAAAGAGAGAAAAAGAGAAGGTGATTTTTCATGTGACAATAGGATGAACAATAGCAACCGATGTAGATCGTTCCATCGTGGGGTATCGAGACCAGAGTCAATTAGTGGTCGAGGTAGGAATGAGAGAAAAATAAAACTGTCAAGTATGCCGTGATAAAAATAACTGTTAAGTATGTCTGATGGAGGAATTTCTTAGACGTCCTATTCGGTATAGAATTTCAGACGATGACTTTGTGAAAAACTCCTATGACTACGGTTTGAAATGCACGGGCAAGATACAAGTGTGTGTGTGTGTGTGTGTATATAGAGAGAGAGAGAGAGTGTGGCTAATATCAAAACGTTTGCACCAAGGCCCTCGTGCAACCAAGTCGTTTCGGATTTTCAAAGTCCAAACGGTCGATCTAAATCGTTAGATGTGATCTCTATATTAAAATCTGCTTGGAGACCAAATTTTACATTTTTTTTGCAATTTTTTTACTATTTATTAAGTCGCTATGAAAATTGCTGATCACATGGTCCAGAATTTGGTTGCACTGTTCTTACTGTTCACCCGAATCAGCAATTTTCAAAGTGGCTTAATAAATAGTAAAAAAATTCCAAAAAATGTAAAATTTGGTCTCCAAGCAGATTTTAATATAGATTGAACATCTAACAGTTTGGATTGACTGTTTAGACTTTGAAAATCCGAAAACGATTTGGTTGCACGAGGACCTTGGTGCAAACGTTTTGATATTAGCCACTAGATATATATATATATATATATATAGAGAGAGAGAGAGAGAGAGAGAGAGGCTACCATGCTTTGCAAATTAAAGGGCCTCTTGTGCTTTGGGCTCCTTTTCGGATTTTCAAAATTCAAAATGTCGATCCGACCGTTCAAGTTGTTTTCCATATTGAAATGTGATTGGGGACCAAATTTTACATTTTGTGGAATTTTTTTACTATTTATTAAGCCACTTTGAAAATCGCTGATCCAATGGTCACAGTAGCAAAACAGTAAAAAATTCTGGACCAATGGATCAGCGATTTTCAAAGTGGCTTAATAAATAGTAAAAAAATTCCAAAAAATGTAAAATTTGGTCCCCAAGCACATTTCAATATGGAGAACAACTTGAACGGTCGGATCGACATTTTGAATTTTGAAAATCCGAAAAGGAGCCCAAAGCACAAGAGGCCCTTTAATTTGCAAAGCATGGTAGCCTATCTCTCTCTCTCTATATATATATATAGAGAGAGAATGGCTAATATCAAAACGTTTGTTCCTGGGCTCAGGAACAAACGATTCCGTTCTCTCATTTCCAAAGTTCAAACAACAAATCCAAACCGTTAGATGTTCAATCTATATTAAAATGTGCTTGGAGACCAAATTTTACATTTTTTGGAATTTTTTTACTATTTATTAAGCTGGTTTGAAAACCGCTGTTTTTCAATGCTGCAGAAATTTCATAAAAACAACGATTTTCAAACTAGCTTAATAAATAGTAAAAAAATTCCAAAAAATGTAAAATTTGGTCTCCAAGCACATTTTAATATAGATTGAACATCTAACGGTTTGGATTTGTTGTTTGAACTTTGGAAATGGGAGAACGGAATCGTTTGTTCCTGAGCCCAGGAACAATTTTTTTGATATTAGCCATTCTCTCTCTCTCTCTCTCTCTCTCTCTCTCTGTATATATATATATATAGGAATTGGCTACGGTGCTACGCGTAACATAGAGGGCCTTCGTGCTACGGCTCAATATTTGAGTTTTCAAAATCCTAATGGTCGATCCGAACCGTTCAACATGATCTCCATATGAATATGTACTTGCAAACCAAATTTTACATTTTTTAGAATTTTTTTACTATTTTTTTAGATAGGTAGAAAATCACTTGATCTGAAAATTTCTGTACCATTCAGATCAAGTGATTTTCTACTTATCTAAAAAAGTATTACAAAAATTCTAAAAAATGAAAAATTTGGTTTGCAAGTACATATTCATATGGAGATCATGTTGAACGGTTCGGATCGACCGTTAAGATTTTGAAAACTCAAATATTGAGCTGTAGCACGGAGGCCCTCTATGCTACGCGTAGCACCGTAGCCAATTCCATATATATATATATATATATATATATGGCTGGGCTTAGCTAAGCCATGGAGTAAAATAAATCTGTACTCCACGTAATATTTTTATTTTGAAAATCCAAACTACCGATCCGAACCGCTCAACATGATCTCCATATTGAAATGTGCTTGGAGACCAAATTTTACATTTTTTGGAATTTTTTTACTATTTATTAAGCCACTTTGAAAATCGCTGATCCGGGTGAACAGTAGCAAAATAGTAAAAAATTCTGGACCAATGGATCAGCGATTTTCAAAGTGGCTTAATAAATAGTAAAAAAATTCCAAAAAATGTAAAATTTGGTCTCCAAGCACATTTCAATATGGAGATCATGTTGAGCGGTTCGGATCGGTAGTTTGGATTTTCAAAATAAAAATAATGAGGCGTGGAGTACAAACTTGTTTTACTCTATGGCTTAGCTAAGCCCAGCCTTATATATATATATATATATATATATATATATATATATATATATATATATATATATATAGGGTCTGTCTAATTTGCTGCCGGCAGCAGTTCGGCCAAGTGCTGCCGGGGCTATATTTAGCCCTGTGATGTCCAAACAACAAATTCAAACCGTTAGATGTTTAATCTATACTATAATCTACTTGGAGACCAAATTTTACATTTTTTGGAATTTTTTTACTATATATTAAGCTGGTTTGAAAACCGCTGTTTTTAGTAAATTTCTGCAACGTTAAAAACAGCAGTTTTCAAACCATCTTAATATATAGTAAAAAAATTCCAAAAATGTAAAATTTGGTCTCCAAGTAGATTATAGTATAGATTAAACATCTAACGGTTTGAATTTGTTGTTTGGACATCACACGGCTAAATATAGCCCCGGCAGCACCTCGGCCGAACTGCTGCCGGCAGCAAATTAGCCACAGCCTATATATATATATATATATATATATATATATATAGGGAATGGCTAAGCTCAAAACGTTTGTTCCTGGGCTCAGGAACAAACGGGTCGGTTCTCCAATTTCCGAAGTTCAAACAACAAATCCAAACCGTTAGATGTTCAATCTATATTAAAATGTGCTTGGAGACCAAATTTTACATTTTTTGGAATTTTTTTACTATTTATTAAGCTGGTTTGAAAATCGCTGTTTTTATTAAAATTTTGCGCCATTAGAAAACAGCGATTTTCAAACCAGCTTAATAAATAGTAAAAAAATTCCAAAAAATGTAAAATTTGGTCTCCAAGCACATTTTAATATAGATTGAACATCTAATGGTTTGGATTTGTTGTTTGAACTTCGGAAATTGGAGAACCGACTCGTTTGTTCCTGAGCCCAGGAACAAACGTTTTGAGCTTAGCCATTCTCTATATATATATATATAAATATAGAGGAGGGATCCAATTACACCTTTTTTGGTGACACACTTTGACACCTACCATTTTTAAAGTCCAAATAGTCGATTCAAACCGTTCAACATGATGGATATATTAAAATGTGCTTGTAGATCAAATTTTACATTTTTTTGAATTTTTTTGCTATTTATTAAGATGGTTACAAAAATCGTTGTTTTCAGACCATTGAAAAACAGCGATTTTGTAACCATCTTAATAAATAGTAAAAAAATTCAAAAAAATGTAAAATTTGATCTCCAAGTACATTTTAATATGGTGATCATGTTGAACGGTTCGGATCGACTATTTGGATTTTGAAATCACAAAATTGACCTATATAAAAAACGGTGTCATGATGTGTCACCAAAAAAGGTGTAATTGGATCCCTCCTCATATATATATATATATATATATATATATATAGTTGGGCTATGGTGCATTGCAATGTATATGCCCTCTTGTACATTGGACTGCAAACCGTTGGATTTGAAGTTCAAATAGTCGATCTAAAGGGCTCAACATGTTCTCCATATCGATATGTGCTTGGAGAACAAATTTTATATTTTTTGAAAAATTTTTACTATTTTTTTAGAATTTTTGAAAACCTTTTTTTTTAGAAATTTCTGGACCATAGAAAAACAGTGAATTTCAAAAATTCTAAAAAAATAGCAAACAATTTCAAAAAAATGTAAAATTTGATCTCCAAATACATTTGTATATAGATATCAAATTGAACGGTTTGAATCGGTTGTTTTGAAGTCAAAACTAACGATTTATAGTCAAAACTATACATTGCAATGCATCATAGCCCAACTATATATATATATATATATATATAGAGGAGGGATCCAATTACACCTTTTTTGGTGACACACTTTGACACCTACCATTTTCAAAGTCCAAATAGTCGATCCAAACGTTCAACATGATGGATATATTAAAATGTGTTTGGAGATCAAATTTTACATTTTTTTGAATTTTGTTGCTATTTATTAAGATGGTTACAAAAATCGTTGCTTTCAGACCATTGAAAAACAACGATTTTGTAACAATCTTAATAAATAGTAAAAAAATTCAAAAAAATGTAAAATTTGATCTCCAAGCACATTTTAATATGGTGATCATATTGAACGGTTCGGATCGGCTGTTTGGATTTTGAAATCGCAAAATTGACCTATATAAAAAATGGTGTCCTGATGTGTCACCAAAAAAGGTGTAATTGGATCCCTCCTCATATATATATATCTGTATATATATATATAGAGATAGGCTACGGTGCTTTGGGAAGTAAATAGAGTGTTTTACTTCCCGCTCATATCTCCATTTTCAAAGTTCAAATCATCAATCCGAACATCTCAACATGATCTTCATATTGATATATGCTTGGAGACCAAATTTTATATTTTTTGGAAATTTTTTACTATTTTTTTAGAATTTTTGAAAATCATAGCTTTTCATTAAATAAAATAATAATAAAAAATTCAGAAAAACACTGATTTTCAAAAATTCAAAAAAAATAGTAGAAAATTTCCAAAAAATGTAAAATTTGGTCTCCAAGCACATTTCAATATGAAGATTGTGTTGAGAAGTTCAGATCGACTATTTGAACTTTGAAAATGGAGATATGAGCGGGAAGTAAAACACCCTCTTTACTTCCCAAAGCACCGTAGCATCACTCTATATATATATAGAGCTAGGCTATGGTGAGTTGTGAAGTAAGATGTCATTTTTACTTCACGCTCATATTTTTATTTTAAAAATCTAAACAACCGATCCGAACCGCTCAACATGTTCTCTATATTGAAATGTGCTTGGAGACCAAATTTTATATTTTTTGGAATTTTTTTACTATTTATTAAGCCACTTTGAAAATCGCTGATCGAATGGTTCAGAATTTTTTTACTGTTTTTTACTGTTCACCCGGATCTGCGATTTTCAAAGTAGCTTAATAAATAGTAAAAAAATTTCAAAAAATGTAAAATTTGGTTTCCAAGCACATTTCAATATAGAGAACATGTTGAGCGGTTCAAATCGGTTGTTTAGATTTTCAAAATTGAGTACGAGTGTGAAGTAAAACGACGTTTTACTTTACAACTCACCATAGTCGATCTCTCTCTATATATATATAGAGAGAGAGAGAGAGAGAGAGATGGGCTATGATGAATTGCGCAGTAAGGGTTTTGTTTTAGAGTTTGAAAACGCAAAAATGAGTTATAAGCATATGCCCTCATATACTTATATAAGTAGAGTAGCTAACCTCAAACATATATTTGATATATGAGGAGGTTTCAAATGGATCATAATTTTTATACTACAATATGCTCCACATTCTTTATCTTCATTTTCAAAGTCCGAACAGTCGATTCGCTCAACATGATCTTCATAATAAAATATGCTTGGAGACCAAATTTTATATTTTTAGAATTTTGTTTACTATTTTTTTACATAGGTATAATATCACTTTATCGGATGGTCTAGAATCTCCTTAAAAAGGTGATTTTGTACCTATCTAAAAAATAGTAAAAAAATGCTAAAAAATATAAATTTGGTCTCTAAGTATATTTTATTATGAAGATCATGTTGAGCAGTTCGAATCGACTGTTCGGACTTTGAAAATAAAAATAAAGAATGTGGAGTATATTGAAGCACAAAAATTATGGTGCATTTGAACCCTCCTCTTCATATATACATTATCTAACAAAAAAATTTGTTGCATGTTTATAAAAAAAGGGACCGACTAACTATCCCCCAGCTCTCATCCCCCATTCATCCCCCAGTCAATAACTGTTTTTGTTGACTGCTAATTAAGAGGGGACCACAAATTCAGCGCTAAAAGACAAAACAAAACGTGTTATTATCGCGGCGAGTGCAAGTATTCATATATAAGACATCAAGTATTCATATATAATACATCAAGTATTCATATCTAACATATCAAGTATTCAAAAAAAAACTGGACACATTACTCACCCATCTTTTACACGTTTTTAGAGGTGGATTTTTTTCTCCGTTCACTCTAATCAATATTTCTGACAATCTGGTAGGAATTTTGCAAATATAAAACCACGAACGTTTTCTACACAATTTTCTCTTTCAAATGAGATCCATGATGACATACTTTCGAGTTGTCCGTTGCACAAGTATTCATACCTTGTCATTCAAGTATTCATACATCATCAAACAAGTATTCATACCTAATTAGTATTTCACAAATAAAAAACTGGACACATAATTCACTCATTTTTTACCGATTGAAATTTCGTTACCGCTCAATTACTGGAAGTGTCAAGTACACTCTATCTTAGGTATGAATACTTGCTCGACGAGGTATGAATACTTGCTTGACGTGGTATGAATACTTGCATGACGAGATATAAATAATTTTACGAGTTATGAATACTTGCGCGACGGATAACTCAAAAGTATTTCATCATGGATCTCATTTGAAAGAGAAAATTGCGTAGAAGACGTTTGTGATTTTAGATTCGCAAAATTCTTCACAAATTGTAAGAAATATTAGTTAGAGTGAACGGAGAAAAAAAAAACCACCTCTAAAAACGTGTAAAAGATGGGTGAGTGATGTATCCAGTTTTTTTTAAATACTTGATATCTTAGATATGAATACTTAGTGTATTATATATGAATACTTGATGTATTATATATGAATACTTGCGCGCGTCAGTTATAAAATTTTTCAAATACAAGCGGTCCCCCACGTAATTAATGATTGATACACGTTTTTTTTTTGTCTTTTTGTACTTGAAGTTGTGGTCCCCTACATAATTAATGATTGGAGGATGAATGGGGGATAGGAGCCGGGGGAAAAAAATCTTTATCCATAAAAGAAATATTGCTTGTTATGCTTTTATTAAAGTCCAATAAGAGAGGAAGAGTGTCGAAATCTGATGAAAGTAAACAAGAGAGATGAGGAGAAAGAGGAAGGAGAGGAAATGAGGTTCCACAAAAATATTTTGCTTATTATTTTAAAAGGACATTTTAATTGAAATTTTTTGAAAGCTAAAATTTCCTGTCACTGATACCGTGATATGTGATGTGAGCATTCCACGGGCCCACAGCTATCAATTATTGAGGAACCGTAACAGCCCTTTATAAGACGAGAGAAATTAAGGTACCAAGATACGAATCGAGATCCGGTGCTCTCCAAAATTTCTGCTCTTCTCTCTCTCCCACGTGATGTTCTTTCTCTCTCCTCCTCTTTGAAGAGAGACGTAGACATAGAAAGACAGCTTTCAGGACCACCAAAAAGATTCGATGAACAGTGGCAATTTTTTATTTTTATTTTTATTTTTTGGTGAAATGGAAGTCTGTAGGCGTTTCATTAAACATATACAAATATGGATGCAAAACGTGTTGATATGAATATAAAATAAATAATTGAAATACATATTTAATTAAGAAATAGGGTTAAATATCTCATTGTTTTTTGACTTAATTATGTCTCACATTTTAAAATTCAAACAGTTAATTCAACCTGTTCAATATGATTTTTATATTAAAATATGTTCGAGATCAAATTTTATATTTTTTAGAATTTGTTTACTAATTTGTTTAACTATGTACAAAATCACTATTTTTGAATGATCTAGCTAGAATCTTCTAAAAACAATAATTTTGTATCCATCTCCAAGCACATTTTAAAATGGAGATCATATTGAATAGATCAGATCGACTACTTGAACATCGAAAATAGAGATAAAGATGTGAAACATGATTGTAACACAAAAACAATGAGGCATTTTAACTTTACTCTTAAGAAATATAATTAATAAATATTACTGATAAAGTTGACTATATTTATTAATTATATATTGCAGATTACATAATTAATTATTAGATTAAATTAAATTTGTACGATTTCAATCCAGAAACAACTGTTTTTTTTATAATTAGAAAATTATAATTTGGTATCATAATAATTTTTAAGATCAAGTACAAGTATAATTTATCCAACGCTGAGTACTTAACGTATTCAATATATATTTTTTATTTAAAAAACATGAGGAAAAATTAAAGATGAAGTAAGAGATCACGAAAAAATAGTAAATTTGATTTGATTTGAATTTTTTCCCACATTTTCTAAAGTGACAACACAATCTTCAACTCCACCATGGCAGTGTTCTGCCCGTCACAAGTTCTTGGACTGAACTCAACTGGTGCGTACATGTGAGAATACAATGCAACCGCCTGAAATACCATTGGCAAATCGGTCAGGATTGAAGATGTCTGTATGTGGACCTCACATGTATGGCTAATGTCGTAATCCAGTGAAAAATATTTTTCATTCTGTGCAGCTGCTTCCAAAAGAAAGACTCACATACACCCCACAGTGTGGCCAAGCCCTCCTTTATGGTAAAAAGAAGGGTCATCTTCTCTTTATCTCTCTCCTTCTCTCTTTTTCTCTCTCTTGCTCTCTTTTCTTTCTTCCTCTCTCTAAAAGAGGGGTCCTCCTTTTCCTCCATAAAAGAAGCAGATTCTCATCCATTAGAACCGGTCCAACGTAATTTTTAGGGGGAATTTCATATGCCCCTCAAAAATCTTGAAATTACGTATTCTCCCTCTAAAATTCATAATATCAAATTTACCCTTCTAAAGTTCAAAAACTCACAAATTTACCCAATTTATTGATTTTTTCTAATAAAACTCATTTTAAATTTACAAATTACCCATTTTACCCTTTCTTCATCTTTTCTTTTTTCATTTCTTTTCATTCCCACAGAAATCCCAAGCAACACACCTACAGACCAATTATTTTATGTCTATTAATTGTTTTTGAGGGGGTCCATGAAACTCCAAATTATGCTTGCTTGAAATGAAATGCCGTAACTGTTCCTGTTTGCATCTGATATTGACCATCTGGGCTAGATTGATTGGAAGGATTTGTTTGTCAAAATCAGATAATTGGCCTTTTCATTTTTCACCTAATCCAACTTTTGTGCCTTCAACAGCTTATTAATACCTGCAAGCATATATGAAAATTATAAGAGGACTGGTATTCTTTTTTTGCATCCACAACGCCCTCAGGCAATTTCCATTTCACTGATAAAGAGTTTTACATCAGAGAGTTACAAATAGACAAATAGAACATCGGTAAAGTATATCCAGCATAATCAAATCTTTCTCTTCCCCGTAAATTTGCTAAGTAATTTGCCATCTCATTGTGGCATCTAAATACATGAGAACAAACTAGAGAATTGTGCTGCTTGCGAATCAACCATAATTCAAAGATTTCTGAGGCAGCACGCCAGTCCACATCAGTAGAGGGTTGTAATTGCATAACTGCATCCACCTAAATCATATTGTCAGTTTTGAAATTACACGGGAAGTATCTCATTTCTAGTGCGAACCTGACTGCCTCCAACTCGCTATCAGAGGGCATGAAGCCGTTGATGCCTGTACTCTGTATGCCAGCAACTCTTCTCCCTTGTGAAGAATAAAACCCAACTCGCTATCCTAGTTTTGGATCCAAGAAGCATCCGAAAAGCAAACAAAATCAAAATTACCTGGATCTGTTACTGAAATAAAACTACCCGGATCCATTACAAAATCAAATAAAACCCAACTCGCTATCCTAGTTTTCTCATTCCTTGCCAGCATAGATTCACAATTAAATTTGACTGAAATAAGTTTCTCCACTTTGGTTTGAATTCGTTAGATACAGTTGATGACGCTGAGATATTTGTCACAAACCGCGTTAAAAAAGAAGGAATTGACTATTAGAAGGGTAAATACTGTGTTGCTTGGAACGAAGAGAAAAGATAAAAAGAAAAGATAGAGAAAGGATAAAATGGGTAATTTACAAATTTAAAATGAGTTTTATTAGAAAAATCAATAAATTGGATAAATTTGTGAGTTTTTGAACTTTAGAAGGGTAAATATGATATTATAAATTTTAGGGGAAAATACGTAATTTCAGGGTTTTTGAGGGGGATACATGAAATTCCCCCTAATTTTTATCATCATTGTTACACATAATGAGGTAGGGTCCACATATAGCCTCCACCACTAATGTATACATTTCTTACTTTCAAATGTTGAATCCTCACACTTCCTCATTTCTAATAAAATATAAAATTTATTCTTTTAAGTATATTTTAATATGGAGATTATATTTAGTACATTTTTAATAAAATAAAAATGTGAAGTATGATTAGACATAAAAACAACATGATATTTTAATTCTAATTATATATTTTTATGTTCATTGATATTGTTTTATTTGTCGTTTTTCTATTGCTATTATGAAATCTGGGTTTGGTCATTAATTCTGAAGTCAAATTTTTAGAAATATCATACATGCCAAATTATTTGGGCTGAGTTAATACTTAAATAAAGATTAAAATATTAGGCTGAATGTATTATAAGCATGATATGTTATTTTTCTCTGGTTCAATGCATTTGGATTAGGTTTTCTGAAGAGGCTCGGCCAATTGATGTCACTGAACAGACTCAAATGAACTGGTGCATATTGTTTATAAATATGCAACAACTGTTCAGATTTTCGGTTAATCTCTTTTAAGTATTAGAATTCACACTTATTCAGAAAACCGTGAGAGAGAACAGAAGAGAAAAAACGACGGCTGTGTGTTCGGTGCAAGCAATCCGGCTCATCGGTTGTTGTTCAACTTGTTAGTGTTAATACTGATAAAGACGTGGCTACTCTTGTTGGGTAGATCCAACACGAGACGAAGTAGAGAAGATTATTGCTAGAGCTCGATGTCTCCGCTACTCATCTAGAAATAAATTCTATATATCTTGGAATTAATTTTTATACATAGATTATGTATTCAGGTATGAACAATTGTTGAATTGAATTGAATTGAATTGGTTCACCTATAAGGCATAATATACCAGAAAACACAACAGAAATGTGCAGCTTTCATAGCATAGCATATGCAGAGTAGTGACAACTAGGGCTGCACAAAAAATTCGTAGTTCGTAATTCGATTCGAGTTTGATTCGAAAAAGTTCGTAAAAAATTCAATTCGAAATTGAGTTCGTTCGAAATTAATTCAAATCAAACTCAAACTGGACCTAGTTCGTTCGAAATAGGTTCGCAAACCAAACTTAGTTCGAAATTAACTCAAACGTGAACCGTTGATTTCCGCTGATAACTTATGTTCGCTGATGAAAATATAAGATCGTCCAGTCCATAATTGCTCTCAGTTCTAACTTAAATTGTACTTTGAATACTTTGGATATTTGAAAACTTTGGTGATGTTACTTCTGTTGGCTATTTGGAAAACTTTGGATACTGTGATTATACTGAACTTTGATTGATTGTACTAAACTTTGGTATTTGATATAAATTTTGGTATTTGTAATGAACTTTGATATAAACTTTCGTGTACTGTGTAATTAGAATTTAGAATTCCTGAGTTTTTATTGAAGTGTTGTAATTTCGAACTATGGCCCAGCCATAAGTCATAACTCATAAGTCGTAACAAAGTTCGTAAAAGTTCGAAATTGAATTCGTAAAAAATTCGATTCAAAATTGAGTTCGTTTGAAATTAATTCAAACCAAATTTAGTTTGAAATTATTTCAAACCAAACTCAAACTGGAGGTAAGTTCGATTCAGTTCGGTTTGTTTGTAGCCCCAGAGACAACCATGGCCCACGAAAATGGCGGATGCTTGGTGCGCCTCGGTTTGACCACTGACATGGTTGAGCTAGCGTTGACTGTCTCTGACTTCATCCGACAATTTTTTTTTTCTTCTAATTTTCTCTTTGTTACACTAGATCTCCTTCCTATTAATTAATGACAATTGGCAACAATTTTTTCTTCTACGTATCTCTTTGTTACACTGGATCTCCTATTATAATAAACATATAAAGGTTTTCATAACATACAAACAATTTAAATGCCCCGGTAATTAGCACTGATCCGTAATGCATCAATATCATATGTTATCCTCTGTATTTTTTTTCTAAGAGCTTAGATATTGGGGGTATGGAATAGAGGTATGATCCGGTATAATATTGTATGGTACTGTATTACTCTGTTTTTTTTTTAAGCTTGAATTGGACATAATTATTAAATTTTGATCATCTCTCTCTTTTTCTTTTTCTTCTTCTTTTTCTTTTTTAAGTTGGCTCAATGGAGGGTAGGGTATAGCAGGTGAATTAACGGCCTTCCTGGTCCTCTTGAGCAATTAAATAAGAAATTAATTTGTAAGTATAATTTTTGTGACTAAGTACCCTAGGCATGCTTTTTCGTTCCCTTTTAATAGAGATTCTGTATTAGTTCTAATATTATTGCTTTATTTACTTTTTAATTGCAGAAGCGATATTCTACCCACTTTTTTTTTATTTTTTACAATAAAAGTTTCTGATACAAGACCTTATGTATATTCTTCCAATTCTCCCCACAAATCGAAAAAAAGAAAAGAAAAATTAAATGTTTTTTCTGAATTGAAACTGTGGTGAGAAACAAATATGTTGCTTGATAGTATAATATGTATGTTTTTGAACTACCAAGAGAAACTAATTGTCGTTTTATTTTTCTATTATATAAAAAAAATTAACAATGTAGAAAAATAGTAATATATAACTATACTTTCTAAAATGGCGAGAAAACATAATTGGGTGGTTTTTTATATTATAAATGCGCAGGGATTCAATACAATTTTTTTTTTGAAAAACAGTACTGATAATATTAACTCTCAATTAATTAACTATTTTATATTATTTAAAAAACACAATAATTAGTAGGATATTTTATACGCATTATATTACTGCATTCATGCATATAAATAAGAAATTATATCATTTTAACTCGATTTTAATAGGGGGAATTTCATGTATCCCCTCTAAAACTTCAATATTACGTATTTGCCCCTCAAAAGTTTATAATATCATATTTTCCCCTCAAAATTACAAAAACTCACATATTTACCCAATTTATCAACTTTTTCATTAATTTTAAATCCATCATCCATCTAAATTTGTAATTCCCATTTTACCCTTATTAGAATTAAAAGAAAGAAGAAACTACCAGCTTGTACTGTCTCCCTCTTTCAGATTAAATTTACCCATTCTTCCGGACGCCTTTAAATTCTTCTTTTTCCCGGGTTATTTCTTCATTCCGGTCAGTGGCGGAAGAGCCTTTTCCCATTTCTTAATTGTAGCATTGTTTAAAAGTACTTTTTGGTAATTTTGGGTCATGTGTACATAGGTAAATAATTGTTTTCGTTTTTTCCTATTATTTCATCAGAATTCTTCGTTATTGTTGCTGTATTCAAAAGCACGAGATCTTGCATAAAACAGCTAATGAAAAATATCACTTGTACTGTTCTTTCCCATGTCAAACATTCAATGATTGCAAATTAATACAATATGTACTTGTTCAAGGTTTACATGGATGTCATTTTTTTATTAGAACGATTATGGCCTTTGAATAATCGAATCAAATTTCTCATCATCTAATGGAACAAATGAACTGGTAAAAGTTTGTTCACCATGCCATACTGAGTCTGATTGTATCAAAAAACCCAAACGTGATCAGATTCAACAAAATTACCCAATCAAGTCTACAGAATCGACACTGCATGTGCGGAACTAATTAATGGAGAGATGAGCGCTTTAACGTCCGATGCCATGTCGGAGAGAGGTGAGACAGATGTTGTATCAGAGAGGGGCGCGAGACAGAGACACCAAAATTAAGGTAGCAGAACAAGTGAAGAGGAGCTACAATGCCGTATCAGAGAGGGCGAGCGTGGGGAGAAGAATATTTGACGGGTACAATGATGGAAAGAAAGAATCAGAGAGAGAATGAGAAAGGGTACAATCATCTTTGGAGTCTCAAATATTATATTTACTTTTATAAATATTTTATATATTGTAAAATTAATAATGAATGAAGAGGGATGCTTCTATGGACATAAGGACCTATTTGTAAAATGAACATATTTTCATTTTCAAAGTTCAAACAGTCGATCCGACCGTTCAACATTATCTCCATATTAAAATGTACTTGGAGGTCAAATTTTACATTTTTTTTAATTTTTTTACTATTTCTTAAGTATTTTACAAAAACTAGTCAAATTCAGACCATTGAATTTTGTAAAATACTTAATAAATAGTAAACAAATTCAAAAAAATGTAAAATTTGACCTCCAAGTACATTTTAATATGGAGATAATGTTGAACGGTCGGATCGACTGTTTGAACTTTGAAAATGAAAATATGTTCATTTTACAAATAGGTCCTTATGTCCATAGAAGAATTTGCCATGAATAAATAGGTGAATTTTTACAATTTTGAGTGGAAAATATGATATTATAAACTTTTGAGGGGAAATACATACTATCAAAGTTTTCAAGGGGTACATGAAATTCTCCCCATTTTAATATGCCTCGAGAGTCGAGAGCTAACAAAATGAATGAACTGTTATAAAATAAAGACAAAGAATAATAAACAAGATAGTGAACACATAAAAGATGACAATCTCTTTATTCATACATTTCTCATGTGTACAATACAAGATTACAAAGCCTCTATTTATAGGCTACAAATTGTAAATGAAAAGCCATTACAATAATAAATAAGACATTGAATTCTAAATAGTAGTGGGATATGAATTCCAATGGTAGTGGGAGTAGTGGAGAAATGAATATTGGGAGTCATGGACATCCACATTAATAATTTTATTCATAACACTCCCCCTTGGATGTCCATTATATAAGAATATGCCTCATTAAAATCTTACTAGGAAAAACCCTATGGGATAAAAACCTAGTGAAGGAAAAAGAGTACAATATTCATTTTAATATACAACTACAACCTTACCAGGAAAACCCAGTGGGAAAAACCATGGTTAAGGAAAATATAGTGCATATTAACTCCCCCTCATGACAACATCAATCAAGATCTTTAAGTCGATGAACTCCAATATTACAAACTAGCTTTTCAAATATTGCAATAAGGATCGCCTTAGTGAATTAATCTGCTAGATTTTCACTTGAACGAATTTGCTGAACAATAATAACATTATCATCTTGGAGATCATGTGTGAAAAAGAACTTTAATGAAATATATTTTGTTCTATCTCCTTTAATGTATCATTCCTTTAATTGAGTAATACATACAATATTATCTTAATATATGATTGTCAGGATCATTTCTCTAGAAGACAAACCACATGTCTATTGAATGTGTTGAATCACACATTCTCGCTTGCTTCGTGTATTGCTAAAATTTCTCAGAGTTAGCGAAGTATATGTTTAATTTCATTACAATGTCTTCGCGTAGGAGAAGAACTATATCTTGCTAGTAAATTTACAACAAATGATATATCAAATCTTGTATGTCCATCCAGATACATAAAAACTACTATTGCACTAAGACATGGTACTTCAGGACCAATTAGTTTTTCATCACTTTCTCAAGGTCTAAAAGATATATATTCACATCTAATGATCTTATAATCATTGGAGTGCTCAATGGATGTGATTTTATCCATATAAAATTGTCTTAGTACTCTTGCAATATAATTTTCTTGATGCATAAAAATGTCATTTTTAAAATATTCAATTTGCAATCCATGGCAAAATTTTGTTCTCCCAAGATCTTTCATCTCAAATTATTCCTTTAAATAATTTATAATTTTTGAAAGCTCTTCAGGAGTTTCAATGATACTTAGATCGTCAATATAAACTGCAATTATAACAAAATCATTTTCATATCTTTTCATAAAAATACATGGACAGATCGTATCATTATTATATCCATGTCTTAATATATATTCACTTAGACGATTATACCATATGCATCCAGATTGCTTTAATCGATATAAAGATTTATTCAATTTAATTGAATAATGTTCTCGAGAACCTAAATAACATGCTTCAGGCATCTTAAATCCTTCAGGGATTTTCATATATATATCATCTTAAAAATAGGTTGTAACAACATGCATTACGCGCAAATCAAGTCCTTCATGGACTGCCAGACTAATTATGTACCGAAAAGTTGTTGCATCCACCACAGGTGAGTATATCTCAAAATTTCACCTTTATCATTTTATTTTCGCATAAATACTCATTTATATATCTTACTGGTTTTACACCTTCAGGTATTGTGACTACAGGTCCAAAATCTTTTCATTTTTCAAGAGAGTTTAACTCTGCCTCAATTACACCTTTTCATCTTGGCCAATCATTTCTTTGTCGACATTCTTTAATAGACTTCGGGTCATGATCCTCAATATTTATTATATTTAGCGCTATATTTTATGAAAAAATATCATTGACATCAATTTCATCTCGGTTCCATCTTATTCCATTCATGATATAATTTATCGAGATCTCTTCATTTTCATGAATTTTAGATACTTGAGTTTCTACTGGAACTCCAATATTACTTATAATTTGATTCCCTTCTGGAGTTTTATCTGAAATTATCATATCCTCGACTTGACCATTTTCATTCTTTGCTCCTTTTCTTTTTTCGAGGATTTTATCCTTGGAACCGATTAATCTTCCACGCTTCATGCGTGTTATAATTTTATTAGTCTGTCCAACAGGAACATCGACATTAAGTGGAGCATTAACAGCTGGTATATGTGTTTTGGTCACTTTCTTTGTAAATGCGTTTGGCAATTGATTAACTAATCTTTCCAAATGAATTATATTTTAAACATCTAGTTCACATTATTTATGAGGATCTAAATTACACTGATAATTCATTCCAACTATTATCTTTTTCCAGCTGATTGTTTTCTCCCCCTAAGGTTGGGAATATTGATTCATCAAAATGACAATCGGCAAAACTAGCCGTGAAAAATTCTACCATCAATGGTTCTATATACTCTATTATATATAGAGATTCAAATTCAACATAAATTCCCAACTTTCTTTGATATCCCATTTTAGTGCGTTGTGGTGGAGCAATTATAACATATATCGCACATCCAAAATTCTTATATGGGAAATATTAGGTATATGACCAAAAACCAATTATAAAGGGGAAGTTTTATAATAGCTTGTTGGCATGATGCGAATTAGTGTTGTTGTATGCAAAATAACATGTTCTCATTTTGTATATGAACATTAGCTGCATGATGTTCAACATCAATTCTAATAGACATGCATTATCTGAGAAGTAAATTCATCAGCATTATCTAGATGTATATTCTTAATTAGACAATCATAAAATTATGCTCTTAATCAAATCAATTTAGCAATTAATCTCGCAAATGTCAGGTTGCGAGTTGATAATAAACATACATGTGACCATATTGTTGATGCATCAATTAAAACCATAAAATATTCAAATGGTTCACATGGTGGATATAGTGTTCCACAAATATCACATTGTATACATTCTAGAAATAAAATAAAATAAAAATTCATCAAATTAAAGAATCTTCTGGTTCTTTAATGAATGTTCACATTAATTATCTATTATTTTTCGCATCATTATTGATCCGGAATGGCCCAACCGGTCATGCCAAACTATAAACATATTCTTATTTGTAAACTTCTGGTTTACAATAATATGTGTTTCAATTGTACTAATACATATGTAGTACAAGCTGGAGGAAAACATAGGCAAATTTTTTTTCAGTATGCATTTTTTTTTATTTGATATTATGCTAGTAATATAAAGATATTCAATATTTTCTTCATTGGTTGTCTCAACATGATACCCATTTCAGCGGATATCCTCAAATTCCTTTGAAACTTAGAAGAATATAATGCATCATCAATATAAATTTGTATTTCTCCATGTAATAAGAAGGTTGCTCTTTCGGAGCCTTCTATTAATTTTGTACTAGCCAAAATAGTACTAACATTCGCTTCTTGCATTACTAAATAAGAGAAATATTTTTTATCTTTAAGAATAGTATGAGTTGTTGCACTATCGACGAGACATATCTCTTTATTATTGATGTCATTGTTGACTAAAGAAATATTCATTTTTCAATGAAAAAAAAAAAAATAAATAAATAAATATCACTTCAACAATAAAAATAATATAGTTAAACTTGGATTGTCCTTAAAAAAAAAATGCAATAATTACCACTTCAACAATAACAAAGATTAATCTATTTTAAACAATTTACTTCTAATTTTTAGTGATGCTTGATATATGTCAACAATAGGTTTTGACATACGACAGGTACGTCGGCGTACGACAGGTACGTGACCAATGAACTTTATCACCATAATGATAGCATGAATTATCTTGTTTGCTATTCTGTCACTTTTCTCATTCTTTTTTGTTTATTATTTTTCCACTTCTGGTGGAATAATGCGTCTTTTCTTCATTACCACATTAATATTTAAGTGCTTGTCCATCAAATTGTTTATTTTCATGTTATTTTCCACTTCTGGTGGAATTATTATTTTGTTCAACCATAAGAAAAATTATATTTCTTAAAACTTCTTCAAGAAGATTTAATTATTAGACTAAAAATTAATATGAACATATAAATTTAGCGCATCCTATCATTTTTGTTTCTTGAAATCTTTTCAGGAAAACCTTCTTAATATCTTAAAATCTTTTTCGAGAAGATTAAATTATTGAAAAAAATAATAATATGAACATCATATAAAATTTATACATCTCATAAATCTTCTCATATTAATTTGTGTACATCATATATATCTTTTTCAGAAAGATTTCCTTAAATCTTCTTCCAGAAAAAAATGAATTTCATATAAAATTATATGAACCATACTAAATATCTTAAAAGAAATATACATAGTTACTAAGTATTCAACTATCATTTAAATAAATGGTATTAAAATAATTTTATTGAACTTTGGGATGGTACCACAAATATTCAACTATCTCAACTTTATGAATAAAATATGTCACAAATTTATCTTTCGGTTTATGGCTTCGGCCCATATATTCAACTATCTCAATTTTATGAATAAAATAAGCCACAAATTTTTCTTTCTGTTTATGACTACGGGTCAATTGACAATTATGATTAATCACATTTGGCTTTAATAATTGAATTATATAAACAATAAACAATAAACAAATAATAAACAATAATTTAATTATATAATTGAACTTCGGTCAATTAATAAAATTGTTGAAATGGCTTCCGGCCAATTTCATTAGCGTAATTTATATTCATATGGCTTCGGGCCATTAATTAACATAATAATATAATTATAGTGCTTCGGGCCATTCCATATAACATAATTTATGTTGAACACAAAATAATGTAAAAAGATAACATAATACAAATTGTGCACGATATAATGAAATTTCAACAGGAAAATTTCTTAAGATCTTTTTAATAAAATATTCTTCAGGAAGATTAAATTATTGAAAAATTAAATTAAATTGTGCGCATCATACAAAATTTCTTAAAATCTTCTTCAAGAAGACATTCTTAATATATTTTGAAATCTTCTTCGAGAAGATTAAATTACTATAAAAAAAAACAACATGAACATAAATTGATAACTTATTCCATTTAGCAATTACTCATTGGAAGTATTATTTATTTAAATAGAATTGAAATAAAAAAATATCAAAGTTACCTCGAATCTTCAACTAGTAGAGCTCTCGTGCTGATAACGTGTTATAAAATAAAGACAAAGAATAATAAACAAGATAGTGAACACATAAAAGATGACAATCTCTTTATTCATACATTTCTCATGTGTACAATACAAGATTATAAAGCCTCTATTTATAGGCTACAAATTGTAAATGAAAAGCCATTACAATAATAAATAAGACATTGAATTCTAAATAGTAGTGGGATATGAATTCCAATGGTAGTGGGAGTAGTGGAGAAATGAATATTGGGAGTCATGGACATCCACATTAATAATTTTATTCATAACATGAACGAAAATTTTGTGAAGTTTCTTTCCGTCTCACGTTGTCTCCTAAAATGAATATGAAAAGCTTAATTACATAAATGACTGCTGTGTTATTATGAAGCAAATCTAACGGTCGAAATTTACTATTCAAGTACAAACAGGAAATGCTTGACAGTTCTTGGCATTAAATATTATTATCATCAAATCCCTAATTATAAATTGCAAGGTCTGATTTTTGTGACTAAACTAACTAATAGTTCCAACTCATCACATTTATGTGATGCGCTTATCATTATATATTGCTTCTACCATCTTATGTAATTTAATTACGATGATTCTAAAACACTGCTGCCAGATATATATGTACCAGGCCTAGATGTGATATTGGAGGAAATTAAAATTGTAATAATGTTTTTTAACCTTATATTAAAATTTGATGCGTCCAAATAGTATACTAATTAAGGGCTCATTCCAATTTAGCTAGCTCTAGCTTAAGTCTTCATTAATTTTGTCCTTAAATTTGTCCCATTCGAAAATTGAAAGAAAGCTTAATCAAAACTGGTGACAGTATATACCGGATAAACTAACAATTGATTAACAATTTGAATGAGATTGTAACAACTAACAAGGGCTGTTGTGTTGCAGGCTCTCCAACATATGCTTGGATTGGTCAGCTCGGTGTCGACTAGCGTGATGCAGCTGTAGTGACAACCAAAGAGCTTGCAGCAAAGAAACCACATTTCTCTTATTTTGAATATACAGGCGGTTTTACCAGAAAGATTGCTCGCGTAGTGGATAAAGGAGGAAGGGGATTTATGATTGCGGTACTGCACACGGAAGAAGGTAAATCGGCTTAGATAGATGGTTTTAATGTGGGATGTAATGGTGAAATGAGGGTGAGCTACGTGTATGAAAATGTTGTTGGAAGCATTTGTTGTTATTTTATGTATTCTCCTTGATAGTTTCTACCAAGTTTTCAAGAAAAGAAGTCATTTCCTCATGGAAATAATAAATATTGGAAGAATTGGAATCACCATGTCTAGTTCATCTCGTGTACGTAAGCCTGAATCCACAAGTTGAACTTATGATTTAATTAATGAACTAGCTATATAGGACTAGGGCTGCACAAAAAATTCGTAGTTCGTAATTCGATTCGAGTTTGATTCGAAAAAGTTCGGAAAAAATTCGATTTGAAATTGAGTTCGTTCGAAATTATTTCAAACCAAACTTAGTTCGAAATTAATTCAAACCAAACTCAAACTGGACCTAGTTCGTTCGAAATAGGTTCGCAAACCAAATTTAGTTCGAAATTAACTCAAACATGAACCATTAATTTCTGCTGATAACTTATGTTCACTGATGAAAATATAAGCCATCCAATCCATAATTGCTTTGATTTCTGACTTCTGAAACATAAATCCCAATCCAATTACAAGCTCAAATAAAAAAATTCAACAACAAAACTCAAATAAAAAAATTCACATGTTTATACCATAAATTTTGCTTTTTATGGTACGATTCTGAGTTTTTCGGGTAATCCAATCTCAACTCTCTCGTTTTTTTCTTTGTTTTGATAAAATTATTATTAATTTGATAAATTTGTTCAATTAATTTCAGCTTTAAGAAACTATTAAATAATAAATAATAAATAATAAATAAATATTATACCTTTATCATTTTTTTGACAACAATACATTTTTTGGTATTTTTTGCATTTATTTTCGGACCGTTCGTTTTATCACGGGAATTCAACGGCCGATCTACAACAAAATCATTCCAAATCTGATCTAGAATGATCAAGGTACAATATTGAATGTAACCA
Source organism: Carex kokanica (assembly GCA_025461125.1). NCBI lineage: Eukaryota > Viridiplantae > Streptophyta > Magnoliopsida > Poales > Cyperaceae > Carex > Carex kokanica. Next base: position 1,356,462 of record JAJGRX010000748.1, on the reverse strand, counting down.
ACATAAAAGTTCGGAAGTTTTATTATGTATGAGCTTTGGTCCAACACGAAATGTTTATGGCCATACGATGCTTCAATTTTCGATCAACTAGATGGATGGGTAAATGAAAACAAAATTTTATCAAACTTTCATGAAAGACGATAAATGCAATGCTCTTTGATTTCAACGGCCCCGATTGGTCAACGGACGACATGTTTACATGCTCCTTCATTAACTTAGAAAGCAAGAGTATATGTTTCATGAGACATAAACTCTTGCCTTGTGAGTTAATGAAGGTGCACGAAAATATATCGTCTGTGGTTCGATCGGGACCGTTGAAATCAAAGAGCACTGCATTTATCATCTTCCATAAAAGTTTGATAAAAATTTGTTTTGATCTACCCATTTATCCAGTTGATCGAAAATTGAAGCATCGTAAGGCCATAAACATTTCGTGTTGGATCAAAGCTCATACATAATAAAACTTCCGAACTTTTATGTTGGTTACGTTCAATATTGCACCTTGATTATTCTAGATCAGATTTGGAATTATTTTGTTGCAGATCGACCATTGAATTCCCGCGGTAAAACGAACGGTCCGAAAATAAATGCAAAAAATGCCAAAAAAAATGCCAAAAAATGCAAAAAAAATGTATTGCTGTCAATAAAATGAAAAAAATGCTGTCAAAAAAATGATCAAGGTACAATATTTCTTTTATATGTCTAAAAAATACAAAAAATGTTGTTATTGATCAGCTATTCATTTAGAAAAAAAATTATATGTATTGCTGTAAAAAACAATTTCAAAAAATACTTATTTATTTGATAAAAATAAAAAAAATAAAAAAAAACATGCAAAAAGTAAAAAAAAATGTAAAAAGTTTGAAAATATATATTTTTATTTTTTTTTCAAATTATTTGCTGCCTAATTTTATTTTGTATCACTGCAATGCATTTTTAAACTCACTCAATAAAATATTAAATAAAATACCACAAATCATGCAATCCGATCACCTCAATAATTTCAAACCCTTAGATCTATCTTCTTACCAACGTCTAGATCTCTTCCATGTCATTAATTCGCTCCCTTTCCATTCAACCAATTGACCCGCTATTTTTTCTGCCACTGCCTCCAATTTTTTTTCCTCTTCCCGCTAATTTACGCCAAAACCGCTCGCCCAAATTTCTCTCCCGCTAAGTACCAAAATAATCTCCCTCACGTCTTCTCTCTCTCTCTCTGGTGGCCTCTCACAACAAAGACTCATCTCTCGCCCAAATCCCTTGTTGCGTACATTCAAACTGAGTGTGGTATCACTACTAGAATTTTGGTTTCTTACATGAGTAAAATTTTGGGTTGTTGCATGAGCTCACTCATGTAACAAGCCCGAAAAAGGACTTGTTGCATGGGTTACCCATGTAACAACTACCCATGGTACAAGCCTCGATGCAAATACTCAATTTCAGACTTGTTGCATGGGTTACCCATGTAATAACTTTTCTCAATCTTATTGCATGAGCTTTCTCATGTAACAAGTACGCATGCAACAAGTCTGAGAATTGGCGCCTGCAGAAAGTATTTGCAAGGATAGAGGGCGTGGGCCTCATCTTAGTATTTGCAAGGATAAAGAGCGTGGGCCCCATTTTATTATTGCAAGGATAGACAACTGAGTAATTACAAGGATAAATAACGTGGGTCCCACACGAGTTATTGCAAGGCAAGTGAAAGGAGTAATTGCATGGATAGAGAAGATGGGGCCCCCTGTTTATTTGCATGGGTAATGAAGGTGGGCCCCACCAGATTATTTGCAAGGATATCGTTTGGATCTTTTACATGCAAATTATTAACCCATATTTGTATGGATATTCCGATGAAAAAAATTAACGTTCCAGCAGAATATCAGCATGAACAATTTCTACGATCCTCCCCGTACCAATTTGGTACCCATACCAATTTGGTACTAATCCAGTGGCAATTGGCAACCAAGAAATCTTTTACATTTCATAATAAAAACACAATAAAACATGGAGAGTAACATTTTTAATTATCATTAATTAACATACTAAATACAAGTATGCTTTGTAACATAAGACCAAAAATGATTGCAACAATAGAACTATAAATAACTTATTTCTATACCCAAAATATAAGCACGACCCATCACCAAAAATTTAGTTTGAAGGTTGACAAAACCCCACACGACATAAGTTTGAAGTTTGAAGAGACTTCTAGTAGATGTATCAGATGCCCCACCACCCACCACTCTTGCTCAATTCCTCTAATAGTTCCCTGCATCAGTTGATTTCACATTTTCACATGACAGTATTCAAGCAAATATGCTTAAAGACAAACAAATCATCAGGATAATTGGGTTTCGACATTTCAGCCTACAATGAGATTCAAGCAAAATTTCAATGTAGGAAGACCTGATGAGGTTGAAATCTGGACTGTTCAGATATGCCCCTTTCATTTTCTTCCATTACCAAAAGGAACCAGTAATAAGAAGGCTCAACATCAGGAGTTTAACAATAAAGCAAATTTCTAAATTTCTAAATAAACACATGCAAATCACACAATCTTCTATTTTTTTTTCTAAAAATTGTATTTTTCCTGGTACAACACGCTGACTACACCTAAACCAATTTCTCTCCATTGCTCAATATGCTATGTAATTTATGTTGAACAATTAATAATACTTAGCATAAGGTAAAATGAAAATAACTTAGAATGAAAATAACTTAAAATGAAAATGAAAATAACTTAGATTTGGATATAAGGGCTCCACCATTATAATAACTTAGAATTTATCCTAGTTTCAGAAAATGAAAATGCATTTGCCTTGAAGAACTCTAGCATCCAAGACATGAAAATGTTGCTTCCAGTCCCACTTTGAAAACACATTCAGAGATAAATTTATCAAAAACAAGGCACAAGTCATTATTTGAAGTTTGTTTATAGCCTACTGAAATATCACATAAAACCCTGCAACAAGTGCAAATTATTTAAATGTGGGCCTCCCCTTCTCCATCCTACTCAAGTTGCTTTCCTCTGAATAAACAAGTGATGAGGGAGGAGTTACACAATTTGGTAATGAATTACTTAAAGTTACTCAGGGTGTATAAAGCTATATATTCTCATTTTGCAGAAGGAGATGATTTTCTAATCCCCTGTGGTGAGAATCTACCAATTAAATACCAGAACTAAGTATTCATACATATGTAATTTTAACATATCAACATTTCAACGATGAACATTTGTTTTGTCTTTGCCTCCTTTTTCTTTCTTTTTTCTTTTGCTAAACTAGCAAAATAGACATCCAACTATACCCCCCAGGCCCTCTCAGTCCTAGTGTTATGGTTTATTTAATCATTAAGGAACTGACTCTAAGCTATAAACTTGAAGTCAGACTCCACCATGCAACTTTCAAAATGTTCAATTGTACCATACTTATCACCAACTGTGGTTTATTTCACACGGGCAGACTTGTAAACTAAACAAGGATATATGATCCAAAATAGGTGAGGAAACAGGCAACAACATGCAACTAGAATTGCAGTGAAAGCACTTACTGTGAGATAGAGAGTCCACCAGAAAAGCCATGAGTCCTTGTTCATCCGTGCAAGAGACTGTATTTCCAAAGGGCATGTCAAAAAATAGCAAAACATGGCGGGGGTAACAAAAATTTGCGGACAAAGAGTGCATTTTTAAATGCAAAGAAATGTGTCAGTCTCTGTTGATTTACTCAAGCAATAAAAGATTGCTGGCTCGCAACTATGCATGAAACAGTTTTTATTCAGACTTAAGATTCAGCTGATTCATATCACCACAATTTACTAATACAACAGTAACTGCAACTGAGTTTCTAGTTCACAACTTCGAGACAAGTTTCAAAAGGGCATCTACTAATACATGTAATTGTCAGACTGAACCAATTATACTATATTACACACATACACAAGAGCACGGAGAATTTTATGAACATATATATTCAGAAATGCAAAAATTCTCCCAGAAGACCAGAATGGTTTATAAACAAAGAACAAAAGCTTAGAGGGGGTTAAAAAAAGAACATGCCTCTTGGTCAAGGGATTCAAATTTTCAGACACTCTCGCCGAGATCATTGATCTCTTCCACCAGCGCAAGCCAACCAGGATACGACCGCTCACATTCTTTACGACCCAGAAATCAAGTGCTGAGAGAAATACCGTCACCACAAATATTATGACAAAGTTGTTCACAACACCAGGAATACTGTCACCACAAATATCAAGTGCTGAGACAAAGTTGTTCACCGCAAATATTTCTGTTGTCCTTTGTTTTGCTTTGTTAGTGGCAACTAGCAAGTCAAAATTTAAGCAAAGTGTTTCCCAGAAATAGAGTAATGGAGTCAAATCATTTATAGCAGAAAATACATTTAGGGGAGTTTGTGTGAAAACTTAAGAGTTTGCAGCTGAGACATAAATTTTGGAGAATAATTGTTAAATATATAATTCCTATTTTCTAAGTCATGTAGAAAAAGCCAGATATGTTTGTGTACTTTACAGTTTGTTTGCATGCATTTGTGATTGTGGTACAACACCAGTTCACTACCTAACGATCTGGTTCAGTACTGAGCAGCACTCAAGGTCATTTAGAAGAACAATATAAATAAACAAACTACCTTAATAATAGTTAAAAAAAAAATTTATGAACCCCCAAAAACTATCATCTTTTACACAGCCATCCTTGCAATAATACCAGTAAGAAACACGTCTTTGGGTTTGATAAAAATAGCTTTTGTTTTTGAGAATATTTTTCTTTCATGAGATCACAAAAAGAGACTCAAAGTTACTTTCAAAGTTATAGCAACATACTGTATTCGATTTTTTTCTTAAAAGTTACTAATGATAACATGATTAATTAACAGAATAAAAAGTCATAAAAAAATTATATTCATCAGTTACAATTTTCTTGTAAAAATATCTATTATCTATGATCAATATTCTTGGCCATTAAGCAACCAACTAATTCAGATAGAAAAAACATTTTTTGTTCTTAATGTAGAAAATGTACTACATTCCTTGATGGTTTCTTGTACAATTAACTAGTATTTTGTCTGTGCGTGTTCAAAATTCATCTTTAACAATATTTCTCACAATACTAAGTACATATACAATCAGCCATTAGAGATAAAAACAACTCGAGAACAAGTGATAAAAATGAAAAATTGACCTTGATTGGGAGGTGGAAGTGTCCTGCTGTGTGTTGGATGATATGTTACAGGTGTCAATTTCTAAAGAAAAGAAAAGATTGAATAGAATTAATTAAAGTCATACGAAAAAGTAAAAAGCGGAGAAAAGTAAAAGCGGGAGAGAAAGAGAAAGAAAGAAAGCTTAAATGGAGGGCTGAGCTTGAGCGGTGGGTTCGAGCTGGGTGAGGTTGTGTGGATTGAAGCAAGGCCAATCGCCGACAAGAGAGCTTAAAGTGGGATCGCGGCATCAGAGGGTTGGTGGAGGAGGAGGGAGAAGGGGAGGAGAGGTGTGGTTCCCACTGTCGGAGGGTTGGCGCGAGAAGCTACTGGACTCCAGTTAAGAGATGCAGAGCTCGAATTGGTTGGAAGGTTTTGGGAGAGAGAGCAAGAGACAGCGCCAGTTTCAGAACTTGGGTTAGAGAATAGAGAGAGAGAGAGAGATAGAGAGCGGTGTGGGGGGAATTCGTATCCTCTGAGATATCTCACATTTTGCGTGACTTTTTGGCAAATATCAACCGTTCAAATACATTATACACGAATCTCAAAGCTAAAATAATATTGGCCCTGCGCTATGCCCGAATAAGCACCGTACACATCGGTCACGCAAAATATGAGATATCTCAGATGATACGCACTCTCTGGGGGTAGGGTTTGGGGGGAAATGAAAATTTTGGGATTTGGGTACCCGCCAGAGGGAATTAAAATTTTGGCAGAGAGGGTGAAATTTTTAGCAGAGGGTTTAAAATTTTTGCTAAGAAGAGAAATAAAAAAGTTAGCAAAATAATTTGTATATATAGAATTAGTTTATATAGATTGATTATTTAAGAAAATTAATTTTTGCAAAAGTTTAAGAGATAAGCGAAAACTTTGACAAATTAGTTTGGACATTCGAAATTAGCTTATTTATGTTGAATTTGTACATATGTAAATATAATTTGTACAACAAATAATATGAAAAAAATTCAAAAAATATATTTTCAAACTATTTACAGCTTTCATGGCCAAATCATACTTATAATTGTCAATTTTATAGAATTTTATTATTATTTGCCTTTTCGATATGTGTAGATGTTTATGAGTTGATAAGGCGCACGTCAAATGTGTCGTCCGTTAATCAATCGGAACCGTTCAAATTAAAGAGCATTACATTCATTTTATTGTAGAAAAGTATCAAATTGCCATATTAACTAAGTGTTTGACCAAATTGCCATATCATTCGAGTATTTTTCCATAAATGAATAATATGTATAATTTAATTGATGTCAAATGTCAAATTAAATAAAAACATGCTAATTAGAAACTTAGTGTTTTGTAAATTTAATTAAATTGCATATAGGTTGCATGTTAGTCTTGAGGTGTTTTAAATTATTTAACAACGTGTTAATTAAAAACTTAGTATTTGTAAGTCAAGTTTAATTCTTTAAATAATTAAGTCATGTTTTGTGAAAAAAACAAATTAGTTTAATTTAGAATGATATTGATAAAATTTATATCAAAATAATGTTAGAATATTTTTATTACATTATTAAATAATTTTGACAAATTAAATTGTATAGTTGTACATGCAAGTTGCATCAATGACTTATGTCAAACATGCATGACCATAGAACATCAACTCTTGTTGGGTGAATGAAGGAACAAAGACAAACATTGTCTGTTGGTCGATCAGAACCGTTCAAATTAAAGAGTGCTCCATTAATTTCATTGTTGGTAAATTTGATCTAATTTGATGTTCATTTACACATCCATCCAAGCGACGGAATATAACGACATCGTAGGGCTATAAATACTACACATTGGATCGAAGCTTATAATTGTTGGAACTCCAAATTTTTTTCGTTTTTAAGGTTGTTGGTACTAACTTGATCATTTTAAAAGAAATTAGGCGTTATTTCATTGCAGATCAACCGTTGAATGCTCATGTGGAAATCAACGGTCCGTAATTTTTGGCTCAATTTGAAGAGGCTACAAATAATGAAATTCTATAAAATTGTCAATTGTTGTCATGATTTGTTAATAGAAAATGTAAAAAACTATTTTTTTTTTTTTCATATTTAATTATGTACAAGTGTTTATAATCAGATTAGGGTTGTGAATATGAGCCGTATGATCTGCGATGAAGTGTGCATATTTCTGTTTAGATCTGTGATGTGGACATGGAGTGTTATAATCCGATCATCCTGAATTTGCACGAATCTCAAGGTCCCTAAAATCCCTATTGAAATTTGGAGAAGGCTGTCATTAACCAAATTGGAGAGTATGGTTTGGGTCCTCACCTCTCTCTCTCTATCTGACTACACATCCCCACCCCCTAATAAATCCCTTCCCCTTTTACATCTTTCTTTCTTCCTCTCTCTTACCAGCGGGCCCCTGTCTCTCCCTCCCCCTGTCACTTCTTGGAGAAGGAACGACACTCCTCTCTCCATCTCTTCATCCTCTTGTAAGATATTTTTTAGGTCCCTCCAATTTTTGTCACGTCCCTCCAATTTTTTCGTGTTCCCTCCTATCTTTTTTTCAGCAAATTCGCTTTTCCCTCTGATTTTTCCCAAGTCCCCACCTTGCTCTATCAATTCATAAGTCTTGCCTTTCGCCCAGCCTTCTTTTTCTTTCAATTTCACTTTCCCCCGATCGATCCCCTTTCTCGTCTTTCTTCTCTCACATGACCGATCCCCTTTCCTATTTCAAGGGTTCTGATCGAAACAGGCTTCGGAGATAGGGTTCGAGCACCGAGGCTTAGCTCTGTCGATTGGAAGCCGTCCGCCGAGCTAGGTAGGCACCGTGCTAAGGTTCAGAGCTAGGGTTACAGTTGTAAAAAGAGATATCAGTACTAGCTCAGGTCCTCATGCCAATCAGAGTAATTTCTCACAAAGTACCTTGAGACCAAATGTGCGAGGTATGATTGAGTATCGTTCTTTTATAAACAAGAAAAATAAAATAGAGTAAAATCAGTTTTTCAATTTATGCATTGTAGTCTGAAGACTTGACGAAGCCCAGGTTGATTCCCTTTTTCGATTCAGGTGATACTTTACGCATGTAGGTACTTTGATTTCATTAAAGTGTGATTCCCTTTCCCAATTATATTATATTTTATCTTGTGGTTCAATGTTTTTAGTATTTAAGTAGTACAGATTAACACTCATGTTAACTTAGATTAAATCACTAATTATGTTAGCTTAGCTGCAAATTAAGGATTAGGTTAATCCAGTCACTCTCACCTCTCTGCACCTTGTGTCGGCGACTGGTGGCCGTAGGCAATGGTGCCACCTAGGACCCTGATTCTAGGTCTAAGGAGGCCTTTATCGACTTTCTATCGCATTTCTCAATTATTTTACTTAGATTGGATCTGTGAAATTGTTTAGACTTATCAATTGAATGCGTGTGATCAATTTCAGGTTTCGTTCAAACTTTAGGGATCCCTTTTTTAGAAGAGTTAAGAGAAGCAATGACAGAACTTGATCTCTCTGCTGAGGTACTAATACAGTTTTTTGTAGGTTCCCTTTTCTTATAGACTCGAAATTGGGTTCGTTCGAAATTGAGTTCGTTCGAAATTAATTCAAACCAAACCTAGTTCGAAATTAATTCAAACCAAACTCAAACTGAGGGTAAGTTCGATTCGGTTCGGTTCGTTTGCAGCCCTATATAGGACTATCGTGTTCATTTCAATTATGTTGAACTTAAATAACTTATAAGGTTGCATATATATATAGCTGATGTCGAGATTGAACTCTTGATTAAATTATTTATGAGGCTAATATCCGATGGTGAAAGCTGATTGGTTCACATCTTCGTGCAGAGTTTCATGCCGAGATTTTTATATATAAGAAAATAAATAAATAAAATATTAAAATGAGAAATGGTTGAACGGAATTTGAAAAATGGGAAGGTAGGTATGCGCCATGGCGTCCCTGCGGGACGCCATGACATACTCCAACCCATCAGAAAAACGGAAGGAAAAAAAAAAAAAAATGGGACGCCATGACTTTGGCCAACCCAGAAAAAAAAAAAAAAAAATTAAACGGGACACCATGGCCCATGCCAGCCCAAAAAAAAATTCAATTTTGCTTTATGCTATGTTCAGTGAGCAGTCCAATAATTTTGACCAGATTCAAAATTCAATTTCGAGAAAACGGCTACATGGATTTTTGTGTTCTTTATATCAAAATAAAGGTATGAAAGTCTAGTTTTCAGATAATATAATTTCTCTATACAAAAATATTACAGATTGTAACAGTTTTAGCGATTAATTGACAGAGGTCAGAAATCAGAAAAGCTGAAATTCCAGTGAGCAGTACTATAATTTTGACCAGATTCAAAATTCAATTTAGAGAACATGGCTACATGAATTTTTGTGTTCTTTATATCAAAGTAAATATATGAAAGTCTAGTTTTCAGATAATATAATTTCTCTATACAAAAATATTACAGATTGGTACAGTTTTAGCGATTAATTGACAGAGGTCATACCTTTATTTTATTTTTCTTCCGTTTTTCTGATGGGTTGGAGTATGCCATGGCGTCCCTGCGGGACGCCATGGCGCATACCTGCCTTTCCATTTTTCAAATTCCGTTCAACCATTTCTCATTTTAATATTTTATTTATTTATTTCTTATATATAAAAATCTCGGAGTTTCATGATATGATATTTTTTTTGTCATATTTTGTTTTTATGATGTTGTTATATTTTCAATATGAAACTTAAAACAAGATTTTTTTTTTTTAAACTTAATTGGTCTAGATGTAATATTTTTTTCAAATTGGATTAATGTTTATATTTTTCTTAATGTGCCAAGTCTTCTAATTTACTGAAACGTTAAAATGAGTTGTTATAGTTTCAATATGAAACTTAAAAATATATTTCTTTTTTCTTTTTTGAAACTTGGTCTACATGTAATATTTTTAAAATTGGATTAATGTTTATATTTATAATCTTCTAATTTAAAAAAAAAAACAGGGTCTGATACTCAATGTCGTCAAAAATAGACATCATACGTTTGTTTCGATCAAACGGTTTGGATCGAAAAAGAAAATTCTTGCTACTCATACTCGAATAATAACAGAAATTAAGTCCTGAAATTTTTCCATAAAAAAGTTTGAAACTCTAGTGGAATAGTTATTCTAAAGCCTCTTAAAACTATGATCCAATATATTATTCTAAAGAGAAAAAGTATTGTCCTCCATTTCTTTTTTTGTAAATTTTCTCCATACTTATTCTGAATCAACCTTCAACCGTTCTAACCGATCTCTATCTCCAAATTTCTAAGGAACTTCCCGGATCATTCTCTCGCCTACACCATCTCGCCGTTTTCTTCATGTCTGCCTCTGCTCAGGCCTCTCGCACCGCCCCAGCCGTTGCTCCGACCACGGTGCCACCTACTCGCACACCCATCACACCTCCTACTTCGACTTCTGAGACCTCTCTATTCGCGTCTCCCCCGCTTCTCCATCCGCTTCAACACCAACAGAGACTCATAACACCACTCCTGAGTTGAGCGTCGCTGGAAGCTTCTCCGCCACGGTCACCGCATCCGTATGTATGTAGATCTGTGCTGTCTAGGTTTACAGTCCCGTTTTTTAGGTTTAAAGTCTCAATTTGTTAGAATTACAGTTTCGATCTGTTTGGTTTACATTCTCAATTTGTTAGGTTTTCAAACATCTTTGAGTTTTTTAACTCGATCCCATAAATATGAAAAATTGCACATGAACAATCTCCTCTAGAATTTTCTGTTGTTTTACCAGTACAAACAAAAGTGTAATAGATCAAATCAGAAATTGATCTGAAGGGTACAGAATATCTACACTAAAACTATACCATATAATTATGATCCACACATATACAAAATGACTTGTCCCGTGATGTCAACTAAGGGAAAAAAATGATTAGTGTAAAATTAGATTAATTGATTAATGTAATATTGTTTTGCCAAGCATGAATAGTGTGTTAATTATTTGGTGTGTATTTTTTTATTTGTTTTAATTTACTAATGAAGTATGGATAGACCATTTATTATTGAGTTTCATTAATTACATGCATGTGTATGAAAACAACTTAATTTATATTTAACCAGATACTTCAAGGATCACCATTGGAAGAATTTATGTAGTATGTAATAAGATTCGGTACCTTCGAATTTTTTATCCTTATATATAGAGAAGCAAATGGAGGGAAAAAATGAGTATTGTACTTTTTGGAGAGCAAATATGTAGTTGATTGGTAAAGATATATCATCTTCGTGGAATGACGAGAGAGAGATTGATTTCAAAAAAAATACTCATTTTTTTTTTTCAAAAGCTGATTATCTAGCATTGGGGAGGCATCTGAAGAACTTTTCTTATTTATTTATATATATTTTTTTTTATGAAATTAAATGCTCATAACTCAAATAATTAATTTGAATGATCCTAAATATTAAAATTCACCAAACAAATGAGACCCAAAATCATTGACATCTAAAATGTCGTGCATATCAATTTTCTAAATGGTCAATTATCTTAATAGATAAAATTAAAATGAATAATCAACATTTTAACTAGTGAAGAAGACAACACCGTCCATGTAGGAGATTATGTTTGAAATTATGATGGAGTCCTTTATGGACATTAAAAATTTTGACCTCTATCTTTATATCTAAAAATAAAACTAAGATAGAAATAATTTAATAGACAATTTAGCCCGACCAAACATATACAAGTAGGCCCAAAATGTGCTTTTTACTTCCTTTAATTCTATAATACCCATAACAATTGATTAACCGAGCATAGTAGGCCCACACGAATCAATCCCCGACTATATCAACTATTCTAGAAGCTACGTAAACCCTAATTAGATTTTAAGTCTGACAATAGACATCACAAAACCCTAATATGTCCGCCGCCAAATTCTTAGATTGTTGAACATATTTTCCCTCATCTATAAATAGCCAACATATCTTAAAAATAGTCGAACATCAACTCTAATATGTCCACCGTCATATTTCTCTATCATTTTCTTAAACCTAGTAATTTCTATTAATTTAGAATTTGTATACCTACCAACAATTCAATCCTAACCCAACGACCACTATTTTTAGTTCTCAACCTATATGGAAAATCACCACAATTGATTTTGTAGCAGGAGAGGTTATCTTTGATGATATCATGGCTTTCCATCACATATATGTAAGTGAATTCTTGATGAGAAACCCCTCCATGTTATATACTTTTTGTTCATTTTTTTTTGTAATATATACAGAGATTGGTTGTGGTCATAGTTTTTGCAAACTAAAAATATATAGTTTTTTTTTTTTGCTGGTTCCACTTTTATACAGAATCATTCAAGTTCAAACAATTATTCACATACTTGAAAAATGAACATACTTTAAATTTTATTCAAGCTAATGTACTAATTTTTGCATGCTAGCTAGCACCTTCCTGTACATTAATGGTGATTCCTAAGGTCATGGCTTTCAGATTGAAAACATGCGACGTATATATATTATAAAACTTATTTAGTATTGTTGTTATAACATTATTTGATTTGATCTTTATTTCCAATTGAACATTTTGTGAGAATTTTTGAAGACTTTCCAGTTTTCACTCCCCATCTTAACTCATGCAAAAATAGTTTCAGAACATGTTACAGCGAAACAAAAAGCTGAAATAGAAGAGCAATTATTAATTTGGTACTATACTTCATATATACAAAATTAAAGAACATTTATAACCACATAAAATATTAAAGGTGTACTTGAAATCCCAATAACAAAACATTTCATTACTTTAATTGATTTGATTTTGGTTACGTTGCATCTTCCTCAATATAGGCAACGAATTAGCCAAAACTTCCATTGTTATATGATATTTAATAGTAAAGAATGATATTTATAGGCCCTAACATTTTTTCACTCTCTCAAGCATGAGATGCTTCTAAACAAGACTAAAAGCTGCACTTGATATCTTTTACTTTTGCATGTGAATTAGGTGCAAATCTCACCCAAAAAAAAGCTCTTCTCTATGCAAATTCATTTACACAAAAAAAAATGAGCTCTATGATACAATTATACTATCGGTGATTCTCAGTGTTATAAATGCTCCTTTTTTACATGAATGCGCATAATGGAGCTTTTATTGATTGGTGAAAGAACTTAATTTCATTATTGTGGAGTGAAAGAGTCGGTGTAATAAAAAAAAGCCTTGTTTGTGTCTTAATTTTAAGCTGGGAGTGCGGATGAAAGTAAGAGCTTGTAAATGTCTATTTTTACTCCTAAATATCTTATCATGGTGAAAGTTTTGATTAATTCGTTACCATTATGATGAAGACAACTGAGTAAACCCAATCAATTTCAACGTAGTAATGTGTTTAACAATGTGATTGTTACTTCTTTAATTTATTTATTTTTCTTCTTCATTAGTTAGTTGTAGGTTATGCCACTCTATGCTTTTGCTAGAAAGTTCAGAAATTGTTATTCTTTCAACATGTTTGAAGAAATTCTTTGACTGATACTTGCAAAAAATCAGTAAGTATAAGTAAAACAAAAATCTTAAAAATAAAAAGCAAAGGTTGAGGTTTAGGAAAATGAATTCCAGTTCCTTAGCTATTTTCTTTTCTTTAACTTTTCACTGCCAACCCAACGTTTTGCATACTCTAATAGTTACTACGATCGATAACTTACTGAAATTTCTCATCTTCTATTCCTATTTCTGTCATAGTTTATTTCTTTTTATGCAATTATGAAGAGAACGGAACTTTCTCGATTCCAATGCAACTTATTCTTTTGGAGTTGGTATTTTTTATTAATATTTATACATTTTTTAATAAATAATAGTTTGAAAAATGAATATCCGATCCGTATCCGTATCCGAAAAATAAAAGCAGATACGGATATGGTTTTACCACTATCCGATCCGTATCTGATACTGGTACGGTTGATTTTCTTATGTTTTCCTGGTTTTTTGGCTCTCTACTGATACTGGTACGGTTTGGCGTTGCACTGGTTTCCTATTTTTTTCTGGTTATTCTGGCTCTCTAGTAGTACTGGTATGGTTCCATGTGTTTCTATTGGCTTTATAGTGTACTGGTACAGGTGGTACCGTCTCTCTGGTAATATTGGTACTGTCTTGAGCTTGGGTGCTTTTATGGTAAATTATCGTGGGTTTTTGGGTAAATTATAGTCTCTTGGGTATTTTGGCTTTTGATTCTATGGGTACTGGTACTCTAGGTGTTTTTATATATATATTTTTTTAGTAGTTTGTTTGTAAATTACTAACTCTTATATAGTATACGAGGAGGGATCTAATTACACCTTTTTTGGTGACACACTTTGGTATCTATCATTTTCAAAGTCCAAATAGTCGATCCAAACCGTTCAACATGATGGATATATTAAAATGTGCTTGGAGATCAAATTTTACATTTTTTTGAATTTTTTTGCTATTTATTAAGATGGATACAAAAATCGTTGTTTTCGGACCATTGAAAAACAGCGATTTTGTAACCATCTTAATAAATAGTAAAAAAATTCAAAAAAAATGTAAAATTTGATCTCCAAGCACATTTTAATATGGTGATCATGTTGAACGGTTCGGATCGACTGTTTGGATTTTGAAATCGAAAAATTGACCTATATAAAAAACGGTGTCATGATGTGTCACCAAAAAAGGTGTAATTGGATCCCTCCTCATAGTATATATCATATGAATCGAGCTCAGGTGTTTTTCTGAAAGAAAAGTAGGACCCTGTTTTTTCGGATCCAACCATTTAAATTTTTTCATTCACGTATCTTGATAAAGAAATTTTTTCATGCACAAATCTCAATAAATTTGAATAGTTAGATCAGGAAAAGCTGGTTCCTACTTTTATCTTAGAAAAGCAGTAGAGTCGGACTCATATCACATACTAATGGAGTTGCCATAGTTTGACCGGGGGGCTATGCTGAACTCCGGAGTTCTGGGAGAGCCACTGCTTTACAGTCTTACAGGACATGCCGCATATCTGATTGGATATATGGGGTTTTTCACAGGGGCGGACCAGGTGGTTCCAGTGGGGGGGGCAGCTGCTCTCCCTAGATCCACTGACACAATTTAATTCGACTGGAATTAATTAATCTGAGCTGTTCATTTTTTTTAGATTACACCTCAGTTACCTGCTGGGACACGGATTCTCAAATTATACTTCATGGATGAACAATGCCTCTAGAATTTTCTGTTACCTTCTCAGTGCAGACAAAAGTGTATCGGTCAAATCAGAAATTGATAGAAGACAGAATATCTACACTAGCACCAAGCATAGTAACAAATGAATAATTCGGGTTCGGTTCGGCAGGGTCAAAAATTTGTGATTCAGGAATAATTCGGATATAATTCGAGAATGATTCGAAATTACAATATAAGACCTCAGTACATATTTAATTCATTACTGATGATTTACTATACGCGATACTGCTTGTATTTGTCATAAAAGATCAGCTGTTAATAAAAAGATAGACTAAATGGAGAATTGTGCGTTTTACGTGGGTGACTGAGTCTACTTTTTGAACAAAAAGCAAATTTACACATTGGGGAATTACTATGCCTTTTGCACACTGTGCGTGAGAAAACAAAATTTTTCCGAACAAAACGTGAGAAAAACGAGAATAATTCGTAAAATTCATTAAATTTGTATTTTATTCGGTCAAAGATTCGGTCAATAAATAATACGCCATTCGATTTGAAAACACTCTAAAAATAAATTATTCGCGAATAAAACGCAAATATTGTTACTATGGCACCAAGCACCCAAAAAAAAGTTCTTATTGAAACTAGCGCCAAGTGATCTTCTAATCTACTGAAACATTAATACTAAATACCGTATTACATGGCACAACATAAAAATCTCTAAAGAATTTAAATTTTTATATGCAGCAGATTGCAATTATGTTTGCACACATTTATGTGAAACACTTATTTTATATATTAGCTACTTGCTTCAACCATCTTATTTGTTTAAAATAAAGATCGTACGTACTCAATCATTTTTGCCAAATATATTTAATTGCTAGGATACCATATTAGAGGAAATTAAAAACATAGTTTAATATTAATGTTTTGTTAAAATTGTTTTATTAAAAACATACAATAATAATATCATGGGCAGTACGTATATACTAATTGGAAACAAACTAACCGATTTGTTTTATAAAATTATATTTCTTTCAAGTTTATATAGTAAAGTTTAGCTAAAAGATAACTCAAATCAATATCAACCAACATTTGTGATTTGTTCTTTAAATTAGATTCTTTCAAATTTATAAAACAAAGTTTAGCTAAAAGAAAGCTCACATCAATATTGTAAACTGAAAATGGAGGAGAGAGAGGGAAAGAGATTTCAAAAGAGAGGAGTGAAGAGAAGGATAACAGTGGAAGTGAAAAAAAAATTTGGAGTTTATTTTCAGTGTGTTTGATTCATCCACAGTTATTTTTTATAATCAATTAACTTTTATTTAAAAAAGCTCAGACACTTTATTTTTAATATCCGATCGAAATTATTTAGCCGATTTCAAACATACGTCTTGGTGGCTCTCATGGTAAAAAAAAATTTGTACATTATTTTTTGAACCGCCTTGATATTGCATTGAGTTTAAAATTTTGGAAACTTTTTGCATGTTTGTTTATCTGATGTTAATTTATCCATTGTTTTTTAAAATTTTGCATCATTGTTGAAACTGGCTAAATAATTTCCATTATATACAAAAAATAACTTTTTTGAGATTAAATATTTATGAGTCTTACTATCCTCGAGAGCATTTTCGCTACTCACTCATAAGCATAGTGACAACTTAATTGTTCGGGAAAGGTTCGGCGAGGTCAAAAATTCGTGATTCGGAAATAATTCGGGTATAATTCGGGAATGATTCGGAATAATACAGATTAGAAATCTCAGTCTTACAAGGAAGCAAAAAAAAAATTTGGGAAAAATTCGCGAAAAATTCGCGAATAATTCGTAAAATTCGGAAAAAGTTCGTAAAATTCGCGAATTATTCGGGTATAATTCGGTCAAAGTTCGGTCAACCGAATAATTCGGCGTTTGGTTCGGCATCACCAAAAAAATGAATTATTCAGGTATTATACGCGAACCTTGTCACTATGCTCATAAGTGGTAGTTAAAATTCAAATTTATATAATTTTTATACCTCATAACAGAATAATTAATGTATATATATAATTCATACATAATAAATGTTAATTAATTATATTTAAAACTGTTCTGATAAGTGATAACATTATGCAATTTTAATCTATATCACGTCACACTTAATTAAAAATATATAGTCCTCACTTTATTAAACTGAATTCATAAAAACAAAAATATATATAGTCCTCATTGGTAGCTTCTTCCAATTATTTTAAAAAACAATTGTGCATAGATACATAATCACTATAATAGTGAAGAAAAAATGTGATATGACTTACGTAAGTAATACATTATATGTGACAAATTTATTTTTACGTGATATGACTAAAATAGTAGACGACAATCACTTCACACGAATAATTACGTCACGTGTGGTCATACTGTGACCACACGTGACTGGTTACGCTTAACTATTTTTTTCAATTTTTAAGATTGTTCATACAAAAATAAATAAATAAATGCTAAAGGTACAAAAATATTGTAAAATAAATTTAAATAAATAAATAATATTGAAAAAATTGATCATATAACATGTCACGTGACATGACCGAATCAGTTTACATGACGTGTAATTTTCAATCAAAGAAAAACACGTCAAACGAATGGACACGTCACGCTACACATAAGTTACATCACGTAACCAGAACGTGTAACGTGACATATCGTAATGTATCCTGATTTATCGTAAATCGATAATGATGTAATTAATTTTCTTCGTTATACTATATATAGTAGGTGGACGAATCAGGAATAGAAAATTATTCTCGAAGACCAGAATCATTTCCCAATATATAATTTATATATTGTAGAGTAAAACTGGGGTGTTCTTAAGCTCACCAAGCTTCTTTGTAAGTTTAACTCAAAAACCCATCGAATTAGTTTCAAGCGACTCATTCAAACCGTTGAAACCGATCTACTTCACGAGTGATGAGTTTACATGTCAAGTTTTTATATTTCGAACTAATTTAATATAAAGTCAAGCGGTCAAAAAATGATAAAAAATGAACACATCAAAATTAACTTATAAACTTTTTTTTTTTTTACCGCTTGACTTTATACTAAAGTAGTTCGAAAATTTATAAATTTGACATGTAAATGCATCACTCGTGATGTAGATCGGTTTCAACGTTTGGATGCATCATTTGAAACCAATTTAATAGATTTTTTAATTAAGCTCACAAAGGGACTTGGTGGCCATGTTCGGCAGCATGGATTTAGCTTCCTTAGAGTTCCTTAATGTCTTAAGCGGGCCGAACAACATCTTCTTAGACGGGCTTAAAACCTTCTCCTTAGCCTTCTTTAAGACTAGATTTTCCCCTCCTTAAGATCCGGATCTCCTTCGTACCTCCTTAAGTCCAAAAGTGCTTTTCTTTTTTCACCGAACACGTCTTCCTTAGTACGGATTAAATTTTTAATCCCCACTCCTTAAGAAGGGCCTGCCGAACATGACCGGTGAGCTTAAGAACACCCTAATTCTACTCATAATTGTATCATAATTGTATCTTGGTCAAAATCATTAATACTTGCATTCTCAGAAAAAACTTACTATTGAAGTCGCCCGTTTATATTCATTGTATTTAGTTTCACCAACGTGAGACCATATAGGAAAATCCAAGGCATTAAGGTCAAATCTGGACCGTCCGATTAAAACCCAGCGCAACTGTCGCAAGAACATTCCGATTCGGCATTGAGCTTGACCAAAGGTCAACAAGTAACCCAGGTAAAGCCCTGCCACGTGTCAATCGTGCATTGGATAAGAAAGGGTCTCGCGGATCCCTATTCGCCAGATGCAATCTCGATCGTTAGATCAAATTGTTTTACATTTCAATTTTAAGAAAGAAAACCATTCCCTTTTCCAACATAAAAAGAAGCATTATCGCCTTCCCCGCCACCGCCATACTCTTCCTCCATCTCTCTCTCTCTCTCTCTAATAAGGTCTCTGGTGCGCGCGCAATCTTTCAATTCTTTGAAAAGGTTAGTATTTTTTTTTTCTCTCTATGAACCTTTTCAGTTTGTTAGATTTCTTTTGCCATTTGATCTATATAGGTTTTTTAGGGTCGATTTTTTTTTTTGAAAATCTGTTTTGTATGAATTAGGTTTCCATACTTCCTTTTTTGTTTCGAATTTGAGGTGAAATTTTAATTTTGATGATGTCTAACTATGGATTATGGGCTTAGATGAGAGATTTTGGAGCAGATTTGTTTAGAATTTAATTCAAATTTGTTTACTATGAGACACGATTGACATTATTGAGCTTTCTTTGATCATAACAAATCCAATCTTTGTTTAAAATAAAAAAAGGGGAGTGATTTAGTGTATAAAGATTCGTGAGTGAGGATATAGCACACCATTTGTACGTAGCGACTTTTAATTTTTGCATTGCTTTATTGGTTCAATAGCTTTTGGTTGGAATGAGAATAGACTATTTTTGAGGGTAGGTTATTCGGAATAGCATATTCGGTGTTTGATTGGGTTAGAATAACTATAATAGTGAATTAATTTTTTTTGTCTTATTAGAATAGGTTATTCCTAAGGATTTTGAGATTTGACTATTCTAATAAGACAAACAATAGCTATTCTTAATTTGACTATTTTAGCTATTCTTGTTTTACAACCAAACGTATCCTTAGAGAATAAAGAGAGCTCTGCTAAGAGAGTCTGGATCTGCTGAAGTAACTCAAATTTTGAGATTGTATTAGACCGTCCGATTAGAATCCGGTCCGAGATGGGATGCACAGATCACTTTATTATTGATGCCAAAGCAGATCGGACTGTCCGGATCCAAACTCAAAACTTGAGGTACCTTAGGTGATATGAATTCCTGCTAACATATTGAGACTTCCTTTTTGTCTTATATTAACAGAAATTTCATGCGTTAGGATAAAGATTAGTTTTTTTTTTATTTTTGTTTTTTAAAGAGTATCATAGGAATTAGTAGATTTGTTCATATTGGTACATTTTATGTTGATTGTTGAATGCGTGCATACAGGAGCTTAGCTAGAATTATTTTATAGGACGGGCCAGACTACTAATAATGATATTAGATATTTGTTCTTTTCTTTGGTATAATATAAAAAATTCAATACAAAAATAAAAAAAAATTATATTCAAATATAAAAATGCACTTATTTGATAATGTTTTTTGTAACTCGTATTCATATATAATAAGTAAGAGTTAGCATCATCCACATATCTTAAATAATATTTTAATAACATAAGCATGATTGATTATGTAAAATTCTTCTTTTTCTTTCGTTTTCCTTCACCACATATGCATATTTTTTTTCTAAATACTAATTATTAATGAGAACTTAGTTAATATCTCTTGACAATTTAGTATTGAAATTTTATAATGTGTATTAACATTTATTAAAAAACGAAAATACTCAAACGTAACATAACAAAAATTTATCTATGATCTAATTTCAAATATAAACATCCTACACCGGTCAAAACTAATCACCAAAAATTACAAAAAATAATGGTAAATAATTTAGACAAGGGTCAATATACTCCAAGCAAGAAGGAAATATTATATAAAAAATATTGGGTATATCCAACCAAAAAACATAATATAGAATTTATGAAAATTATCGTACAGATATTTTGTATTTTAACCAAATTATGAATGATCTGAATTATTTTTCTTAAAAGTTCGAATGATCAATTCAAGATGCTCAATTTAACATACCAAAATCTTATAGAAACTGAACTTTACTATTTTTATGGTTTTTTCAGATTTTTAAAAGATGGACTTACAATATTAAGTAAATATATTAATTTGATTATCAAAATTGGGTCTATAATTTAATTAAAAGTAGCCAGTTAGTATATACTTTTAGATTGTTTATACACACCCAAAAAAATGTAGTTGTTTTTTTAACCCTATGAAATTTCGCTATGAAATTGGAATCAGACGAGAATAGACCGAGTTGTATCGAAAATTTAGATTTTTTTCAAAATATTTTTTTGTGCTAGAAAAAAGTAAAAAAAAAAAAAAACTATAAAAGATAAGTTTGTGCAAAATTATGTTAAGACATAAGATTAAGGCAGTTGCTTATATATAAAAAGGGCTTGATGGAACTAATTGTAAATTTAAAGGCGAATAGAAACAAAGTAGTACATATATTCTTAAAAAATAATATCACTACCTTTGTCACATCAGTATGGAGAGTAAAATAAATAAAAGTATTAAAAGATGATATGATAAGCAAAGATTTCTCATGTCCATTATTTATTATAAAGTAATTTAATTGTGCAACGTCAAACACGAGTGGAAACTTGTGTATATCTTTCTTGTAAAATTATGTAAAATCTGATAACTTTTAATCAGTTAATCGTATTCATTTAGGTACCCAAATAAAAATAAGTAATAGCCTTAAATGTAAGAAAAAAGAATAAGCAATAGCTGGCCCGGCCCAACTAATCTCTTCATGTACGGCCCAATAAGTTTGCCCTTATTTCCGATTCGATCTCTGAACTCAAATTTGAGTTTGCATCTGAACCGTCCGATCAGAATTCGGACCAATCCGATCCGAGGTGAAATGCACGGACCTCATTAATATTCGTGCTAAATCAGATCCGACAGTCTGGATCTAAACTCAAAATTTGGGTTATCTCGGGTGATTTTAAATCCTTATTTCCGCAGCCGCCTAATAATCGGATCCCAAAATCACACCCGGATCCGTGAAAACCCATCTTCTTCCTCCTGATTAACTGGAGTTGGCGCTACCCCGAAAATCTCTCTTTCTTACAATCAATTTATCACATCCAGATTTGAAGGTGAGTCTCTTCTGATTCAAGGGTGACTTATTCGGTCACAAATAAACTAGAAGGAAGGAGGAAACGGCGTTACTAGGAAGGTGAGTCTCTTCCGATTCAAGGGTTTTTCTGTTCGAAACGCTCTTTAACCAGTCGGTTTGGAAAATGCGCAATAATTTGATCGAATCGTGAGGTGCGGATAGATAGATTTATTAAAATATTGTAGCAAAGAAAAAATGAACTGACCATTGCTTGCTTATACTGTGGTAGAATGTGCTAATTTGAAATTTTGAGGTTTGGTACTCACAAGCAAACAATACGGAATAAGGTAGCCCTATTCACGAAAGAGAATAATGTTAATCTGAGGGGTATTAGCAGAAATTAACAGAGTAAATTGAATTTTTGGAAAGACCTAGGTTTGACACTGGTGTATCAGATACATGAAATTTGTTAGAAATCAGGTCCCAAACAAATTTGTTAAAGACTTGATCAGTCACAAATCATGAAATTTGTTAGGAATCAGGTCCCAAATAAATTTGTTAAAGACTTGATCAGTCACAAATAAACTAGAAGGAAGAATCGGTGTTACTCGGAAGGTGAGTCTCTTCCGATTCAAGGGTTTTTCGGTTCAAAACACTTTTTAACCAGTTGGTTTGGAAAATGCACAATAATTGGATCAAATTGTGAGGTGCCGATAAGTAGATTTATCAAACGATGGTAGCAAAGCGACAATGAACTGAACTATTGCTTGGTTATACTGAGGTAGAAGGTTCTCATTTGAAATTTTTTAGGTTTGGTGCTTCACAAACAAACAATAAGGAATAAGGTAGCACTTTGCATGCTAGGGGAATAATGTTATCTGAGGGGCGATAAAAATTAACAGAGTCAATTGAAATTTAGGAAAGGCCTGGCTTTGATACTATTATATCAGATGCATGAAATTTGTTAAATCAGGTCCCAATTAGCTTTTTATCTATTTTTTCCAACTTCAAAATATTATTCTGAGGTTTTTCACAGAATATACCCTCTTATGCTCGTTAGGGTTTTGCACAAACAATGATATCTGTTTTTTTCTATTTGCAGTAAATAAATATCATTTTTTTTTGTATCTACAAAGCGACAAATGTAAATTCACAAGAAGAACTTAAAAGCAAAAGTACTTTCGATACTTACAAAACGACGAATGTAAACATCATTTTTTTTGGGAGTTTTTGGACTTTCCTTTATCTTTTCAAAAGTACTTATAGTTACATTTTTTTTTAAAGAGCAATTTATTTACTGTTATTATTATTATTTGTAAACCGGTGTGTTGACTAGGTTTTGGATAATAAAAGACCAATTCTTGGGGAATGGAATTAGGAAAGGAAATAAAAGCTTTCCTTCAGCTCCAAAACGAGGTCCAAATGGGTTTTTAATAGTGGAGTGGTCGGTTTCTGATATTTTTTGTTTTATTAGCAATTTTTTTTTTTTTTTTTTTGCAAATACACAAGATTAAATTTGATATGAATCGATCTTAACTTTTTCTTTGTTCCGTTGCTTAACAGGATTTTCAACTGTAGACCTAAAAAAATGGAGACAAAATCTGGTAAAATTCTGATTGACAATGAACTCCACAATCTAAGCAAAGATTCAGAAGTCAGAGATAAGGACCTCCAAACTGAGAGCCTCCTGGTGCAAACCCCATCTTCTGACATTAGCACCCTGACACAAACCCTAGAGTACGAAGAAGAGGTGGATTCGGGTTGTCAGACCCCAAGTGATTTCATATTCGATCCGTTTGCACCTGGCCCAGAAGAATTATGCCTTGCCCCAAAAAGGAAAAATAACACTAGAAACCCTCTGCGCAGACAACTCAGCCTCAGCTTCGACCTCTCATTTCCTATACTAGATTTGGAGATAGAATTTGAGGAATTAGAGAAGGAAGAAATTCATAATATATGCAAATCTTTTCTTGACCTAATTATTTCAGATGTCTTGGAGATATGTGAAGAGAAACTACCATCAGAAAAAGATGGTTTTAAGACACCCACAAAAATGCCTCTCCTTACTGGGTTTGCTGATACATGCCCGGGAGCACCTATCAGACCCGCTCTGAAGCTGCAGAGTAATTTGAAGCCAGAGTTGTGCAGAAAGCTGGATTTTGACTCTGATCTTGATTAGGGATCATTAGAGATGCTGTCATCAGAGGTATGATAGATGTGTTGCTAACTGTTTCGTCATATGTAAAGATGTGGTTCGTTGGGGTGGGGTTACTAATGTTGACTATGTGGGGATGTAGTGCCTTTAGATTAGTATATTGAAGTGTGTTGTAATTCATGTTATTTCTGGCAAACATTTGTCACAAAAGGTATGCATGTGCTGGATTTATTGCTGCTTCTCTTATTGCAATTTAGTTTTTATTTAATCATGTTTGGATGCAATTGTTTTGTTACGAAAACTTGTGATAATTTTAGTTGTATACACTTGTGAATAATCTGACGCCTATGCGGATCGGGTCGGGTTCTGTTGTGCTCTACCCTTACCAGATCTGGGTAACTATAGAGCAGGTCAGCTCAAAAAAAGTCTTTGAATTTTTATTCAGTTTTGCTGTAATTGGAAAATAGTCTCTGATTTCTTTTGACTTGAAAATAGTTTTACAATATCTATTGGATATATTAAATAAATAGTGTTCTTTAATAAGGAAATTATTGTAATTGTACTGAGCCAGTTAATTGGGTGTGGCTTCTCTTAGCTGTGCATTTTAATCTGGAACCTCCTACCAAAAATAACGGTTGTACCAAGCATGCTGTGACAGCGTACCAGTAAAAGAAAAAGAAAAATATGAGAAACACATGAAATGCTATCACAGCGTACCAGTAAAAGAAAAAGATATATATGAGAAACACATGAAATCTAAGTACAAGAGAAAATCATGTAAAAACAAAACCGCAAGCGTCACATAGAGAATTTACAAGGATTGTAGCCTAGAAATTTTTGGAACACAGCATGGCACTGGTTAATGCTTACATCTAAATAAATGGGTTCTTTGGAACTTTTAACTATAGTATGAGCTTTTGGAACTTTCAAATTAGTCAAATGTATTATTAAATACTTACAACAAATTCAGAACATAATATTGGAAGAGGAGGGCTCAAATGCCCCATTGCTTCATGCTCCAATCGTACCTCAATATCTTTATTTCCAATTTCAAAGTCGAAACAAAAGATCTGAACCACTCAACATGATATCCACGTTAAAATGTGCTTAGAGATCAAATTTTATATTTTTGAAATTTTTTTACTATTTTTTAAGATAAGTACAAAATCACTGTTTTTCAGAAAATTGTAGACCATCTAAAAACAATGATTTTGTACATATCTTAAAATATAGTAAAAAATTCCAAAAAATATAAAATTTGGTCTACAATCATATTTTAACGTGAATATCATGTTGAGCGGTTCGGATCGTCTGTTTGAACTTTGAAATTGAAGATAAAGATATTGAGATACGATTGGGACATGAAGCAATGAGGCATTTGAGCCCTCCTCATATTGGAAATTGGGGTGCCTAACGCGACTCAGGTTCTCTTTGCATAAAAATAAGCCATAAACGAGGTAATAATTACAAAAATACTAAAAACAATGAGACTTGAGTACCCACAAATTTGTATTACTCTATCATATTTGGAGCATTCTTTGGAATAGTTATTAGCTTCACATTTATTTATTTTTCTTTATATTCTAAAAGGCTTCACTATTATTTGAAACAGATATTTTACACCAATTCGTCATGTTTGTTGCAAACATTTATTAGAATTAGCAAGAATGGGCTAAGACAAATACTGATCAGAAAAGCAACATCTTGGACATATGTTCATTTAACAAAATAGAAGGGATTTTGAAGTTTTTTTTTTAAAACACATTTTAAAATGAGAACCAGCATTTGGTCTAGTGACTAAAACAATACTCTTAATGTGAGAGGTCACAGGTTCGAAATCTGAAGGGAAGAATCTCTTATAGATATTAAATAGTTGAGTAGTTTGACCTCCAACCTTCACTCACAAAAAAAAAAAACACATTTTTAAATTAAAAACTTCTACCTGTTAAAGCATTTGATGGAGTGGTCATTAGCATCTAATTGTTTAACGTCCGATTGTTTTATCTATAGGATTAAAAAAAATAGACATACAAAAATATTTTCATCCGTAGCATAAAAAGCTATCATTATCAGTGTCAATCTAACAGTTGAATTATAATCTCAAACTTAAGCAGGGAATTAATTTACAAAAATACAAGATCCACCCACGGAAGGAATGAAAAATTATACATTTTAATGCAATTTAATGCAAATTGAAATTTACG
Source organism: Carex kokanica (assembly GCA_025461125.1). Lineage (NCBI taxonomy): Eukaryota > Viridiplantae > Streptophyta > Magnoliopsida > Poales > Cyperaceae > Carex > Carex kokanica. The sequence continues at coordinate 1,330,008 of JAJGRX010000748.1, read as the reverse complement.
GAGCCCCTTTTAATATTGGTCGTGGATTCTAATAAGACGGAGAAGAACAAAATGGTTGCCAGTGGGTTTTATGACTTTTTATTTGCTGGGAATGAATGAAGAAGCGTGCGGAACTGAATTTGTTTGCTGTTTTGCATGTTGAATAGGCAAATTCAAGAGATGGGAATGTTTAATTTTTAAATTAAATTGTTTCTTCAAGTTCATGACTTCGTGTTGAATATGAAAATATATAATCGTAATATTTTGTTCTAACATGTTTTACAGGTATTAATAAAAAAAAAATATTGTAGGATTTATTTTAATAAGTTACTAACCGTTAATAAAATAAAGTGCATCATTTGATCTTGAGAAAAATTCAAGTCCGTTAGATCATCTACGGAAGTCCACAATTAATGATATAGAGGGAGAACCAACTTTTGGTCTAGTGACAAAAGCACATGGCTCTCATGTGAGAAGTCATGAATTCGAAATCCACAAAGTAGAGAAATTTTCTGTAATATAAATAGGAGTTTGAAGAAAACTAGTAAGCCAGACCTCCTCCTTTCATTTCAAAAAAATGATGGAGATGATCCGACCCAGATGGATTTAAGGCAAATTATCATAAGCATCTTTGGGTGTTAATGGGTACGATACGAATTGGATGCAAACATTTTCATACCATATTCATATTTAAATTAATTTTATCCATACTCATCATTACCTATTAAATATTAAATATTAGCTTACTCAAATTCTATCCTTAACTATTAAAATAATAGATAACAAAAGGAATAATAGTAATTGACAATAAATTAATAGCATATATAATTTTAATTCAAAAATATAATAAATAAATAAATATATATTTTTAAATAGTAGCTATTCCGAGTGGCCAGGTAGTAGCTGGAATAACTTGCATTTAGGTGCAAATTACGAACTTAATTTTAAATTAATTGGGGCCCACTATCCTGCCCTGTCTGTTACTCATAGCAATTATTAAAAATTAGTCATTAGTGAAGGGATTTATTGAAGTAAGATTCTATCATTCTAAGAATTGATTTTATCTAAAATACAAGTCCACCCACGGAAGGGACAAAAATGATACAAAACGCTGAAACGCAGTTATTATCAGAACGATGCTGCCTTAAATCACCCCCATTTTGCTAATAAATTACAACGGAGCATGAGTACAGCTGCATTAATAGCCTTCTTCTTACCATTTACCAATGAGCAATACAAATAAATAACAGAAAGTAATTTAATGTACAAAATATAAAATAGATTTGCATCGCAAGAAATAACACACAGCAGTATAAGGGAAGAACTATTACATTACAATAGTGATCGCCTGACATTTTCACTTTGATAAATATTAACAAATCTGTACATCCTGTAAACCTATTGTTAAGTTTTCTTTAATAACGAAAGAGAAAAAAATATGAAGAAGCAACAAATTGATATATATGCACAGCACAAACTCATTTGCTTTTCTGGTAATCTGTGAAAAAAATGTAACACATTGGAGGAAAAAAAAAAAAAGTGTAATGAAAAAATTGTGAAACGAGAATTTGACGTTTTGTCACACTTCATTGCTTTGCTTGGTTGAGTTGTCTTTCACCTTGCTGTCACCCGGCATTCAGGTCCTCTAGCGAGATTTCTCCTTCCAGGTACCGCTCAATCTGCTCAATTTCAGTCAGTATTAGGTTACAAAAATGGAGGTATAATTCAGATGCTAGGAATGCCGATACATAGACACCTTCTGTTCAGCTTTAGATAAAAGCAAGAAGTGCCAAGTTCAAATCCTTCAAGATAGGTTCATAATCAAACCATCTCATGTGAGGTGAGTGTTACAATTAAAAAAGCCTAAGAGACCATGTCCTCTCTCAGTTCAAGCTTTTACAGAAAGTAGTTCAGTAACATCACATCTGCTATTCTCCTTGAGCAATGAAAAAAAATGGTTTCAGATGATTGAATTGATTGTCAGTAAAGCTCAAATAAATTTGTCATAGCACCGTATCACCCATTTCTTTTATTGGACAAAATGATTGTACCAGGCAACACAATACACAGTGGAAGCGAGCTAATGTTGAGTACAAGGAAATAACAATTTGAGTGGCCTGTCATATATTATCCAGCTTTTGTACAAGGTAAATTATAAAGAAGAAAAATCAATTGACCTGGCCCATTCGAGGACGCTTTCTTGCCAACTCTCGCACCGCAGCAGAAGCACAGTGTATTAAGCGTGTCATGTAATATTGATCATAGTTGGTTTCAAGCCATGGGTCAATCAGTTCATCAAAGGTGCCCCCTTTTGTGGCTCGTCTAAGCAACGGCCTTGCCTGGAGAACTAACAAATTTGTTAATGATTTTTTTGTTGGGTCCCTCCTCATCTCAGTCCAATTGATTTGAGCTAATTTTGGGTCAATTTAGTAAACAAAGGGCAATATCAACAAGTTTTTAAATCTAGTGTTTATTTGGTAAAAGAGGGTAATATAGAACTCTTTTAATATTTCTCCCGCAAGCTCTGTTGTGTTCTACAAACTCTAAACCTGTCCCTCTAAGTTTAATTCATCTTAGTTAGGAAGAGAATAGAGAGAGAAACACGTAGACTGGTATTGAGACTGGTACAACATCTCTCTTTGTTTTTCTTATTAGGTTTGATCTCTCTCTTGTACAAAATGAAGATGTGTGGGTTTAGTTTGTAAGTATAAAGATCTTCATATTCATCAATTAAATGTGTCTCTGATTTTAGAATTTGTGTATTTGTTATTGGTTGTTTTCAACTGATTTGGTGTTGTTTTCTGCCTGTATCAGAACTGGTACAGATCTGTTTTTCTGCTGCACATAAGTTGTTTGTGATGATGTCTAAGTGAACTTAATTACTGGTACATGAACTCTATTTTTTTTTTGTTGTTGTTAGTTACAAGATAGTGTTCACACTGTTTAAAAATATGTATGAACAGGCTTACCCAATTAACCAAACCCTGGTCCATGTGAGGGTCAGAATCCATAATAGGTTTCCTTCCAGTGATTAGCTCAAGAAGCATAACCCCATATGAGTATACATCTGACCTGTCTGTAAATTTACCAGTTACGGCATACTCCGGTGCAACATAGCTGGATATATGTATCAAAAGAATGATTTTTAAGTAGAAATAAAAAAGTATACATGTATTGCAATTGAGAAGCAAAACAAACAAACAAACAAGTACATAATGATCAAACAATATTTGAAGTTAAATGCTGACCCCCCAATAATTCCTATTTCTCGGGCATAGTTGACATCGGAATCATTAGTAACCACAAACTTCGCCAATCCAAAATCAGCAACCTGCAGAGTTTGGCTTGTAAATATATAAACCTCAAATAAAATAGTAAAAAATGTCGAAAAATTGGAAATTTCAGGATAATAAATAAATCCATCACTATAAGGAAAAATCAAACAATATGCCTACCTTCGGCTCAAAGTTGTAATCAAGTAGTATATTTGTGGCTTTAATGTTTCGGTGAATGATTTTTGGATCACCTAAAATTAGTAAAACAACACATGCTTAAGAAGTGAAAGCAAGAACCAAAAATCACTAGTACAGAAGAGCATATCAGTAACAGTTGTGAATCTGTCATTGATAGTACCGTCACTGAAAAGTTTTCATTATTTACAAGTTTGCCACTGCTATTATCAATAATGGTTTTTACAATAAATGTCACTTATGTTTGATGTCTTTCTGTACTAGTTAATAGTGCAAGTAGGTTAACATGTTCATGACTGAAAAAAACAAAAAAAATTAGGTGTGTAGTTGGCACAAACAATGCTCATGTAGATATGCCAAACCCTTAGCAGAACCCAAAGCAATTTTCCATCTTCTATGCCAATCAAGTAATGGCCGGCCACTACCTACATAAAAGAAATTCATTTTTTCAAACTTAAAAATCAGATCAAAAGATAATTCATTTCAAAGCCATTTGAACTCAAAACAATCGAGAGTGTACCGTGCAAATGAAAATCGAGCGTCTTGTTAGGCACATATTCATAAACCAACAATCTCTGGTGATCCTTACAATACCCAATCAAAGAGCACAAATTTCGGTGCTGGACCCGACTAATCATCTCAACCTCTGCTCTGAATTCTCTGTCTCCCTGGCCACCACCCGGCTCCATTGGCAGTTTCTTAATAACAACCTCTTTTCCCCTCAACACACCTCGGTAAACAAAGTCGAATTCACCGTGGCCCAACAAATTGGACTGTGCAAAACCATTGGTAGCTAATTTAAGGTCTTCATACTTGAAGGATCCACCTGCTACAACTGATGGCGGAACAGAGGACGGGGGGAGGTTTTCGGGACTGGAGCTGGGTTTGGGTGCGGAATCAGACCCGCTTCCTCTGCTGTTGTTCGCATGCACTGAAGTAGGTGGTGTATGCAAGTAAATGACAAACAGTAGCGGATTCACTTGCCATGAAGGGGAGTGAGGCTCTGCTATGCAGGAAGAGAAATTAACCTTTATATATAAAAGCAATTAATTTTACATCTCAGATTTTACATCATGGGATCCGCAGTCCGATTGGCTCGGTCTGATATCAAGTCAGAGCCGTCCGATCCACATCATGATTCACACGGACACCTTCAAAATACGTGTGAATAAAGTGCGCACGAATCTTGATACAGATCGGACGGTATTGACCGGATATCACACTGAATTTGGTCCAATGCTCATCGGACCTCCCCTCATTCGTTACCTAATTGATGCATTGAAACATTTTGACAGCACCTGATTAAGATTGTTAGCAATCAGACCTCGTTTCAATGCGAAAGCAAGGTTTTTTGTATAACCTACTCATATTAAACATAATTGTCTTAGAGGTACATGTTCCTGATTATGAAGAAATATTGCACCTGAAGGAGGATGAGGATGATGAAATGTAGGGTCGAATTCAAACTCGTCTCTACGTCGAGGCTTTTTCTTGAAATACAAATATAATATACCAGCAATCAGAAAAGACACACTGATCACCATCACCGCAGCTATTCCAACAATCAGCCCGGATGACACTGATCGACTTGAGGTATATGACAGTGGAGGAGGCCATAGAAGCGGTGGAGGTGGAGGTGGTGAAAGCAATGGTGTCCCAGGCGGAGAAGGGGTCGCCAGTGGAGGTGGAGGTGGTGAAAGCAATGGTGTCCTAGGCGGAGAAGGGGTCGCCAGTGGAGGTGGAGGTGGTGAAAGCAATGGTGTCCTAGGCGGAGAAGGGGTTGCCATGGTTTTTTTATACCTCTATTAGCTTGATAAATTGTTTTCTGACTATTTCATGGGTATTTAAAAGAAGGGAGATTGGTCCAAGTCATGGAATAGAAGGAGACCGTATCTTCAGTACTATTTAAAATTTAAAATTTTGAGTTGGAAATCCGATTCAAGTTGACAACATGAATTCATAGAGGGGGTCCGGTCGTCCGGATCCTGTAACTCAAATTTTAAGTTTGAATCCGAACCGTTCGATCAAAATTCAAATCAATCTATGTGGATTCTAATCGGACGGTTTGAATTCAAATTTAAAATATGAGTTACTTTAAGGATCCAAATTAACGAAGAGAAACAAAATGGTGGGCCAGTGGGGTTTAATGGTTTATGACTCTTTAATTGGAAGGAAGGAATGAAGAAGCGTACGGAACTGAATTTGTTTGCTGTTTTGCATGTTGAACTGGCAAATGCAAGAGGTAGGAATGTTTCCTAAATTAAATTGTTTATTGAAGTTCATGACTTCATGTTGAATCTGCATATAATCATAATATTTTGTTCTTATATGTTTTACAGGTATTAATAATTAAAACATAAAATATTGTAGGATTTATTCTAAGTCGTCCGTTTTAATTTGGCACGAATTCCGAAATGAGCACTCTTATATTCTAAACAGGCACCGAATTGTTTTTGATTCGGTCTGAAGTAATTGTATCCTTTACGTTTTAACCATTAATTTTCAAACAAAAGTTGCATCATAGAACTCGGATTAATTCGGCTCAAAGTGATGCTCACAGTCTGGATCAAAACTCAAAATTTGAGTTAATCTTAAGTGATAGAAAAGCTAGGGTGTAATTTGCTCACCAAGAGTTTGGTGAGTACAACTTCAAAAATATATTGAATCGGTTTCAAACGACGAATTTAAATCGTTGAAATCTATGTACTTCATAAGTGATGTATGTACATGTAAAATTTTGAAAGTTTTGAATTCATTTGCTACAATGTCAAGCGGTCAAATAAATGAACCTTTTATAAGTTATTTTATAAGTTGTTTTATATATTCATTTTTCAAGATTTATTTGACCGCTTGATCTTGTAGCAAATAAATTCAAAACTTTTAAAAAATTTCATGTACATACATCACTTGTGAAGTACATGGATTTCTTTGAATAACAGTAGATTTTTTTCCCCAATATTTCTTTGATCACAATTAGCTTAAAGTTCTTAGTTGCTATAATACAAATTCTATTGTCAACAAACTTGCTCATATTTTCTAATCTTGCTCTTCTAAACTTGAGACCCAAGATAGATCATATAAATTCGATTCTTTTTTTGTATTATATAATTCAATCTGGCTGACAAAATACAGAGTAGAAAAGCCCTCTTTCTGCATCACTAATACAGAATTATTAAGTTTTTAGAAAGATAGAGATGTAGTCTTCAAATTTTATTAACTGTGATATCAATAAATTACAAAGCTTTTATACATAATTTTATTAGCATTCCACAATGGTTTCATTTTCATTGACAAAAAAAAAAAAAAAGGAGAAGAGTTCAGCAATTCGAGCTCCACAGCAATCAAAGTTGTCAATTTCGCATTTTTGGTAAATATTTTGTTAGAAGTTAACAGAAAAAAAATACAAAAATAATTTTGAGAAGAAAAGGCCATCTCCAGTATTGCTAACAGGAGAGGAACCCAAAGTAAAACAGTAGCCAAATTTAATTTCTAATTAAAGCGCCCAGAAACTGTTATCACAAGTTCATAACCTCTCTCTAACAATTAATTCCCAGATGCAGTAACGATTTTATTTCTTTTTAAATACACTCTTTCTTGCATCCTTTGCTCTCCATCTCCAACTTCTACTCCTCTCTTCTCTTCTCAAAATATAACCAAAATAAAGAAATGACATCACAACGGCTGTATGTTCATGTCGAACGTACCTTGAGAGGGCTTGCCGGTCAGGCCGAGGGGTTCGGTCAACAAGCAATCAGCGGCCTCCATGGGGATGTTTATCATGTCACTACGCTGAATGGTACGTGTTCGTTTTCATGATTTTTTTTCTTTTTACATGAGATACAAGTTCAATTCTTCAAATTATTTTAGTAACATGAAAGGCCAAAACTCATTACCATATGTACTATCTAGTTCATCTTTTTTTACCTTCTTGTTCTTGATAAATATGTTGTTAAAGAAATGAGTAAGGAACAAAGAAAAATCCTAAGAATCTTATTCAAAAAAACTAATAGGTAGTAAAGCATTTTTAAATTGTGTCATTTATTGTAGATGATGGACCCGGTTCGCTTAGGGACGGGTGTCGAAAACCGGATCCGCTTTGGATTGTATTTGACATTTCGGGTACAATTAATCTCCTTTCCGGGTTGAGGGTTTCATCTTACAAGGCAATAGACGGTCGTGGTCAACGCATCAAGTTGACTGGCAAGGGATTGCTACTGAGAGAATGTGAGCATGTGATTGTATGCAACTTGGCAATTGAGGCGGGTAGAGGTCATGATGTGGATGCAATTCAAATTAAACCCAATTCCAAACATATTTGGATTGATCGGTGTAGCTTGAGTGATTTTGAGGACGGATTGATTGATATCTCCCGTGGAAGCACCGATATAACCATTTCAAGGTAAACAAATTTAATTTTCTTTTTTTGTAAAGGAGGATGTATAATTCAATAATAATACTTTAATACGTGGAATTTTTTTAAAGGTGTTATTTCTCGAATCACAATAAGACGATGCTTATCGGAGCACGTTCATGCGACATAATCGATAGATCCATTCGTGTGACAGTACACCATTGTTTCTTTGATGGAACACGTCAAAGACATCCACGAGTCAGATTTGGAAAAGTGCACCTTTACAACAATTATACCCGAAATTGGGGTATATATGCAGTTTGTGCTAGTGTGGAATCGCAGGTTTTTTTTCATACCCATTTATCATTTTTTAGATTTTTGGGATAATTTTGATTACTAAATTGTTGCATTTTGCTTATCATGTAAACTTATTTTCTTCTTTCGAATACTAGATAGTGTCTCAGAGCAACATTTACGAGGCAGGAGATAAGAAATTGGTTTTCATGCATCTAATTGAGCAGGTCTCTCAGTGTCTCTCTTGTATTTTGAGTATATGATTTATGACCACACGTTATGATATATTAATAATATTATTTATGAAAATGGTTCAAATATCTCATGTCTTTCATGTTTTATTGTGTCTCACATTCTTTTATTTCTGTTTTTAAAGTTTAAATAGTCGATCCTAACTACTCAACATGATATTCATATTAAAATGTCCTTTAGAGACCAAATTTTATGTATTTTTTGGAACTTTTTTATTATTTTTTAAGATATTTACAAAATCATTATTTTTAGACTATCTAAAAACAATGATTAAGTACTATCTTAAAAAATATAATATTTTTTAAAAAATATAATATTTGGTCTCTAGACACTTTTTAATATGAATATCATATTGAGTGGTTTAAATCAACTATTTAAATTTTAAAAATAGAGAGAGAATTTTAACATGATGAGAAATAAAAAACATGAGACATTTAAACCTCCCTCATCACTTATAAGCATGATAATATATATTTGAACTCTAAAATTTAAAATGACGTCATCGTAGTATGATTTTGGCAACCATATTATATACCAATATATTTGTATGAAGACTAACTGTACAACTAACTAATAAATAAAATTCTTCATTTCAAATAAAGGCACCGGATAAAGATGTTGGCACATGCGGATCTGTAAAATCCGAAGGAGACCTCTTTTTGAATGACGCAAAATGCCACACAACAAATGCTACACACGATCAATCAGTCTTTGAAGTTCAAGAATACTATGAATCATGCTCTATTGAACCCGCAACACCGGATCTCGTAGAGTTCCTGAAACAATCCACTGGATGGCAACAGATTGAGTTACCCCCGAAGAGAACTTCCATTGATTCATTGGAGATGGAAAACACCGCTGCATGAACAATATTATTAAATAAATTTCAAGCGATATAATGACATGGAATAATTATAGTCATTTTTATTATGAAAATAAGTAACTATATATAGAAGAAAAAATAATTAACGTAACTTCTGCTGTGGCATGTGGGCAATGGCCCACTGGACTCACAAGCTGAGATATTGACTCGTATGTTCTGTGAATTTTGTTTTATTTAATTAAAGAAATGTTCATTAAATATTTTTTATTAATTTCTATAAATATAATATTCTGCTCACGGCTCACAAGTCACAACATCCAAAAATGTTCCTGTGATTGGGGCGACAATTGCATAGATCATTGTTCTTGTCATAATTAGAAATTATTATTTATTAAATTATTCGCCCAAATCTAAATCAGATCTCTTCAGAGAGTTATTAAGCCCGCGTAAATGAGAATTTGAAAAGCAAATATCTGTATTTATTTATCGAAGATCTTATTTTTAATTACAATATAATTTTATAAATTTTATAAATAGTAAATTAAAATATCGAAATAGTTATTATAAGACGTTCAATTTTTAATGCTACATAAGAAAAAAGGGAGGGCCTAACCTTCCCCCGCCATCCATCCTCCACTTTTCTCCCAACTGAAAATAAGTAGGGGACCACAGTAAACCGTTAATAACTGTTGAAATAAGTAGGGGACCACAGTAAACCGTTAATTATTGGGAAATAGAAGGGGACCAAAAATGTCTCCACAGCATTACAGGATAGATTGCGCACAAGTATTCACCCTTGTAAACTCAAGTATTCATCCATGTAAAGAAAAGTACTCATCTTTGAGAAATAACTATATAAGGAAACATTACCACCCATCTTTGACACGTTTTTAGAGGTGGTTTTTTTTTTGTACGTTCACTCTAACTAATTTTTCCGACGATCTGTGAGGAATTTTTCAAATCTAAAACCACGAAAGTCTTCTACACAATTTTCTCTTTCAAATGAGATCCATGATGACATACTTTCGAGTTGTCCGTTACGCAAGTATTCACACCTCGTACGCAAGTATTCATCTCTCATTGAACAAGTATTCATTCTCGTCGTGTAAGTGTAAAGAGTACATGAAGGTATGGTGGGACCGCACAACCGCGACTTCAGATAAGTAGGGGACCACAGTAATATGCGGAGATAAGTGGTGGAATTAGTAGGGGACGATTTGCGAAAAAGTATTGACACTTAACACGAGTTGTATTCATCCATATAAATAAAGGTACTCATCTTTGAGAAAGAATTATATATGGAAATATTACGACATTAAGAGCATTAATTACGCGGAGATAGTAGGGTACCACAACTGCCGTCCGCTAAAAACAAAAGAAAATGCGTAATTAAGTGGGGGGACTGCACAACCGCCATCACTAACTACCGTAGGGACCGCATAACCGTCACCGCAAGTGGAAACAACATCAAGTATTCATCTATAATACATGAAGTATTCAGATGTAATACATCAAGTATTCACCCTGATATATCAAGTATTTTTAAAAAAAAACTGGACATATCACACCCATCTTTTACACGTTTTTAGAGGTGGTTTTTTTTTTCTCCGTTCAATCTAACTAATATTTCTAACGATCTGTGAGAAATTTTGCAAATCTAAAACCACGAACATCTTCTACATAATTTTCTCTTTAAAATGAGATCCATGATGACATACTTTCGAGTTATTCATTGCACAAGTATTCACCATCATCATGCAAGTATTCATCTATCATTGAACAAGTATTCACTGTAATACATCAAGTATTCACCCTGATATATCAAGTATTCATCTATCATTGAACAAGTATTCACATGTAATACATCAAGTATTCACCCTGATATATCAAGTATTTTTAAAAAAAACTGGACATATCACACCCATCTTTTACAAGTATTCACCCTCGTCATGCAAGTATTCATCTATCATTGAACAAGTATTCACATGTAATACATCAAGTATTCACCCTGATATATCAAGTATTCATCTATCATTGAACAAGTATTCACATGTAATACATCAAGTATTCACCCTGATATATCAAGTATTTTAAAAAAAAACTGGACATATCACACCCATCTTTTACACGTTTTTAGAGGTGGTTTTTTTTTTTTCTCCGTTCAATCTAACTAATATTTCTAACGATTTGTGAGGAATTTTGCAAATCTAAAACCACGAACGTTTTCTACATAATTTTCTCTTTAAAATGAGATCCATGATGACATACTTTCGAGTTATTCGTTGCACAAGTATTCACCCTCGTCATGCAAGTATTCATCTATCATTGAACAAGTATTCATCCTCGTTGTGTGAGGCGGAGAAGGAGAGGCGGAGGCGGAGAGGGAGAGGCGGGCGGAGGCAGAGGTGGAAGGGGGAGGCGGAGGTGGAAGAGGGAGAGGGAGGGAGAGAGGAAAGAAATAGAAGGAGAAAATCTACTAATTAATTTGTAGGGACCACTAGTTAGTTAAAATTGATTATTATAGTTAGAAAAGGAAGTTAGTTAGTTGGGGGAAAAATAGGGGAAGGAATCAAGGGGTAACATATAATTACCCAAGAAAAAAATCGGGCTACTAGTTAAGCTAAGAAACAGGTCAAGAAGAAATGGTGATGACAGCCGAAGTGCCGATTTTTTTATTAATACCCTAAAAAAAACAAATATCAAATATGCCCTCAGTTTGAAATTATTTTTAAATATGCCCTAACCGCCCAGGGGTGGGGCGGTCCACTCTTCCCACCAAACCGCCCCACAGGGGGGCGGTCCAGTTTTTTTTTTTTTTTCTTTTAAGATTTGAGAAACAATATGAATGAAATTTAACAATAAAAATTCGAATTGTGTTTTTAATATTTGTTAGATTACTTCTTTTGATTTATAATTAGCAAATTTATACAAAATATGTAAGTTTTTTTAAAAACCATAATTAAAAAAAAATTGGCAAACCAACATGAATTATGGTTTGCTAATTCATGTTGGTTGCTAATTTTTTTTTAATTATGGTTTTTAAAAAATTTAAATATTTTAGTATAAATATGCTAATTATAAATCAAAAGAAATAATCTAACAAATATTAAAAACAAAATTTGAATTTTTATTGTTAAATTTCATTCATATTGTTTCTCAAATCTTAAAAGAAAGAAAAAAAAAACTGGACCGCCCCCCTGTGGGGCGGTTCAGTATACACTGGCTGACCTCCCCACAGGGGGGCGGTTTGGTGGGAAGAGTGGACCGCCCCACCCCTGGGCGGTTAGGGCATATTTAAAAATAATTTCAAACTGAGGGCATATTTGATATTTGTTTTTTTTAGGGTATTAATAAAAAAATCGGGCCGAAGTGTTTCCACCGAAATTTTTAGTTATACCATATTCAAAAAAAAACCAAAAAATTATGTTTTCTGGAAAATTCGAAAAACACCCAAGCCGTCCAATGCCCCTGCGGCCTCAAAAACTGGGAGCTGCCCAATTATCGTGTAAAAATAAAATTGAAAAGGAAAGAAAAACACTTGCAGATCCGAAGAGGAGAGCTCTTGTCTAGGAGAGAATGGGTGAAGGTGAGAAATAAATGTTTGTCTCTCGCGGGGTGTATATAGGAAAATAGGGGCCTCCACGTCAATTGGCGACCCCCAGTCTTTGGGGCATTGGGCGGCCTCCAGTCTTTGGGGCCGCAGAGGCATTGGGCGGCCCGGGTGTTTTTGGAATTTTTCAGAAAACATGGTTTTTTGGTTTATTTATTTTTTTGGATTATGGTATAAATAGAAATTTTGGGTGCTTCCATAATTACAGAGGCGGATCTACACTTAACCCAGGGTGCTAAGCCATATTTTGAAAATTTTAATCACATATGTTGAAACTTAATTGAATTTTCATATTTTTAATTTTTTATATAGTTTACCTCCCTCTTAAAATGTTAGACGTGTGCTTGTAATCTAGTGGTAAAAACTTTATTTTGTACTTTGGATATTTTGAGTTTAAATTTCACTAACTACAAATTAATAATTATACATTTTAAGTTTCAGTCCCTCCTAATCAAATTTTCTAGTTCCGCCCCTGTTGACATGAAGAAAATTCATATCAACAAAGGTGTCTCAAATTTTGAGTTCGTTATATATATATGCACAATCTTAAAGAAATCATGTACATTATAGGTTTGAACCGAATTGACTTAAATTGTGATCGGATGATCCGGATTAAAATAAAAAATAGAAATAAAGAACATGTATTTAATAACTAGATCAAGATAATTTTTTGTAAAACATTTTTCTTTATCTTTATCACTTTTTGTAAAACTTTCTTTTACAAAGAATGTTTGGTTTATTTTTCACATTTCAACGGCCATGTTGAACTTCAATAAATCAACAAGCAGATCCAAGAAAAATAAATCTCAGCCGTTTCTATATTTTGAAAAAGGAAGATTTAGATTATGCCATACTTCTCCCAGCATACTTGAACTGAACTCGGTGCAGTTGCCTACTTGCCTGTCTATTTCCGCAAAGCCCTTTCAAAGTTTCAACTATTCAAATCTGTACTCAAAAAGGAAAAAAAAAAAAGCCTTTCAAGAATTGCAATTCCCTGTGTGCCATGGGAACGGACTCTGCTGCTTTTATGAGAGAAAAGGAGCATTTTTCTTTTCCGAATCCAACTATTCAAACTCATTGAGATTTGTGCATGAAAAAGTTTCTTTACCGAAATACGTGAATGGAAAATTTTGAATCGTTGGATTCGGAAAAGAAAGACGCTGTTTTTCTCTAAGAAAAGTAGCAGAGTCAAATCCGTATGCCATGTGGGTATAGATAGGTACAGCCGTACAAAGTAGAGCCGCCGACGAGTCAAGTTGAATTGAGTTAGGCAAAATTTAAAGCCGATTCGTGATTATAACGAGTCGCATTATAATAGGGTATGTTTGGTTACAAAATAAGAATAGCTAGAATAACTCTTTTGTCATTTATCTTAATAGAATAGTCAAATTTAATTTTTTGTAACAATAGACAATTCTAATAAGATAAAAGATTTGAATTCTTTATTCTATTCTAGCTATTTAACCCCAACCAAATATATAACAAGTTATTCCAAATAGTCTTTTTTTTTAAAATACCCTATTCTCACTCCAACCAAACATACCCATAGAGAATAAATCTGCGAACCTGTTATTCAGATTCCAATAGGTGATCTTCGTTAAAATTCATGCATGAGAAAATTTATTATTAAGATTCGTACATAAAAAAATTTGACAATTAGGATCGGAATAACAGATACTTGTTATTCCATTGGAATAACAGCAGATTTAGTAGCATCTTTTATTTTTTTTCTATTTCTGATCTTCACATTTTTTTTAAACAAAATAGCGGCACTAATTTTTATATATCAATGGTTCAACTAAATCTATATATTATTAATGTTTTATATTAGATCATTAGTGATTAGTGAATCGAGTTAAACCAAGCTCAAACTTGTCAGATGAGGGACCAAATTGGAACGAGCCGGTTTGTTTTTAGCTCGTACCTGGATCTTTTTCTCGAGCTAGTCACAAGCTAGGAATTATTTTTCCATAGTAAAAAAAAAGTATATAGTTTATTCCGAGTATGTCAGTGAGTAGCAACACCATGAGCCACTTCGTTCCTGCCACAGAGGATTACGACTGTTTCAGAAACATCGCTCTCTAACCTCTCTTAGAAACCTGACATATAACCACTGAATTAAGTACATAAATAGAAAGCAATTAATAGAGATCCAAAAAAAGTTGAACACATTTAATAAGCTTAATTAGAAAACATTAATAAGGCTAAGTTAAAAAAATCACAACAAATTAACTTTGTAAGATTAGCAAAATTTACAACAATCCAGTATACTATGGGGACATGAAAGATTAAAAAAAAAAAAATTCAATTATTGTAAAGCAATGATTCGTTCTCTCTCTCTCTCTCTCTCTCTCTCTCTCTCTATATATATATATATATAGTCACGAGTGCTATACTTTTTCACGGGACCCACGATGGTATCCCTTAAAAGAGGCTAAGCATAAAAAATTAGTGCACTAAGAAAAGTATCATTGCGAATTACACATATAAGAGATCTTTATTTATGTAATAATCACAAAATCAAAACAAAACTTCATAAAAAAGGCCTGGACGGAACTAACACGCGAAGGTTTAAGTATATAAAAAAAAACTAAAAAAAAGGAAAAAAAATATATATAGAAGGGAATTATCTCTATCGTGTATGCAAGGTAACATCAAAACTTTCAAATATTCCCAAAATCTAGTACCAAATTGAAGCTACGCGGTACCAATCTGTACCGGTACAATCAATCAAAGAGATGTCTCATTGTCACATTCCTGGCTCTTCACTTTAAAATCCGTCACGCCAATCACAACACTACACGTTGAACGGGCAACGGCATGGTGCTTAATAAACCCGAGAATAGTAACCCGACCCGGTATTCTCGTGTAAGTTTCAAACGTAATCGACCCGTTGATCACATCGCTGATCAGTGTCGTCAAGTTGTCCACAAATTTAGCCGCATCAACTGTCAATGACAGCCTGATTTGTCCTGAACCGTGATTCGGTATCCGACCCGGCTCAATTATTGCCTGACCGACCTGGGTCCCACGGTACGTGAGGTTTGTCTGGCCGGAGTCGTAAGTGAAAGAAGCCCGATTGGGGTTATGCACCGATGCGATTATATCTAGGGTTATATTGAACTGAATAGACACGGCCGGGAGGGAGACACGTGGCGCAACACCGGCGAGACGTGTCGAGGTGATGGTTATGGAGGGATCGCGTACTCGAAAGAGCGTGAAAGTGAGAATCACCAAAACTATAACTAACAAGAGAATAACGATGCAGCAACCGAGACAAGCGCAGAGGCAACGGCGTTTGGCTTTTGATTTCCCTTTAGGTTTTGGAGGTGTTGCGGTATCTGTCATGGTGTAATGGAAAGAGAGAGAATTTGGTTGGCAGAGGGGGAGAGAGGGATGGGGTTTTGTTAGGGAGTTAAGAGAGAGAGGTGGTTATGACTTATGAGATGAGACGGGATTACAGAGAGATGGGAGGTGGAAGTTTTTGAATGGACGCGGAGCACTATATGAAGAGATACATGAGTTTATCTAAATGTGGGGTCAAATTGGAGGAGTTTGATTGTTCCATGAAATAAATTCAGCGTACGAGTTTGGAGAGGCGGTGTTTGAAGGGGATTACGCGGTGAAGTGAGTCGGCAGCTTCTGTGCTCCTCTTGGTGTGCTGATTCCTGTGTCATATGATGGTGATGGTTAGGGGCACAGTGACAAGATACGCGTTTTATTCGCGTTTAATTCGCGAATAAAACGTTTTTGGGTGTTTCCGAACCGAATGGCGTATTATTCGTTGACCGAATAAAACGCGTTTTTTTCAAGTTTTTTTCGGAAAAAATTATGAAATTCTGGCGAGCACAGTAATTCCCTTCCCCAGGCACAGTACAGTACGCGTTTTTCCCAAGGCAGTCAAGCACCCATCACCCATGTGAACACAGCACATTTCCATTATATATAGTTTTTACTATTTGATCTTCTATGGCCAAAAATAAGCAGTATATCGTATAGTAAATCATCGGTAATAAATTAAATATGCACTGAGATTCGTATTGTAATTCCGAATTATTTCCGAATTATACCCGAATTATTCCCGAATCACGAATTTTTGATCCTGCCGAACCGAACCCGAATTATTCATTTGTTACTATGGTTAGGGGATTTTTCATGAGTTGTTGTCGTAATGTGCTTGTAATTTATGATAGTTTTTTTTTTATAAATAAAAATTTAGTGGAAAATGATTAACTTGTAATATTGAAAACTGTAAAAAATAAATTAATAATTTTAAATTCGGTATTTGAAATATAATCTAAACCTTATGTACAGCAATTAAAAAAGTATAAGAATTTGATGCAGGTATCATCAATCAATTTGTAATAATGTATTTCTTACTATTTTGATGGATAAAAAAAATATAAAAACAGAGCGAAAAAAGTTTGTGATTATATTTCTTCCCAAGACCATCTATATGGACACAGGGACGGCTGTATTGGAAGCGGACACAGAAAGTCTTGACATGGGGGAGGGAGGTTGGGGATGTAAAATTTAATTAATGCCACGGTGCCGGGTGCCCTCACAGCAGCCCCAATCCCCCAACAAATTTAATTTTGTAGTTCGACGATGATGATGTTTCATCATGTCATGTAGTCATGTGCGTCCAGTATTATAACAGCACAAGTGATGTGGATATGTTTACGACTTTTGACTTGCTAGTTGCAACTCCCACAGGATCTGGATTTATGGCTAGAGAACATTAGAAAAAGGTACTGTTTGGGCAATTTTTTCATTTTAAAAATTTAAAAATTAATTAGACAGAAATAAGACAAATTGTTTTTTTCGATAAATAGATAGAATCAAACTATTATTAAGTCTCATATATTTTTATATTTTATCCAACTAAGTCATTGTTCACACAGTGTGAAAAATTAATGAGACCTTTAACTCAAGTGGAAAAGAAAATGAAGGAGAGGTGAGGGTACGCAAATTTCACAGTCCCATAAAACCAAATCAATTATTTGGTCTAGATAATTTCTAAATATTTTGTAACAAAGACATACTGCAATTTACGAAAACTACTATAATTGATTCGGTTCCAGAAAATATTCCAATAAGACCAAATTATTGGTTCGATCACACCTATGGGGGTTTGACAAAAAAATTCATATTATTTCTGATAATTTGATATTAAATTCCTAAAAATAAAAAAGTAGTGTCTCCGTGTCTGTGTGTGTATTGTGTGTCTCACACTTGACAAGAGAAAAGGAAGAAAGGCAAGTGCCGTAGTTGGTCGGGCCAACTTTTATTGGGTTCGATTCTTTCTCTATTTGGGGAATTTTCATGTATACCCCTCTAAAATCTGGAAATTACATATTTACCCTCTAAAATCTGGAAATTACTTCGAGTCCCCACTAAAATTAATAACATCATATTTACTCTACTAAACTTTAAAAAAAAAACTTATAAATTTATCCATTTTATTGTCTTTTCTATTAAAACTCATTTTAAATTTATAAAGTACCTATTTTATCCTTCGTCAAAAAATAAAAACTAGTAGCGTGTTTCAGTAAAATATCAGTCTTCTAATTGGTCGGTTTCCGAAGACAAATAAGTTGTTTCTCTACTTATTACGCTTACACAAGCATATACCTAGATTTTATTGTGTAAGCTTTAGAAGTAAATAAATGACTCATTTGTTCTCGAAAACCGTCTAATTAGAAGACTTATATTATTCTAAAACATGTTACATAATTTTTTTAACGAAAGATAAAATATGTACTTCATAAATTTAAAATGAGTTTAAATAGAAAAGACATTAAAATGGATAAATTTGTGAATTTTTGAAGTATATGATATTATGAATTTTAGGGATATACATGAAATCCCCCTTCTTCTTCTTTTGTAGTCTATAAATAAATTAAATGAAAATAGTATTTAGGATTGCATCGATATTACAACT
Organism: Carex kokanica; assembly: GCA_025461125.1. NCBI lineage: Eukaryota > Viridiplantae > Streptophyta > Magnoliopsida > Poales > Cyperaceae > Carex > Carex kokanica. Next base: position 1,311,285 of record JAJGRX010000748.1, on the reverse strand, counting down.
CTTTAAACAATGCTAACAGAATTTAAGCTTTTATAAATAAAAGAAAATAATATTTAAGATCACATCAGCGCTAAGAGCATCCACGTCCCAGCAACTCAAATAAGTTTATAAATAACTGTTAACTACTTTTTAGAAATTAAGGTCTCTAAAGTTTCTAACTCTCACATTCCTGAAATTAATTTTAGAGTTTCTATTCAGCCACGTCAACAATAAATTAAAAATGAGAATTAATTTGAGCCAATCATTTAGCCAACATGGAGTTTATAAATAGCTTCTTAATAATAAACTTTACTACATAGTTTCTAAATAAGAAACTCTCCCACATCTCTAAAACTGAATAAGAAACTGCCATGTCAGATTAGAAACTCTAATAATACTAATAATACCAGGATGTAGATGCTCTAATATCTTTAATAAAAAGATTTAAACAATGCTAAAAAAAATTTAAGTTTCCAGATGTTTCACACTTTTAATTATATTATAAATCAAAATTCAGGCTTAACCTCGTTGACTTACCGAAATTTTTATTAATAACCCCAAACAAAAGAAAAATATCAAATCTAACCCCAACTTGAAATTTTTTTCAAAAATGACCTAACCGCCCCATGATTGGGCGGTTCACCCTACCCACAAAACCGCCCAATCATTGGGCGGTCCACACGGCCAAGCAAACCGCCCCATGGTGGGGCGGTTCACTATGCAGACTATAAATTCCCAATTTTGCCTCTCCTTCTCACACTCTCTCGCCCTCGCCCTCGCCCCAATCGTTCTTCTTTCTCTGCAGGTAATTTTTTTTTTTATTAGTTTTTATTATTATTATTTTATTATTTATTTTACTATGCATTACTGTAGATACTGTAGATTACCGTAGATACTGTAGATTACTGTAGATTACTGTAGATTACCGTAGATTACCGTAGATTACCGTAGATTACTGTAGATACCGTAGATACTGTAGATTACTGTAGAATACTGTAGATTACTGTAGATTACTGTAGAATACTGTTTATTACTGTAGACTACTGTAGATTACTGTTCATTTTTTTATTTTATTTTTTTAATTAATTTTATTAAATATTTTTTTTTAATGTTGTTATTTACTAATAATTTAACTGTGTACTATTATTTTGTAACTGATAAAAGTTTGTTTATTAATGTAGATAAAATGTTGGTTACACTATATGTGGGCGGGAAGTTCGAGGTGGGTGTGGAGGGAGTTCGTTACTCGAAAGATCCGACCCATGGCTTTGAGGTAAATGAAAACACCTCATTTCTGGAACTTAAGCAAATGGTATTCGAAAGGATTGGTGTAACCCCTAACCGGTATGACATAGATTTGGTTACTCGGGTTGACGCAGGGCGGGATAGACCTTACTATGTAAAGTATCCAATAACAAATGAGGATGGTTGGAGATGTGTTTACAATACTTTTCAATCTACGGGTACCCCGATAATGGAGTTGTATTCCAGAAAGTTTCTGCATCGGACCAGGGTTGGACCTTCTACAGACCATACAGGTTATGATAGCCCAGTGCAGCAGCACTCGGGTTTTGACCACTCGGGTAACCAAAACTTGGGTCATGTATCACCGTCTGAACCGCACGCACCACCCGTTCATACTGATTACACTGCTGATTACACCACTGATTATACCACTGATTATAGCACCGACCTACCACCACCACCACCTCCACCTCCTATTCAACCCGTAGTAGAAGCCAGATTTCCTTCTGTACCACCGTCCGTACCTATACTTGTACCTGTTATTGTTCCCCGGAGAGATGCTATGCTGGAGGCCGAAGGGGTTGATGCCATACCGGAACGTGAAATTAACTCGGGTGATAGTTGGGACGGGGATTGGGATTCTGATCACTTGTCAGACGGTGATGGAGATTATTTACCCATGCAGGACAGATTTCCGATCAGAGGTCGGACAGACAGGCACCCGGTAGCCACATTCAACGATACCACTGCTTTTGAGGAAGCAGACATAAGCTATTTTGGGAAGCGTGTCGTTTACACCTCAGAGCTTGCTCCGGACCAGGTTTATACCACCCTAGATGAACTTGTGAAGAAAATATACGAAGTTCATATCCGCAGCAACTGGGAGTGCAGAATACAAAAAAGGGAGTAAAAAAGGTTAGTTGTTGTTTGCAAAGACTCACCGCGATGCGAGTTCCGGCTGTATGCAACCCCTGTGGATAGGGGGGCGTCATGGATAATTAAGAAATATGAACCCCCACATACATGCAAGTCTGCGTCGTCAAGGACAGACCATTCACAACTTACGGCATCACTTATTGCCGATGTAATTGAGCGAGATGTTAAGGAGGACCCGTCGATCAGCCTTAAGGAGGTCGGTAGAGCGATGAGACGCGCTTACGACCATGTGACCCCAAAATACAACAGGTTGTGGAGAGGGCGTGAACTTGCGATATGCCGACTGTTCGGTAGTTGGAAGGATTCATACAACTTGCTTGCACCACTGCTCCAAGCCATAGCAAGTACAAATCCCGGCATAAGGTATGAATGTTGGAATGTTACCGATCCCGATGAGCCCGACCAGATACTGTTCAAGGCCATAGCATGGGCGTTTGGTCCGTGCATTCAAGCTGTGCCATATATTAGACCTGTTATCAGTATAGATGCATGCTTCTTGTCTGGCCGTTACGAGGGGAGGTTATTGATAGCATGTGCATATGATGCAGAAAACCAGTTGTTGCCTTTGGCATTTGCAATTGTCGAGAAGGAGGACGGTGAAAATTGGGGTTTTTTCATGAGTTTTTTGCGAAGAGAGGTGGTTGGGAACAGGTTCTTCTGCGTCATATCAGACCAGCACAAAGGAATCAAATATGTCTTTGATCGAACAGATTTCGGTTGGTCGACAGCGCAGGGCGACTGTGTGCACAGGCTGTGTATGCAACACGTTGCAGACAACCTCTACAAGCATGTCAGATTCGACCAATGGGTTGCAGATACATTTAAAATTGGATGCAGAAGGAAGAAGCCAAGGAGGCTGGAAGAGATGTTCAAAGAGTTTGCCAAGGTATGCACTGAACTTCTTTTTAATATGGTTATTTAACTTCTTTTTATATTAGAAAAGGGAGAAGGCCCCACAAGCGTGCTGTAATGACAATGGATCAGATGCAGGGTAGGCGAATGGGACATCAGGCTCGCCGTTCAACTTGTGACAGGCAGCGAGCAGGTACATTTCATTTTATATTTTATAATTCATTTACATTTCAAGATTTCAATAACATACCATTTTTGGTGAACTGGAATGCAGATGCCATCAACGAAGCCAACGAAAGAGAAAATGCTAGAGTTGTTGCGGAGGCAACCGGTAGCGGTAGTAGTCATGCAGAGGCATCCGGTAGCGGTAGTAGTGTCGCACAACAGACTGGAAGCAGATCGAGAACTCGTCGACTTCTAAATTTGTTCGGTCGTCGTCGCTAAATTTGTGAACTGATTTAATTAGTAGTTTTGTAACTATTTTTGTGTGCTTCATTTTTGTTATTTTCATAGCGCAATTAAATATACACAAATTGACAACATAAAAATATTTACCACGTTAGCCAAATCGACAATCAATACAACAGCCGTATAATCGACAATTATTATAAAAGAATCGACGGTTCTACCGTCAGACGACGCATCCAAACTCAACCAAATTTTATTTAAAATTACAATAAAAAAAATATATCTTACAAAAATAATACAAACTTATCATAAATATATATCTTAATATATGTTGTAAATATATCTTAATAAAAAAGATATCTACACAAAAAAAAAATATATATCTTATAAATATATCCTACTAAAAAAATATCATAACATATCTTTAAAAAAAAATAATAATAATAATAATAATGGTTAACCGCCCGATTAGGGGGCGGTTTGCTTGGCCGTGTGGACCGCCCAATGATTGGGCGGTTTTGTGGGTAGGGTGAACCGCCCAATCATGGGGCGGTTAGGTCATTTTTGAAAAAAATTTCAAGTTGGGGTTAGATTTGATATTTTTCTTTTGTTTGGGGTTATTAATAAAAATTTTGGGTTGACTTACCAGAGAAAGAAATAAAATATTTGTATTTTATTTTCTTGGAGCTTTTTTTTTTATAGAGGATTGATATATTTGTAAAAAGAAGGGGACTACTATTTTAAAGATTTGTGTTGCAGCGTTGGTATTCACATTTGCGAAACAAATTCCTTATAAATATAATACATTCAATTTTATATTTTGAATCTCTTATTATTAATAACATTTTGTTCAACCGTAATAATTTACCAAACAATTATCAATTAAATTTTAGATATATTATCAATTAAATTTTGTATAATTTGAAAATCAATTAGTCATCCATCCAACAATTTGAAGAATTAACTATTCAATTTTATTGGTACTTAATTGTGAGAAAAAAACCTCATATCTCCATTTCATTATTAAGCACGTTGGGTGTCCGATCCGCCAACGGCTACGATTGAAAGATTAATTTTTGGATTTAATTTCAGCTCTCCAATTACATAATCTATCTTCTTTTGATTAAATGCATCTGTTTTATGTGTAAAAGTTTAAATTTAGTTACAAACATACTCGCCACACATATCGCCATATGATGCGTTATAATTAAAATTAAACATACTCTAAAATTTAGCAATATAATTATTCGTTTCCTTATTTATTTGTTTTCTTATTTCTCCATCTCCAATTGATATTTTCTATATGGCGGATCATAATATTCACTTCCTTATTTCTATACATATTACTGTGATAAATCTATAATATATTTCTAATTTTGTTTTTTTTTATGAAAATTTGTCATTTTGTATGAGAATTTATTTTTGTTATCTTATTATATATTCCGTTGCAACGCACGGGCACGATACTAGTTGTAATTAATTTTTTGGATTTTAGTAACTATTTTAATAGACAAGCTATCTAAACTATAAATAATACAGTTGTAATTAATTTTTTGGATTTTAGTAACTATTTTTATCAATTATCATAGTTATAAATGTGGGTTACTTCCCAATATCACTTGTTTTACTTTTATCCCAAATTAAAATTTTAGTTTTGTTGCAAATAGGAGGGAAGAAATTCATATTTGTGAAATGTCTTGTTTATATATTAAGTTAGAGGAGATACTTTGGTCCTTCACTCAATAAATTTCAGAAATATACCTCTATTTATATTTTTTGAGAAAAAAATAATATAAAAATATACTTAAGTTACCAAAAAAATTTTAATTTATATCCCATCCTAAATTATTTTTCCAAAATATACTTCTATTTCTATATTTTTTTTCTAAAAATAATTAATAATTACATCTCATTCTAAAATACACTTAAGTTACTGTAAATGCGTGTAACTAATTAAGGTGGATGCTTGCATGTTGTACAATTATCTCTTAAATGTTTAATTAACTTTTTGGTTTTACAATTTCATTTTAATATATTAAAAATACAAAAGTGTAACGAATAGTTAGTAATTACTCCTATCATTATTAATTAATATATTACCATTCCATTTGTCTACATATCATAATTGTAATTAATTAAATATAAATATCGGAAGTGAAATTTAACTTATCTCCAAGTCAAGATTTTTAGGTAATTGTAATTTGTTTTACGATTTATCCAAACTGGTTTTAAAATGGACCCATACTTACATGAGTTTGATATAAAATTTGGAACCAAGCGTACTACAAAAGTACAATGCATAGTGAACTTTGATCTGTACTATATATTCTTATTTTTAAGGTTGAAATAGTCGATCCAAACTGTTCATTGTAATTTCATATGAAAATGTACTTGGAGACCAAATTTACTTTTAAAAAAAATATATTTTACTATATTTTTAGATAAAATTTGTGTGCATCTGCTTTAATTTGCGTGTGCATATGATCGTAAGTTCATTGTAACATTAAGATTCGTGTGCTTTACATTAAAATTCGTGTACATCTGCTTTAATTTACGTGCGCACAGATCTTGGTACTGATCAGACGGTGTTGGCACTAATTGAACCAAAAAGTAGATCTGATGCCTACTCATATCAGTATATCCTAAAGGAGAAATTTTGATTTATAAATTATAAGAAAAGTAATCATATTTTTTGAAAATTTCTATATTTACGAGGACCGCAGTTTTAGTGACATATTAAATGCACTGTTGGGTCCGCAGCTTTAAATTGTTGTCGTGATAAATATGAAAATTAAAAAAAGTGGTTATATTTTGTTTATATTTTTTTAAAGATGAATGAATTTTTTTGGAAACATCATTGCTATGCCTCCGATTGGGAACTATGATAAATCTCATTGCACGTATGACAAATGGGTCCCATTTAATTTAAAAATTTAATGACAGACTGTCACTAGAAATTTGCTCCTTTTGTTTTGGTGAATCTCGTGATATATTTTTCATACTATTTATTAAGAATTATCAGCAATAAACTTCACCCATTGGACGCCACTCTAAATTGAATCTTGATAGAAAATTTGCAACCAACCGTACTATGAAATTGTGTAATAATTAATTAATTAATTAATAATAAATTAAGAGTGTACATCAGTTTACGTCATTCTTCACAATTCACTCTAGATAAAGAAATAACTTAAAATTGTTCCTTTGAGAAAGGAAATATTTAAAAGGTATTTCATTTTCCCTTCAATTTGAATTTTGAATGAGAATAGACTTATCTTCTAACCCCAATTACACTCAATAGGGACTACCAAATGATCTGTTTTTGGACTAATTTGATTTCTATGCCTCATCAACCGCATTATATAAATTAATGAAGAAAGCGGAACTGGTCAAACTGGATTATAAATGAGCAAAGTCGAGTCGAGTTAGACAAAGTTTGAACTAGATTCATACTAGAATGAGTTGAGTCTGACTTTAGCTCAGCTAATCACAAGTCCAGCCGAGCCAACGTGTTTTTACTGTTTAGTCCATTGTATTTGAGAAAAGAGTGAGGCTACGGTACTATGCATAGCACAGTTTGGTCTGTGCTATGACTCAATATTTGAGTTTTCAAAATTCTAACGGTCGATCTGAACCGTTCAACATGATTATATATTGAATATGTACTTGCAAACCAAATTTTACATTTTTTCTAATTTTTGTACTATTTTTTTAGATAGGTAGAAAATCACTTGATCTGAAAATTCTGAACAATCCAAAAACATTGATTTTCTACCTATCTAAAAAAATAGTAAAAAAATTTAAAAAAATGTAAAATTTTGTTTGCAAATACGTATTCATTTTATAATTATGTTGAACAATTCGGATCGATAGTTAGAATTTTGAAAACTCAAATATTGAGCCGTAACATGAACCAATCCGTGCTATGCATAGTACCGTAGCCTCACTCTTGAGAAAATATCCTTGTCCTTTGGTCTAAGCACGTAAAGTGAAAGTCATCAAATAAGAGTATAATAAGGCACATTGGGAAATGCTAGAAAGTAGAAACTGACTTCTCACCTTCATATGAGTTTGTTTTCTGCAATTATTCAACAATTGCACAGCAATGTATATGATAATATTGAAAAATCTTCAATGTCTTTTTTGTAGCAAAAAAAAAAGGACCCTTCAATGTTAGTTACTTTATTACTTCATCATTATACATATTGTGTTTGTCAATAAAATATAATAGTCTTGAAGATTTATTTTAACCGTGGGAGGTACAAACGAGCCATTATTAAAAATAAAAAAAAGTTGCATGTTGACTTGCTATCTATTTCATTTTTGGAAGCAAGTGTTACTTCCATCTGAACCCATAAACATGAGATTTATTGTTGATTTTTTATCATCAGCGGTAAATCAAAATTAATGATTTTTGACAATCTAAATGTAGGTGATGCAACATAGAAAAGGAGATTGAATCCAGAATCATTTATTTGCTTCTTGGAATGTCTCATTTGTTTGCTTCTCATTCAAACGGTTCAACAAACCAATGCACATGCAGTAAAAGATGCGTGGGATTTGCACGTTAGAAATTTATTGCAAAATTTAACAAATTTTAACATGTATTTATTGATACTGCTATTAATATCCAACAAATTAATTTCTTTTTTATTGCATATTTTACTAGAATGCATTTGGTAAGATTTGTTAAGATACTGCTTTTGGTAGAATTTCCAACCTTCAATTTTACAAACCTAGAACCATTTCTAGGAAAAGAAATTCATAAATTCATAAACTGGGCTGATAACACTTGAATTAGTTTAACAACAAATAATCAAATTCATAAACTAAAATGATATACAACCAAAATTATACATCATGTTATTTTGAATCTAGCCTTGAAAGGAGACATCCAGTGAAGTGCTAAAAGACATGCACTTCAATATACTCTTTTACTATTTTTGTTAAACAAAAGGTTAGAACTGAGATTTGTCGAGGCTGTCAAAATAAGGATGCGCCATGGCGTCTTTTGCCGATATCCTCTCAGCCGGATCATACTGGAGCATTCTCTGCAAATTTAATTAAAAAAAATACATGACGATAAATTAAATAATTAAATGGAATAGCAAAGGAAAAATATGAAGTCTGGTACATACAGAGAGTAGATCAACGCCATCTGAGTTTATCGCTGGTACGGCACGTGCCAGATTTTGAGGCGTCCACTGTGGGTACACATGCCAGTCCTTCAGAGTAGTAACTCCTGGCCATTCCTTCTCTGTTGGTGTGCCTAACAGCCTACACACACACACACACACACACACACAAAGAAGATATGCGTTCAGATCAGCAATTTGAATATCATTTCTCGAAACAGTACCAGCCAGGCCCTTAAGGGGACTGGTACTACCACTGCAGTACCAGATTAATGAATTATCAATTTTACTATAATATGAAACAAAATTTGGCACCTGAAAATGTGGAGTAATTGCTGTAACTCAGAGTCGCCAGGAAAAAGAGCTTGTCTTCTCACCATTTCAGCTGCAGTTCATACATTGAAGGTCATGTGCATCAATTAAAATTAATTGATTTGGTAATTGGTATGAAACCCATAACTTGTTGGTTGAAACCAATTACAGAATCAAATTTCTGTTCAGTATGTTTAGGCAAAGTTCTAAAAATGTAAGTTATGAAAGGTTGGCATTTAACATACCAAAAATGCATCCAACCGACCACATATCAACCCCAGTTGAGTAGTGGGTTGTACCAAGCAACACCTCAGGAGCTCTGTACCACAATGTAACGATCTAAAATGCCAAAAATGTTTTGAATGTAATTGTTAGAATTATAGTGCAATACACTAGGATCAGGGTTTTGAAATAGAAAAAAATCATGTACCTCATGAGTATAACTTTTCATTGGGAGGGTAAAAGAACGGCCAAGGCCTAAATCGGCAATTTTAAGTATGCCTTTTTCTTTGTCAACTAAGAGGTTTTGAGGCTTTAGGTCCCTGTTTAAGTTTTTTATTAAGATAAGATCAAAATTAATAATTTCAGAAGAAATAAATAAAATTAGGAGGAAAGTAGATACAAAAGATAAAAAAATTGGGATATTACCTGTGAAGCACACCGTGCTTGTGGCAGTGGGCCACACCTTTACACAACTGGTACATGAAGCTCTACAAATTTACACAATCAGAAAAAATAATCAATCAATCAATCACAAAATTAATATTTTGATGGCCAGAGAAATTAAAGAACAAAGAAAATGAAAGGATACCTTGATCACATTAGGAGGTAGGGGTCTGGCACTGGGCCCCTTTCTGTATGAATCGATGAATTTCTTCAAATCAGTATCTAAAAACTCAAAAACAAGGTACAGAATTGGCTTGCCATTTTTCTCTACATGCTCCACACAAAGCAATCTGCAATCAAAACATGATGAAATCAGTACAAATTACACAATTTTTGTTTCTTATCGGTAATGGTCAATTTTGCATTTTTTTTTCAAAAGAAAAAAAAATGACTACAATTGTATATTGACATTATTAAAGAGAAGTTTCGAGTAAAGAAAATCAAGCCTTTCTGAAACAAACCAACTTTTTTTTTTTCTTCTTTTTGCCAATTTCCCTGTTCTCCCCTTACTCTTCAAATTTTGCAGTTTGTCAAAAAAAAAAAAAAAAAGGAAAAAAAGAAGAAGAGAACAACGATAAAAAAATTGGGAAATCTAAAGAGCAACCGTTCCAAGCAAAATTAAAGTTTTCTAAAAGAACCCAACTCTTCTCTTTTGCAATTTTCTTCCTCTCCCTTATTAACACCCATCTTTCTCTCAATTAAACCAAACCACCAAAGCAAAACAACCAAACGAAAAGCAGAAAATCAAAGGATTCATCCAGTACCTGACGATGTAGATGCTCTGAGAGAGCAGCTGGAGGATAGAAACCTCACGGAGCGCCGTTGGAGGGATCCCCTCCTCGTCCATCTCCAGTCGTGTCTTCTTCAACGCCACCAGTTGCCCCGTCGCCTTGTCATGCGCCTTGTACACCTTGCCATAGGTTCCTTCTCCTACCTTCTCCAGCTTCTCGTATTTCTCCATTGCTCGTCTCTAGTTCTCTGATTCAGTCGATGTCTTGGGGTTTGTTTGAAACGGAGTCAAGGTTAGAGAATATAAAAGGGATTGTTTGCCTAAAATAAACGGGCCGATCAAAAAAGGCAACTGAGTAGTAGTGGCCTAAAAGATCCCATCGTGTATGGTGAATTAAAGTTGATCCAGTGTTTCTTTTATTTGTATAGGATATCTGTCTAGTGGACTGTTACATATTTGGTAAGAGAGTTAGAAAATCAGAAAACCAGAATTTGCGGAATATAATGGAGAGGAGCGGATTTAATCAAACGGTCGAATTTTTTGAAATTTGGACGAGGGTCCCAGAGAAACCACCGTTAGGAAGCATGCGTAATTTGCAAGTTTAATCAAATACAAATTGTTATTATAGTGGCAATCCGATCTTCTGATAACTGCAAAAAAGATGACTTCATCCATATCATTCAAGAGCTCTATTTGATTAATAAAAAAAGTAAATTTGAATGATATGTGATATGTTCCCTTTTAATGACGAATGTACAAGACATTTGATGAAAGACTATTTTATAGATGGGCATATTTTATTGAGTCCAATTCTGTTGCTTTTCTGAGAGAAAAACATGAATCTATTTTTTGAATCCAACCATTCAAATTTGTCGAGATTTGTGCATGAAAAAGTTTCTTTATCGAGATACGCGAATGGAAAAATTTGAATGGTTGGATCAAGAAAAACAGGTTTCTTTCGGAAAAGCAGGAGAGTCCATTTCTATTTTATTACAAGCCAAGGTAAGAGTTGCTTGGTCATTTTCATAATTTTAATTTTTTAATTATGTATGTTGAAATTTAATAAAAAATATTATTTTAAAAGTATTTATATAATTCAGTCATTCTTATAAAATGTTAAATGTGTGCAAGTAGTTTAGGATTTTTTATTTGTACCCATAACTATATAATTTCTATTGGAGTGAGACTATGGTACTACGCATAGTGCGGATTGGACTGTACTATAGATCAATATATTTGTTTTTAAAGTCCAAACATTTGATCTGAACCATTCAACATGATATAAAATGTACGTACATACTAAATTATATATATTTCTAACTATCTTACTCTTTTTTAGATATGTAAAAAATTACTTGATTTAAATATTCTCTATACCATTCAAAAGTTGCGATTTTCTAACCATCTAAAAAAATAGTAATTTTTTTAAAAAATTGTAAAATTTGATTTGCAAGTATATTTTCATATGATGATCATTTTGAACAGTTCAGATCGGTTGTTTAAATTTTAAAAACAAAAATAATGATTAATAGTACGGATTAATATAATATGTGCTACGTATATATAGGTACCACATCCTCACTCTTTTTATTGTTATGATTAGATAGTTTTCTAACATTTTATATAAGTTTTTTATTTAGCAATTTACGACAAAAGATTAATTCAGTATTTTATATAGTTTTTTTAATTAGATATTTATGACAAAAATTAATTTATACAATATTTTACATCGTTTTATTTAGTTATGATTTATATTCTTTAAAAAATAATGAAATCATCAATTATTATTTATATTACGTAATTGATGTTTTTAATATATTTATGTGTTTGTTATATTTTTTAATATAAAATTATCAATTTATTTGAGTATTATTATTTCGTTACCGTTGATTTTATTGAGAACTCCGTCTCATAAAAAGAGAAGGACGACAACTAAAGAACTAATAAGATCCTTTGGATTTACAGTTATATCGACCTAAAAATTTAAATCTAGTTGTCTTTTACAACTCAAAAGTAGTATAAATCCTTAATTTGTGTTGCTTGATGCAGTAATGTAGTCAGGATTTGAGTTAGAGGTGGACAAAACTGGGTTCGGGTTTTATCCCTAATTCTCATGTAAGTGGGCGTCCGATGGGCATCCGACCAAAATTAGTCTGATGCCCGCACATAACCGTCCAACTCGCTTCATGATTTGCACAAATATTGAAGCGAAACATACGGATCATAAACAAATCAGACGGTTCCGAGCGGGTATCGAACCGATTTGAGTCTAATGCCTATCAGACGCGCCCCGCTTCCATGTTGATTTTCATTCTCTGGGCAAATCAGTTTCGTTTTTTTTTTTAAACGGGCTGTTGCGAAAAAGTGGGCTACGATATTCTAGCTGTTTTTGCACAAAATAAAAAAGTTGAGTACTGAGTTGCAAAATTTTCGGGAGGGGGGGGGGGGGAATTTTACAAATTGCTCTACTTTTCAAAATTTTCAAACAAAATGCCCCTCCTCTAAAATAATTAACAAAATGCCCTTGTGGGGTCCCCATTTCTCTCTTCTTTCCCCTCTCTCCCCCTCCCTCCTATTTACTCTCATCAAATTTTAGCACATTTCACATTCTATGTCTATCTCTTCCTCTTTCTCTCTAAACCCAAAATCTGATAACAGATTTGTCTCTCTTTGCATCAGTTCGTCCCTCTAAGCACCCGTTAAGTTCTCGTTTGACGATAGATGGAATTCACAATCAGTTAGTATCTCTATTTTCGTATTTTGTATCAATATTATTGGTTTATGATATTTAGTTCTTGTTTGCTTGGAATCTAATACGTGATTATATTTATAATCATTTTCAATTTTAATTTTTTATTGAAAATCTGTAGTCAAACGAAAGGATTTAATACTATGTTATTTTCAATCATTTTCAATCCGTTAGTCTAAAGAATTTAATCTATAGGTTTAAGAGTCAAAGAAAGGGCCAAAAATTTCCATTTTTCGTGAAATCTAGATAATTAACAATGAGAATATATCTATAAACTTTGAAGTGAAAAAAGATTTCCAATGATTTTCTTTTTTCAAACAAAATGACACATAAAAATAAAATACAAGCCCAGTACGTGATTTTCAATTAGACTTGTTTAATGATTATTATATAATGTTGTTCTTCACATTTTTAATTAGACTTAATTTGTTTATGTGAAGGATTATGGATAATGATTCACTTGGTTATTTCACAAGTTTGTTAGAAAATGATATTGCGATAGATGACGCATTGTCATTCAAATGGTCCAGTGACTCGAGTGAATATTCTTCAAAAGAAGAGTACTCTAATTCTGATGATAGTATTGGTGAGGAGACTGAAGTTGAACACAATGGTGGTTTAGTGAACATAGTTGCTGCAGTTGATGTAAAAATTTGTTGCATGTCTACAATTTTTTTGTTGCATGTTATGTGCTCATTAAAGTCTAATGAGAGATACTAAAATTTGATGAGAGTAAATAGGAGGGGGGGGGGGGGGGGGGGGGGGGGAGAGAGAGGGAAGAAGGGAGAAATGGGGATCCTAGAATGACATTTTGTTAATTATTTTAGAGGATGGGTATTTTGTTTGAAAATTTTGAAAAGTAGAGCAATTTGTAAAATTTCCCGCGGGAGGGGGGGGGGGGGTAACAGAGGTAGGTAGGTGAGAAACTAGCAGTAGACACACCTTATAAATCTATACTAGTATCGTGCCCGTGCGTTGCAACGGAATATATGATAAGATAACAAAAAGAAATTCTCATACAAAATAATAAATTTTCATAAAAAACAAAATTAGAAATATATTCTAGATTTGTCACAGTAATATGTATAGAAATAAGGAAGTGAACAAAAAATTGATTTGTATTGTGATCCGTATAGAAAATTTCAATTGGAAAGGGAGAAATAAGGAAACAAATAAATAAGAAAACAGAGAATTATATCGCTAAATTTTAGAGTATGTTTAATTTTAATTATAATGCATCATGTGGCGGTATGTGTGGGGAATATGTTTGTAGCTAAATTTAAACTTCTACACATAAAACAAATGCATTTAATCAAACAAAGATAGATTATGTGATTGAAGAGCTGAGATTAAATCTAAAAATTAATCTTTCAATCGTAGCCGTTGGAGGATGGGACACCCAACGTGCTTAATAATGGAATGGAGATAGGTACCAACTAATTTACAATTTTCAAAAGTAGAAAACTGCCTACTCCTATATAGAGTTGGTTTCGCCTTATATTAAAAAATACTGTGTATTTATTTTTAAAAACCTTGACAGCTGCTGTAAGAATATTATGTATTAATACTGTGTATTAAAGGAAGTCTCTAATTCTCTACAATAATGTAAATTTTGAATTTGGAATTTAGATCACCCGATCAAAATTTTGACAAATTTGAAAATTCACAATGTTTCTTCATATTCATGCTAACTCAAAATAGACGGTCTCAATTGTTTCTGCAGTAATTTAAATATTTGTATCAATTCGAAACGAACGGTTCAAATATTTATGCAGTAACTCAAAAGAGGCATGATGTTATAAAGCAAGTGGACTTGAATTCTATGCCAATTCCGTTTGATGAAAAGTAAATTTTTTTCTTGAAGAGGCATGTTTACCGTTCTTTATTTTCTAATAGCAGTATTAAAGTCAGTCAGGCTTTTTTCGTGTCTAAATTGGTTCTTTTAGGATCTACAACTTAGAAAATATTTATGAATTGTAGGAATTGTTGTTCATAATACTTTTACGAATTGCATTAAAGAAAATTAGTTTTGAAAGTAATTCTTTGTAAATTTATTATGACTCGCGTGAGTTGTGACAAGTCAGACCAAAAAATATTTTTAGTTGTGCAATTTTCGTTAGTTGTTGAAAGCATGTAGTGATATATGCTAGGGCGTATTAAATAGTGAATATGTTAGTGGGATTACTTATAAATGCATGTTTTATATTCTTGAACCTGCATTCAGTCTTTAATATCATTTATGTAATGTAATGTGATCAATCAATTTAGATTATTTATCAAATCCAATTATATTATTCTAGTAGGTATGTTTGGTTACAAAATAAGAATAACTAGAATAGTCAAATAGAGAATAGTTGTCGTTTGTCTTATTAGAATAGTCAAATCTCAAAATTCTTAGGAATAACTTATTCTAATAAGACAAAAAGTTTGAATTCCCTATTACAACTATTATAACCCAACTAAACACCGAATATGCTATTCCGAATAGCCTAATCTCAAAATAATCTATTCTCAACTCAACCAAACATACCCTTAAGAGTATGTTTGATTGTAAAACAAGAATAGCTAGAACACTCAAATCAAGAATAACTATTGTTTGTCTTATTATAATAACCAAATCTCAATACTCTTAGGAATATTCTATTCTAATAAGACAAAACATTTGAATTCACTATTCTAGCTACTCTAACCCAACCAAACACTGAATAGGCTATTCAGAATAACCTAACTCCAAAAATAACCTATTCTCAATTCAACCAAACATTCCCTTAATCGATTCAAACTCGTCATTTGATAAAAAATAGCTACAATGATAATGTGGAAGTATTTTGCTAATGTATACAATTTCAATTTAGGATTAATTATTCCATAAACGAGTAGCATTTTCAAAGGACAACTATTCTTGTTAAAATAATTTGCATAACCTTCTTACTAAAAATATCGATCGGGAACCAAATCGCTTTGGTTCATGGTCCCTAGTATATTTGATTCCTTAGTACATATGTCTTGTTTAACTTATCATGCAAATATAAAAGTGGAGCGTTCAAATACTATTATTTTTTGTCTCTATTACAACAATAATAACAATCAAGTTTTTTAGTTCCAAACAAGTTGAAGTAAGCTAGAAATGAAACCCAATCGTAATCCCAAGATAAAGTAGATAGTAATAAAATAGTCATAATAATAGTACTATTAATAGTAATAATGGTACCACTAATAATAGTAATAATACTAATAATATACTAACTATATCATGCCTATACTATAGATTGTAGGGTCAAAGTCCCAAGTTCTATGAGAGTGTTTGGCAATGAGGCTTAGAGTGTTGCAGCTTAAGAGTTTAAGTTGTGCTGAGGAGTTGTTAGGCTGACAAATTAAGACTTAGAGTAATGAATCTTAGAGTGTATAAATGTGCTAAGGAGGAGCTATAAGGAGGCACTGTGCCGTAAGCCTGGGTTTTTATCAGCTTAAGAAATGTGTTATAAGCCTGTCTAAGGCACAACTGTTCAACTAGCTTAAGCAACTAAAGAGGCTAAAGCCTGTCTAAGGAGGCGAAAGCCTTGCAGTCGAACACCCATTGTGTCCGTAACCCCAAATCCCTAGTAATATGGCCTAAAGCCTATAATACTACCGCTAAACACGTCTAAACAATATTTCCTAAGTCACGGTTCTGGTACGTGAATCTCTATTATGTCTACATTTTTAGAATTATAATAACTTAAAAATTTAATGTAAAAATAAACCATTAGATATGATTTATATAATTTTCTATATTCACATGCATGCAAAAGATCGTGATATTCCGATTTTATTTTGTTTTGATAAGTATGAAGAGATTACAAAATTTAACTGATATGGATAAATTATGATGTTGATTTTTCAACTTATTAATTTATATAAAATTAAAATTAAAAAGTGATAATTTTTTATGTTCACATCAAGAATAATATAGATCATATAAAATTAAAAAAAATTGTTATAAAAATTTAGGTAAATGCTATTTCAAAAAAAAATTTAGGTATAACGAAGGTAGCATTTATTTGAACCCTCATATATAAATGCACAACGTGGATGTGATTAGCATGAAAAAAAACCGTTATTCAAAACCTCCAGGAGATTTCATTGAACTGACGGCTAGGATGAATTAAGCGACCTCAAATCGCCGCCCCCGATCATGCTGAACCCGCACCCAGCGCACCTCTGCGTTGATCCTCTCCAGACTACATAAAATGGACATCTCCTTGAAGGAGAAGAATACTATTCTGTCGAACAGGAATTCTCCGTTTACATACTGCAGAGAGAGAGGATTATTGAAAGTTCTTTCCAAGAGCGGCATTTGAAATTCAAAATCGTCCCCACTCGCTAAACGTTAGCCTGTGATGGTTTTAATTGTTCATCTACTAGAGGACCACAGATCCAAAAATTATCACACTGTCTGAAAAGTGGGACCTACACTGGCCTATGTTTACTCCAGGAGCAACCGTTACTCATCTCCTACTCACGTGATGATCACGCCCTCTTTAATTTTTCTCCCACTGACCCAGTTATTTCCTTCCCGTCTGCATTTCTCCAAGAACTCCCTCACCTTGCTCTCTTCTCAATTGTCGACCATCTCATCCCCTACAATGGCGTCGCTCACGCCGGGAGTCCTCCTCAAGCTACTGCAGTCAATGGATACCGACACGAAAGTAACAGGAGAGCATCGGTCGGCCGTGCTCCAAGTGATCGGCATAGTACCGGCTCTAACCGCCTCCACGGCTGACGATCTCTGGCCATCCCACGGTTTCTATCTACAGCTATCTGACTCCGTACATTCCACCTACGTCTCCCTCTCAAGTCATGATGCCGACTCGATTCTCTCCACTCGGGCCCAATTAGGTCAACTAGTTCATGTAGACCGCTTGATCTCCTCCTCTCCAGTCCCCAAAGCCGAGGGTCTCCGTCCAGTCCCCTCCTCTCGGCCTCACCCCTTCATTGGGTCACCTGAACAGTTAGTTGTCAACTCATCACCCACCGGACCCGGGTTTGTAATCCAACCCGCCTCACCTACTCGCCAAGCTCCACCATTGCTACCCTCTTCCAGATCAAACCGTATGGTTTTCACACCCAAGGAGAATCTGATTACACCTAAACTTGATAAGGAGAAGGGGCCGGTACGGCGAAGGTCGGGTTCACCCGCACCAGGCAAACTTCCTAATTCAAATTTAAATTTGAATAATTCGAATACCAATCCGAAAAGATCGGCTTCACCTGCTGTCAGGTCAGTGTCACCGATTCCTTCCAAGTGCGTGGTACCAAGTTTGGTTGCGGCCAAGGAGGAGAATAGAAGAATTGCAAAAGAACCAGCAATTGTGGTGCCATCTCGGTTCCGTCAGCCGTCACCAGTTTCAAGAAAAGGGGCTGCATCACCAGCTGCCAGGCGGGCATCCGTTTCACCAGGGAGAAGGTCAGTAGTATTATTTTGATATATTATTATTGGATTCCACTTGTTGGTTCTGATAACAAAGATTGTATCTTTGATAAGAAATTTAAAATCCGAAAAGCCCAGTTAGAACCCACAAAGTTACCAAATTAAGATTGTATCTTGGTACTGTCAACATGTCTTTTGGGGGAGATGGAGTCTGGTCAGTTTCGCATTTGGTTTTTTTCGTTGTTGATGTCCTAGTTATATACACATGTACTGGTGTAGAGTATAGTACTGTTATTGAAGTAAAATTTTGAGCAGGTTATCGGGTGTGAATAAAATGTCACCAGCATCAGCTGCTGATGGTGTTGGGAAGAGAAGGGTAGGATTGGTGGTAGCAGGTATACCTAAGGTTTCAGACGCAATTCTGGGCTCGGCGAAGTCGGTTCGCAAGAGCTGGGATGACTCGTCTATTGGCTCGATCATTTCTCTAGAAGGGATGGAGAAGGCTGGAGGAAACAAGAGTAAGGTTACCAAAGAAGCCATTTTAAGAACTCAGGTACAATTATATTTACTCATACGTGCTTGACTATTGGCAAATTATAACCTGCATTTTGTCATATTTGCAAAATACACTCCACTTTAGATGTGCAACTAACAGAAATTTTAAGTGGTTTTGAAAACAGCATGGCTGTGTCAGTGGTCATTTATTACCCGACCAAATAGCTTTTTATTAACTTTATGCGCAATATGGAAACCACCTTTATTTTAGTTTTACTTAGACAGAAATATCTCGTCAGAGTTTTCGATATAATTGTCATTTGTCAATATTCGTGTAAATGCACAGTGGCTGTTTGTTTAAAAGTATGCAAGGTATTGAGAGGTTTCATATGTGGATGAAACAGGAATTACAGCAAATCACTAACAATATGTAACCTGCCACTACCAATTTGTCAGACAGTTCTTTTACCTTTTCTTTTGGCTTATAAACACAGTAGATCCTATATGGGCGTTAATGAAGCACAGTGTAATAAATATCCATTTGAGAGAATGATAATTACTTGCTGATTTCTGGTTAATGTTATCATGTCTATATTTTCATACAGGTTGCTATGTCGCGCAGGCTGAGTGATGTCAACAACAACCAACCAAGCACTGATGATAAATCTGAACCTGAAAAGCCTAAACCTGCTAAGAAGTGTGGTTCCCCCTTGTCAGAGAAGCCGAGACCTGGGCATGGACCCAAGATCAGCCTCCATGATCGCAAATGGACAGATGGCAGCATCCCGTTGAATGGTGTGTCAGATAGTCTAGCCAAACTCGGAAAGGAAGCTATTCAAAGAAGAGATGTGGTGTCAGCTGCTGCAGCTGAGGCTTTGCAAGAGACTTTAATCACAGAGGCTGTTATAAGGAATTTGAGGTATTAACAATGACATTTTTCCTCTAGAAGTGTGGTATTATTCAAGTGTCCATAAATTTAGGTTGATATTTTGGAAAAAGGTCCTCTGCACTATTTGCACAAAAATCTGTACTTAGCCGGACTTTGTGTTACTTTTAATTGAGAATGCTGAACTAATTTGAATTTTGGCTCCAAAGAAAGATAAAGGGGCTTGTTCAAATAACTTAGTAGGGGACTTTGTTTCAAATAGTACAAACTAAATTTTAGAAGAAATGTTGGTAACTAAGTAGGGACTTCTTGCTAATGCTCCTCACAAATAAATAAATGAATTATAAAATGCTTAGCATAATCTTCGACAAAATAAGATGTCTATAATTATTAACCACACTAACATTTATCTTCTTGCCAATTTCGTAGCAAATTCTCTGACCTATGCAATTCATCAAAGGCGACTAGCCCTATACCGGTCATTGATCAATTTCTAACCATTTACACTGATCTTCAAAAATGGCAAAACACTATCGATTCTATCTCAGGGGACAAAACAGACATTTCACCATTTGAGAAGTCGACCTCTCTCTGGGTTGAAGCTGCTCTCACAACTGATCTTGAGGTGCTCCAGTTTGTGCGCTCTACCATGGATTCTGTTTCAAAGCCTAGTAAGATATCTGACAAGTCTGACAAGTCACCTACTGTAGATCAACCAAGAACAAGTGTTTCTAAGAGGCAGCCGATACCAATTACCTCCAAGGGGCATTCTCGGGTTTCTCCGAACCCTAACCCTAAGTCCTGGAGCAACAATTCCAGCTTGAATGAAACGGTAGATTTGGCACGAGTTGTTCGGTGCGAGATGCAAGTTTGGTTTCTGAAATTTGTCAATGAAGCACTAGATGTGGGTTTTGTTTTGATAGGAGAGAAGGAGAGGATTAGTGGTAACAATGGAAAAGTTACCATGGTCCTATCTCAATTCAAGAAAATAAATGATTGGTTGGACGGGGTTGGCAAATTACCAGAAGAAGAGGGGTTGAAGGAAAAAATTGAGAAGTTGAAGAGAAAGATTTATAGTTTTGTGATTAGTCATATGGGGTCTGCTCTGGATAGCTCAGTTTCAATTTCAGAAGCTTAAATTTGTTGTTTTTAGCTATTAAATTATTTTGTTAATGGCTAAATTTGTCTGATCAGATGGAATTGTTGTTAACTCAATTGTTAATGGTTAATTTATTTTTTGCATATTAATATATATTTGTGTGTTGTTCGTATATCCTCAATCCAAGTTTCAATTATTTTCAGTCAATTGTACTGTTTGGCATTTTTTTATTTCACTTTAATCTTAAAATAGTTTGCAAATTGTTCATATGCTTTGATGCTGCTAACATTACAGTACTTAAAAGAAACAGAGATTTTGCTTCATTTTATCTACCAGTTTAGTTTGGGTTTTCCTGAACATGTATTTCAATACCACATTACCACACGAATAAAGAAACCAATTATACTGCTGGATTATGCATTTTAGAAAATTATTCTCCTCATTGTTCAAATTATTAGTACATTGATTTAACTTGTGAAGTGGCCATATACAAAGGTGAAAATTTTGCATTTGCAAACTTTGAATTGTGTCCTCTTCACGATTACCAAACTTTACTATTACAATCATGCAATTGCGTTCAGTTTCTTAATTCATTCCGAAATTTTGGGCCATTGATTTAGTGCACCTTTAGTGGATTTATCGGAACTGTAATATACCTATAAATGAATTGTGCCTAAAAGAGAGAGCTGTTCCAAGGACAGAAACTAAACTGTAAACACATGCAAACTGAAAGAAATCAGAGATGCTATCTCAGTATCTCTAGAACAATTATATATCCAGAGAAATATACAAATGCAACAATAAAATGGAATCACATGAGATAATTCCTTTTCTTGTCAATTGCAATAAAGCTTCAGTTGTTAAAAACAAAGGACAGTTATATTAAGTTACAACTAAAGGGACTGAAAAGCTAGAAAAAATGATTTCATAATAATTGATAATCAGATAGATAGAAAATTAAACAATGATCTCAAATTGGTCTGTTAAAAAAACAGAAGAATAGTCTAAAAAACTTAATTTGACCAGCGTTAACAACAAACTCAACATCAATTTGAAAAAGAGGTTTATTGAATGGCTAGATACATCAAGTGGCTAAATATAGAAATATAGTTTGTGCTTGTCACCTATAAAATTCTACAATGACGACAATCACTTCTACCTCAATCAAAATATTAAACATATATTATCATTGTTTAACAGATTACACTAGATACATAATTAACCATGGCAGCAACAACCCCTACTTTCTCCCTTCTGCTTCTTGTTTCTCTCCTTTCTCTCTCTACCACGGAAACCATAGCCACTTTCATCAACCCCCTTACCATCCCGTCATGCACCGGTCATCCCGCTTTTCTGAAGTGTGCTCATGACATTCAATCTGCTATTATCGGTACCGGCTCTGTTGAAATCGGTGCAGGGGCTCACACAATTTCCATCCTGCTAGGATCGATCGATGTTGCCAAGGCTAGTTATATTAATGTTCTCCACTTCCTCTCAAGCAATCGGATCGAATCCGATTTTATCAAGTCAGTTCACTCAGCCTTCCATACTGCAATTCGTGACATCAAATGTGCATCTAAGGTATATTTTGAATCCATTATGTTCTTGGTTTGTTAAGGTGAATTCATGTTATTGATTTATTTTAGTGTTCACTTTTATTCTAATTTAGTATATATTATTGTCCTATAGATGTAGAATATTAGCTAAGACTTGGATAAAAGCTACCACTTGGCCAATAATCCACATTACTTGTAATTTCATTTGAATTATAGATCTAACCAAGTGTGTTTACTTTTATTCCTATTATGACAAAACCAGATTTTGGATGGCAAAACAACACTATCATCATCAGAGCTCCATGAGGTGGAGAATTTTCTAAAAATTGCAAATCAAAATGTGGCGAAGTTCATTGTGAGCTTGGAGCATCCAAACAACAATATCAATTTGCTACTGCAATCCTTGATTGATCAGTCCATAAACCTCACTGCGCTATCACTTAAGATATTTGGAGAATTGAGTGGCAAAGTCTCTGTAGGATCTAAGCATCATTAATTGATTTGATGGGCTATATCATGATAAGGTTGATATTGACTAATTACTCCATGTTTATGTGAAATCATTGTATAATGTGACTTGAAAAAATGTTAAATCTTGATGTGCCGTCTCTGTTTATGTAATATTCTGAATTAATTAATTGGTATACTATCCATTTTGTCATATTTATTTTTTCTAAAAAGCAAAGCAGTGATTACTTTGACAATTATTTATTTTGACTATCATGATAATTTACAAAAATAAAGGTTACATAAAAATACAACTTCATAGCATGATGCAGAAATTGCCTAATGTTTGATTGTTATGTTTTGTATGTCCAATAGCATACTTATAAATTTTCTTTTTAATTAAATTTTTTTAATTAAAGCTGGCTATTTAAAGCTGAACGCCTGCTTCAACAGCATCTCTATATTGATTTTGGACGTTGGCATATAATGTAAGCATCCGTCCTAACTTTATCAAAACTGTATTTACAATCTCATGTATTAGACCCTTATTTTTCCTAAAAAAATCTCATGTATTTAATTAATTTATTTTTTCTGCCATAAAAAAGTTTCGGCAATAAATTTGTAGGCAAAGCGTTTGTTTACTTTAATTTTGATTTGTTAGGAAAAAGTATTCCACCAACTGCGAGACAGCACTTGTTGGGAGGGAGGCGTACGTTGGTCTCCTCTGTGTTTGTATGAATTTAATTAAACGACGTAGAAAGTGGGTCAATTTTTATCAACCCGATCATATACCTATCTAGGGTATCAACGGCTATAAAACGGATCGGTTGGAAACGTTTTTATACTCTTATATATTATGTAAACAAAAAAAATTTATCCTCATGTATACTTGATAAGTTAAATGGAGAAAAAACTTATTTTTGTCCATCTTATCAAATACGGTACAAATAGAATAAACGGATAAAAAAGTATTATTGAATAAATATATTAAGTGTCATGAGTAAAATTATATCGTATCATTCATCATCTCCATATTTTTTTTTTGAAAAAAAGGCTGCTAGCTAGGCCCGTTTCATTACGAAACTGATAAAATTACAACCAAAAGTAAAGTGTTGTTCTTGATGATATAATCAAGCTAAATCAAAAACATGCAATATATAGTACTACCAGCATAACAACAAAAGTAGGCAACAGATAAGCAAACAAGTATTACAGCCAAGGTTTAACCTAAAACATCCACAAAAGAAACTAAAGATAGCAAGAACAAAAGTCCTAAAGCTGTGTTTTTATCAGAATTAGGAGTGAGAACTGTCTTCTTCATCAAAAAGTGAGACCAACTATTATTTAGTGTTGCGTAGGATAGCTTGCATGGGAATATGATTGGTGTCCTTAGGCATCCACTGGTTCAAGTCCTCATCTTCAACATCTAGTCATGTCCAATAAATCATAGTTGTCATTATAGAAATTATAATATGTCTACCAGAGAGATGTTTTTTTTTTTTCAAACCAGATTATATTCTTTTGTCTCCATATACATCATGCAAGGGCTCCAAAAGCAATCAAGAAACTGTGTTGTTTATTTTTGGACAAGGAGAAAGCAAATTAAATACATAATATTCTCTATTGAATGCCAGGAGCTAAACATGTTCTGACAGTCTCCTAACCAAAACCAAATTTGTCTAATAAAAAAACATTGGGTGAAAAGATGGTCCACAGTTTCAAACTGATCACAAAAATAGCACTGAGAAGATCCAGACCATCCTTTATCCAAGAGATTGTCCTTAGTTAGTATTCTATCCTGAGTAAGAAGTCACATGAAAACTTTGATTTTTGGGGGGAGTTTAGTATTCCACCATATCATACTATGCTCAGGTTGAACCCCCTGAAAGTAATGAAATTATACAAGGATTTAACAGTAAATTGTCCATGGGACTCCTTGATCCAGTTAATGATATCATGTGATTGAGAGGGGGCAAAGTTGAGTATCAGTGATTGTAATTCCTGCCAATCTCTAGCATCCACCCCAGTAGGTGTTTTTCTAAAAGAAATAATTTGACCTTGGGAAAGGAGAACTTCATGTAAGCCAATGTTTTGATTAGAGCAAATTTTGAACAAAAAGTGGTAATAACAGATAGTGAACAGTCACCAAACCATATATCAGTCCAAAATTTAACCTCAGTGTTTATCCCAGGGGTGATAGTAAGGCTACAGTCAAGTAAAGATTGCACATACAAGATACTTTTGAAAAAGTAGGAAGAAGGAATATTACGGGTAGAATGAGATATTAGAATGACCTCTTTCCAAAGCCCTTGACATTCTGGGTTTTTAAGTTTCCACAACCATTTAGTGAGTGGGGCTATAATCATGTGGTACAGGTTAAGTATACCAATCCCTCATTGTTTTTTGGTCATACAAACAGTAGGCCAATTCAACAGAGCACAACCTTTTTTATTAGTACCATATCATTGCCAAAAGAATTTTCTTCTAAGAGAGTCAATTTTTTTCAGCATTGTGGAAGGAATTCTAAAAATAAAAAAATAAAGCATAAAGAGGGGCTGAAGAGAGAGCAGAATTAATTAAAGTCAATCTACCCCAACAGAAAGTCATTGACCTTTCCAGCTTTGTAACTTGTGTTACATTTGAGTGAGAAGAATGTCCTAATCCTTAACAGCTAATTTTTTTTTATCATGAAGAGGTATACCTAAATATTCAGAGAAAATTTACCTATCTGGCACCCAAAGACAGAAGCAGCTGTTCGAAGAAAATCATTATCAATATTAATGGAAAACATTTAAGTTTTACCTAGATTAAGTCTAATTCCTGAGAGAACTTCAAAACATTTTATTGTCTAGAATATCCTTTCTACATTTTCTAAAGTATCAGAAATGAAAAAGGATGGTATCATCAGCATAGTGACAGTTAGTCACTGCTGTCTGATTGTGACATAGAGGACCAATACTTGAGATAAGGTGAAGTGTTCTAACTTTGTTCTTAGGCCATGGAACAAACAATTTGGTTCTTCGATTTTCAAAGTCCAAGCAGTCAATCCAAACCGTTAGATATTCAATCCATATTAAAATCAGCTTGGAGACCAAATTTTACATTTTTTGAAATTTTTTTACTATTTATTAAAATGGTTTGAAAATCGCTGATTTTATTAAAATTCTGCACTGTTGGAAAACATCGATTTTCAAACCATCTTAATAAATAGTAAAAAAATTCAAAAAAAATATAAAATTTGTTTTCCAAGCTGATTTTAATATAGATTGAATATCTAACAGTTTGGATCGACTGTTTGGACTTTGAAAATCAGAGAACCAAATCGTTTGTTCCATGGCCTAGGAACAAAGGTTTGTATCTTAGCCAACCTCTGTGTGTGTGTGTGTGTGTGTGTGTGTGTCTATATATATATATATATATATATAGAGTCCGACTAGGCTACTCCATGGAGTAAAACGACTTTGTACTCCATGCCATATCTTCATTTTCAAAGTTCAAATAGTCGATTCGAACCTTCCAACATGTTCTTCATATTGAAATGTACTTGGAGACCAAATTTTACATTTTTTGGAATTTTTTTACTATTTATTAAGCCACTTTGAAAATCTGAAAATCCTTATGAACAGTAAAAAACAGTAAAAATTTCTGGACCGCCGGATCAGTGATTTTCAAAGTGGCTTAATAAATAGTAAAAAAATTCCAAAAAATGTAAAATTTGGTCTCCAAGCACATATCAATATGGAGAACAACTTGACCGGTTCGGATCGGTCGTTTGGATTTTCAAAATGAAAATAATGAGGCGTGGAGCACCAAGTCGTTTTACTCCATGGAGTAGCTAAGCCCAGCACTATATATATATATATATATATATATATATATATATATATAGATGGGCTATGGTGCATTGCAATGCATAGACACCCTTGTGCATTGGACCATAAATCACCGATTCAAAGTCCAAATGGCCGATCCAAACCGTTCATCTTGTTCTCCATATTAATATGTACTTGGAGACCAAATTTTACATTTTTTTGGAATTTTTTTATTATTTATTAAGCCACTTTGAAAATCGCCGATCTGGTGGTCCAGAAATTTTTACTGTTTTTTTACTGTTCATCCGGATTTTCAGATTTTCAATAAATCTAAAAAAATAGTAAAAAAAATCCAAAAAATGTAAAATTTGGTCTCCAAGCACATATTAATATGGAGAACAAGATGAACGGTTTGGATCGGTCATTTGGACTTTGAATGGGTGATTTATGGTCCAATGCACAAGGGTGCCTATGCATTGCAATGCACCATAGCCCATCTCTCTCTCTCTCTCTCTCTCTCTCTCTCTCTCTCTCTCTCTCTCTCTATATATATATATATATATATATATATATATATATATATAGAGAGTGACTAAGGTCAAAGTGGTAGTTCCTAGCCCCCGGTGCTACCAAGTTGTTTTCGGATTTCCAAAGTCCAAACGGTCGATCCGAACCGTTCAAGTTGTTCTCCATATTGAAATCTGCTTGGAGACCAAATTTTACATTTTTTGGAATTTTTTTACTATTTATTAAGCCACTTTGAAAATTGCTGATCACATGGTCCAGAATTTCAATGCACTGTTTTTACTGTTCATCCGGATCAGCAATTTTCAAAGTGGCTTAATAAATAGTAAAAAAATTCCAAAAAATGTAAAATTTGGTCTCCAAGCAGATTTCAATATGGAGAACAACTTGAACGGTTCGGATCGACCGTTTGGACTTTGGAAATCCGAAAACGACTTGGTAGCACCGGGGGCTAGGAACTACCACTTTGACCTTAGTCACTCTCTCTCTCTATATATATATATATATAGAGGAGGAATCCGATTACACTACTTTTGAGTTACCACAAAGTTACCCTCCTCATTTTCTACATTTTCAAAGTCCAATCGTCGATCCAAATCGTTCAACATGATTATCTAATATTTTTATATTTTTTTTTACTATTTATTAAGTTTTTTACAGAAACTAGTCAAATTCAGACCATTGAATTTTGTACCCATCTTAATAAAAGAGAGCTGTTCCAAGGACCAAAGCTAAACTGTAAACACATGCGAACTGAAAGAAATCAGAGGTGTTATCTCAGTATCTCTAGAACAATTATATATCCAGAGAAATATACAAATGAAACAATAAAATGGAATCACATGAGATAATTCCTTTTCTTGTCAATTGCATTAAGCTTCAGTTGTTAAAAACAAATGACAGTTATAATAAGTTACAACTGAAGGGACTGAAAAGCTAGAAAAAATGATTTCATAATAAATTGATAATCAGATAGATAGAAAATTAAACAATGATCTCAAATTGGTCTGTTAAAAAAACAGAAAAATAGTCTAAAAAACTTAATTTGACCAGCGTTAACAACAAACTCAACATCAATTTGAAAAAGAGGTTTATTGAATGGCTAGATACATCAAGTGGCTAAAAATAGAAATATAGTTTGTGCTTGTCACCTATAAAATTCTACAATGACAATCACTTCTACCTCAATCAAAATATTAAACATATATTATTATTGTTTAACAGATTACACTAGACACATAATTAACCATGGCAGCAACAACCCCTACTTTCTCCCTTCTGCTTCTTGTTTCTCTCCTTTCTCTCTCTACCACGGAAACCATAGCCACTTTCATCAACCCCCTTACCATCCCGTCATGCACCGGTCATCCCGCCTTTCTGAAGTGTGCTCATGACATTCAATCTGTTATTATCGGTACCGGCTCTGTTGAAATCGGTGCAGGGGCTCACACAATTTCCATCCTGCTAGGATCGATCGATGTTGCCAAGGCTAGTTATATTAATGTTCTCCACTTCCTCTCAAGCAATCGGATCGAATCCGATTTTATCAAGTCAGTTCACTCAGCCTTCCATACTGCAATTCGTGACATCAAATGTGCATCTAAGGTATATATTGAATCCATTATGTTCTTGTTAAGGTGAATTCATGTTATTGATTTATCTTAGTGTTCACTTTTATTCTAATTTAATATATATTATTGTCCACATTACTTGTAATTTCATTTGAATTATAGATCTAACCAAGTGTGTTTACTTTTATTCCTATTATGACAAAACCAGATTTTGGATGGCAAAACAACACTATCATCATCAGAGCTCCATGAGGTGGAGAATTTTCTAAAAATTGCAAATCAAAATGTGGCGAAGTTCATTGTGAGCTTGAAGCATCCAAACAACAATATCAACTTGTCACTGCAATCCTTGATTGATCAGTCCATAAACCTCACTGCGCTATCACTTAAGATATTTGGAGAATTGAGTGGCAAAGTCTCTGTAGGATCTAAGCATCATTAATTGATTTGATGGGCTATATCATAAGGTTGATATTGACTAATTACTCCATGTTTATGTGAAATCATTGTACAACGTGACTTGAAAAAAATGTTAAATCTTGATGTACCGTCTCTCTGTTTATGTAATATTCTGAATTAATTAATTGGTACAATCCGTTTTGTCATATTTATTTTTTCTAAAAAGCAAAGCAGGGATTACTTTGACAATTATTTATTTTGACTATCATGATAATTTACAAAAATAAAGGTTACATTAAAATACAAACGGTCTGTGAGTTTAGTACCGTCTGTGAGCACTACGAAATTAACTTCATCCTCGATCGGTTTTGAATTACCACTATATATATATATATATATATATATATAGAATTTTGCTATTGTGCTTCATGAAGTAAAACCAATATTTTACTTCACGCTCATATTCCTATTTTCAAAATCCAAAATGTCGATCCGACCGTTCAAGTTGTTCTCCATATTGAAATGTGCTTGGAGACCAAATTTTACCTTTTTTTGAATTTTTTTACTATTTATTAAGCCACTTTGAAAATCGCTCATCCATTGGTCCAGAATTTTTTACTGTTTTTTACTATTCACAATGGATCAGCGATTTTCAAAGTGGCTTAATAAATAGTAAAAAAATTCCAAAAAATGTAAAATTTGGTCTCCAAGCACATTTCAATATGGAGAACAACTTGAACGGTTTGGATCGACCATTTGGATTTTGGAAATGGGAGAATGAGCGTGAAGTAAAACTTCGTTTTACTTCACGAAGTACAATAGCCCTACTCATATATATATATATATATATATATATAGAGATGGACTTAGCTACTTCATGGAGTAAAACGACTTTGTACTTCACGCCATATCTTCATTTTCAAAGTTCAAATAGTCGATTCGAACCTTCCAACATGTTCTTCATATTGAAATGTACTTGGAGACCAAATTTTACATTTTTTGGAATTTTTTTACTATTTATTAAGCCACTTTGAAAATCTGAAAATCCTTATGAACAGTAAAAAACAGTAAAAATTTCTGGACCACCGGATCAGTGATTTTCAAAGTGGCTTAATAAATAGTAAATAAATTCCAAAAAATGTAAAATTTGGTCTCCAAGCACATTTCAAAATGGAGAACAACTTGAGCGGTTCGGATCGGTAGTTTGGATTTTCAAAATGGAAGTAATGAGGCGTGGAGCACCAAGTCGTTTTACACCATGGCTTAGCTAAGCCAAGCCCTGGGCTTAGCTAAGCCATATTGTAAAACGACTTGGTGCTCCACGCCTCATTACTTCCATTTTGAAAATCCAAACTACCGATCCGAACCGCTCAAGTTGTTCTCCATTTTGAAATGTGCTTGGAGACCAAATTTTACATTTTTTTTACTATTTATTAAGCCACTTTAAAAATCGCTGATTCATTGGTCCAGAATTTTTTACTGTTTTGCTACTGTTCATCCGGATCAACGATTTTCAAAGTGGCTTAATAAATAGTAAAAAAATTCCAAAAAATGTAAAATTTGGTATCCAAGCACATTTCAATATGGAGAACAACTTGAGCGATTCGGATCAGTAGTTTGAATTTTCAAAATGAAAATATGGCGTGGAGTACCAAGTCGTTTTACACCATGGCTTAGCTAAGTCCATCTGTCTCTCTCTCTCTCTATATATATATATTCAAATTTGGCATCAAAAGAAAAGGGCTCCAACACTAACAAGGGCTTTGAGAAAGAATTTGAGAATGCTCAACATATTATTCTCATTCAGCAAAAGTGTATATCAAGCGTAAGTCACAGGAATATGGATTATTAAGTCATGTATATGCTGTCATAGGAATGAATAACTCAGCCTTCATCAATTAAACTTTAGCAATCAAACATGAATTATGAACAAGAACTAATCAGAGTCATAGGCTCTGAAAATCAGAATCGGAATCAGAATTGGAATTTGAATCGATAAGTTGACCATGGAATTGAAATTGAATAAATTGGAAGAAATCGGCCGAGTCTTATTCGAACTGGAATTTAAAAAAAAATGTAAAAAAAAACTAAATTTGCTCATAAATTATGTTAAAACAAAATATTACATTCAAATAATTTACTGATATAGTACAACACAAACAATGCAGCTGATAGATTCTCACATGGAGTAAAAAAACAAATAAAACAAAATACTACATATTTAATTGAAGACAACTCAAAATACATATCAATAAATATTTTTAAAAACTAGATTATATAGCACAACAACAACAACAACAAGCTCTCTTATTGCCAGAAACTTTGCGGAGCTGGCCGGATCACCTCCCGTAATTTTTTTTCAAGTTTTGTTAGTAAATGATGTCACTTTTTTGGGCTGTTTTGCCAAAAGGAAAAGTATAAATTTAATGATACGAATGATCACATTTGGAGGAACTCACTAAAATTGGGCTAATATGAAAAAATCCTTTTCTACTTGAAAGAAACATAACCTTTTACTCAGCAAATAATTAAAATTTAATGGACTATTTTGCAAATATGTCAAATCATCTCCCACCGCCCTCACCGCTGAAGCTTCCTCTCTCCCCGTTAAAAATCCCAAAATACTTTCTTTGAGCAAGAAATGTGAATAATTAATTGCAAATATGGGACTTCTAACGATTCAGTTGTATCAATCCGAACAGATCAAGACCGTCCGTTCAAGACTAGATGACTCATGTCAAGCCTAGCATGTCATGGGCAATTAAGTAGGGATAGGTTAATTACCCATTTTTATCCGTTTATCTGACCCATATCTAATAAAACAGGTCAGAATAAGATTTAATTTTCATTTAGCTTTATCAGATATGAATAAGGGTGAAGTTTTTTTTCGTTAACATCGATAATTGAGAGTACGAATAAAGACTATTTCTTATCTGTTATTCTATACATTAATAATTAAAAATAAAAATTTATAAAATTATATATATAGATATATATATGAGGAGGGATCAAATTACACCTTTTTTGGTAACACACTTTGACACCTACTATTTTCAAATTCCAAATAGTCGATCCAAACCGTTCAACATGATGGATATATTAAAATGTGCTTGGAGATCAAATTTTACATTTTTTTTTTAATTTTTTTACTATTTATTAAGATGGTTACAAAATCGTTGTTTTCAGACCATTGAAAAACAACGATTTTGTAACCATCTTAATAAATAGTAAAAAAATTCAAAAAAACATAAAATTTAATCTCCAAGCACATTTTAATATGGTGATCATGTTGAATGGTTCGGATCGACTGTTTGATTTTGAAATCGCAAAATTGACCTATAAAAAAAACGGTGTCATGATGTGTCATCAAAAAAGATGTAATTGGATCCCTCCTCTGTATATAGATATATATATATATATATATATATATATATATATATATATATATATATATATATATATATATATAGAGAGAGATCGACTATGGTGAGTTGCGAAGTAAAACGTCGTTTTACTTCACGCTCATACTCCATTTTGAAAATCTAAACAACCGATCCGAACCGCTCAACATGTTCTCCATATTGAAATGTGCTTGGAGACCAAATTTTACATTTTTTGGAATTTTTTTACTATTTATTAAGCCACTTTGAAAATCACAGATCCGGGTGAACAGTAAAAACAGTAAAAAATTCTGGACCATTCGATCAGCGATTTTCAAAGTGGCTTAATAAATAGTTAAAAAATTCTAAAAAATATAAAATTTGGTCTCCAAGCACATTTCAATATGGAGAACATGTTGAGCGGTTCTGATTGGTTGTTTAGATTTTCAAAATAAAAATATGAGCGTGAAGTAAAAATGACATCTTACTTCGCAACTCACCATAGCCCAGCTCTATATATATATAGATAATGAAAGCTGAATATATGATCATTCGTATCCATCCGATCTGTTTTATAGCCGTTGATACCCTAGATAGGTATATGATCGGGTTGATCAAAATTGACCCACTTTCTACGTCGTTTAATTAAATTCATACAAACACAGAGGAGACCAACGTACGCCTCCCTCCCAACAAGTGCTGTCTCGCAGTTGGTGGAATACTTTTTCCTAACAAATCAAAATTAAAGTAAACAAACGCTTTGCCTACAAATTTATTGCCGAAACTTTTTTATGGCAGAAAAAATAAATTAATTAAATAGATGAGATTTTTTTAGGAAAAATAAGGGTCTAATACATGAGATTGTAAATACAGTTTTTATAAATTAGGACGGATGCTGACATTATATGCCAGCGTCCAAAATAAATATAGAGATGCAGTGTTGAAGCAGGCGTTCAGCTTTAAATAGCCAGCTTTAATTTTATGTCGTAAGAAAGTTCCGGAATTTATTGAATCTACTTCAAATTTTTTAATTAAAAAGTAAATTTATAAGTATGCTATTGGACATACAAAACATAACAATCAAACATTAGGCAATTTCTGCATCATGCTATGAAGTTGTATTTTTATGTAACCTTTATTTTTGTAAATTATCATGATAGTCAAAATAAATAATTGTCAAAGTAATCCCTGCTTTGCTTTTTAGAAAAAATAAATATGACAAAATGGATAGTATACCAATTAATTAATTCAGAATATTACATAAACAGAGACGGCACATCAAGATTTAACATTTTTTCAAGTCACATTATACAATGATTTCACATAAACATGGAGTAATTAGTCAATATCAACCTTATGATATAGCCAATCAAATCAATTAATGATGCTTAGATCATACAGAGACTTTGCCACTCAATTCTCCAAATATCTTAAGTGATAGCGCAGTGAGGTTTATGGACTGATCAATCAAGGATTGCAGTGACAAGTTGATATTGTTGTTTGGATGCTTCAAGCTCACAACGAACTTCGCCACATTTTGATTTGCAATTTTTAGAAAATTCTCCACCTCATGGAGCTCTGATGATGATAGTGTTGTTTTGCCATCCAAAATCTGGTTTTGTCATAATAGGAATAAAAGTAAACACACTTGGTTAGATCTATAATTCAAATGAAATTACAAGTAATGTGGACAATAATATATACTAAATTAGAATAAAAGTGAACACTAAAATAAATCAATAACATGAATTCACCTTAACAAACCAAGAACATAATGGATTCAAAATATACCTTAGATGCACATTTGATGTCACGAATTGCAGTATGGAAGGCTGAGT
Organism: Carex kokanica; assembly: GCA_025461125.1. NCBI lineage: Eukaryota > Viridiplantae > Streptophyta > Magnoliopsida > Poales > Cyperaceae > Carex > Carex kokanica. The sequence continues at coordinate 1,276,855 of JAJGRX010000748.1, read as the reverse complement.
GAACTGACTTGATAAAATCAGATTCGATCCGATTGCTTGAGAGGAAGTGGAGAACATTAATATAACTAGCCTTGGCAACATCGATCGATCCTAGCAGGATGGAAATTGTGTGAGCCCCTGCACCGATTTCAACAGAGCCGGTACCGATAATAGCAGATTGAATGTCATGAGCACACTTCAGAAAGGCGGGATGACCGGTGCATGACGGGATGGTAAGGGGGTTGATGAAAGTGGCTATGGTTTCCGTGGTAGAGAGAGAAAGGAGAGAAACAAGAAGCAAAAGGGAGAAAGTAGGGGTTGTTGCTGCCATGGTTAATTATGTGTCTAGTGTAATCTGTTAAACAATAATAATATATGTTTAATATTTTGATTGAGGTAGAAGTGCTTGTCATTGTAGAATTTTATAGGTGACAAGCACAAACTATATTTCTATTTTTAGCCACTTGATGTATCTAGCCATTCAATAAACCTCTTTTTCAAATTGATGTTGAGTTTGTTGTTAACGCTGGTCAAAATAAGTTTTTTAGACTATTTTTCTGTTTTTTTAACAGACCAATTTGAGATCATTGTTTAATTTTCTATCTATCTGATTATCAATTTATTATGAAATCATTTTTTCTAGCTTTTCAGTCCCTTCAATAGTAACTTATTATAACTGTCATTTGTTTTTAATAACTGAAGCTTTAATGCAATTGACAAGAAAATGAATTATCTGATGTGATTCCATTTTATTGTTGCATTTGTATATTTCTCTGGATATATAATTGTTCTAGAGATACTGAGATAGCATCTCTGATTTCTTTCAGTTTGCATGTGTTTACAGTTTAGTTTTGGTCCTTGGAACAGCTCTCTCTTTTAGGCACAATTCATTTATAGGTAGATTACAGTTCGGATAAATTCACTAAAGGTGCACTAAATCTAAGGCCCAAAATTTCCGAATGAATTAAGAAACTGAACGCAATTGCATGATTGTAATAGTAAAGTTTGGTGATCGTGAAGAGGATACAATTCAAAGTTTTCAAATGCAAAATTTTCACCTTAGTATATGGCCACTTAACAAGTTAAATCAATGTACAGATAATTTGAACAATGAGGAGAATAATTTTCTAAAATGCATAATCCAGCAGTATAATTGGCTTCTTTATTCGTGTGGTAATGTGGTATTGAAATACATGTTCAGGAAAACCCAAACTGGTAGATAAAATGAAGCAAAATCTCTGTTTCTTTTAAGTACCGTAATGTTAGCAGCATCAAAGCATATGAACAGTTTGCAAACTATAAGATTAAATTGAAATAAACAAATGCCAAACAGTACAATTGACTGAAAATAATTGAAACTTGGATTGAGGATATACGAACAACACACAAATATATATTAATATGCAAAAAATAAATTAACCATTAACAATTGAGTTAACAACAATTCCATCTGATCATACAAATTTAGCCATTAACAAAATAATTTAATAGCTAAAAACAACAAATTTAAGCTTCTGAAATTGAAACTGAGCTATTCAGAGCAGACCCCATATGACTAATCACAAAACTATAAATCTTTCTCTTCAACTTCTCAATTTTTTCCTTCAACCCCTCTTCTTCTGGTAATTTGCCAACCCCGTCCAACCAATCATTTATTTTCTTGAATTGAGATAGGACCATGGTAACTTTTCCATTGTTACCACTAATCCTCTCCTTCTCTCCTATCAAAACAAAACCCACATCTAGTGCTTCATTGACAAATTTCAGAAACCAAACTTGCATCTCGCAACGAACAACTCGTGCCAAATCTACCGTTTCATTCAAGCTGGAATTGTTGCTCCAGGACTTAGGGTTACGGTTCGGAGAAACCCGAGAATGCCCCTTGGAGGTAATTGGTATCGGCTGCCTCTTAGAAACACTTGTTCTTGGTTGATCTACAGGAGGTGACTTGTCAGACTTGTCAGATATCTTACTAGGCTTTGAAACAGAATTCATGGTGGAGCGCACAAACTGGAGCACCTCAAGATCACTCATGAGAGCAGCTTCAACCCAGAGAGAGGTCGACTTCTCAAATGGTGAAATGTCTGTTTTGTCCTCTGAGATAGAATCGATGGTGTTTTGTTATTTTTGAAGATCAGTGTAAATGGTTAGAAATTGATCAATGACCGGTATAGGGCTAGTCGCCTTTGATGAATTGCATAGATCAGAGAATTTGCTACGAAATTGGTAAGAAGATAAATGTTAGTGAGGTTATTTATTATAGACATCTTATTTTGTCGAAGATTATGCTAAGCATTTTATAATTCATTTATTTATTTGTGAGGTGCATTAGCAAGAAGTCCCTACTTAGTTACCAACATTTCTTCTAAAATTTAGCTTGTGCTATTTGAAACAAAGTCCCCTACTAAGTTATTTGAACAAACCCCTTTATCTTTCTTTGGATCCAAAATTCAAATTAGTTCAGCATTCTCAATTAAAAGTAACACAAAGTCCAGCTAAGTACAGATTTCTGTGCAAATAGTGCAGAGGACCTTTTTCCAAAATATCAACCTAAATTTATGGACACTTGAATAATACCACACTTCTAGAGGAAAATGTCATTGTTAATACCTCAAATTCCTTATAACAGCCTCTGTGATTAAAGTCTCTTGCAAAGCCTCAGCTGCAGCAGCTGACACCACATCTCTTCTTTGAATAGCTTCCTTTCCGAGTTTGGCTAGACTATCTGACACACCATTCAACGGGATGCTGCCATCTGTCCATTTGCGATCATGGAGGCTGATCTTGGGTCCATTCCCAGGTCTTCTCTGACAAGGGGAAACCACTCTTCTTAGCAGGTTTAGGCTTTTCAGGTTCAGATTTATCATCGGTGCTTGATTGGTCGTTGCTGACATCACTCAGCCTACGCGACACAAATAGATATATAAAATACATGCATAATATCTGACTAGTATCATGCCCGTGCGTTGCAACGGGAACATCACTACAAGAATCACTAAGTGCATTTTCATATTTATTCCTCTTCTCAAACATAGGTTCCTTATTCTTATTTATTTACAGTTTTTTTACTATAATTTGTAACAGTAATCTTGTTTATTTTAGAATCACTAAGTGCTTAGCCCTTTGCTCCACAAAACGTAGTATAAACTATAAAGCCATGATGCCTCCATTTACTACTGTAGGCACTACCTACACATAAATCTTCTCCTCAATTTATATACTTCTATTTGGTACAGTAAACAAACAAATAATAATTGTATGTATTGAAAGTTAAATGACACAGAGTCACAATAAAACTTCTCGCATTATCGATTATACGAAGCAATCTTGCAATAATAGTAGCAAAAGCTGCTAGTATTTATTATTACCAGTCATAACCACACTCGATATATGGGTATGATAATAGGTAATTTAGGCAAATTTTCATAAATATTTTTTTTTAAAAAGAATATTTCTAAGCATAGAAAAAGAACAACAATATCAACAAAATTTCCTGCTGCTTTGTACTTCTATGAATTTTCTTGGTTTTATTGGAGGGCTTCTATGATTTTCAAAGGGTCGTGGATTAGATCTGTATAGAAACAAAATTGAAAATATATTCTAGATTTTTCACGGCAATATGTATAGAAACAAAGTAAGAGAAATAAGAAAATTAGGAAAAAATCAATTCGTTTAAAAGTGATCCATATAGAAACGCAGAAGAAGTTTGGAAACAAAGAAATAAGAAAACAGAAGGTGGAATCTACTCTATTGAAGAGGGAGGAATAAATAAACAAAGAAATAAGGAAACAGAGATATATATCGCTAAATTTCGGACTCTACTCAATTTTAATTGTAATGTATTGTGTGGCAGTACGTGTGGTGAGTATGTTTTTAACTAAATTTAGACTTCTACACATAAAACATATGTATTTAATAAAAAAAAGACAGATTATGTGATTGGAGGGCTGCGATTAAATCTGAAATTTCATCTTTCAATCGTAGCCGTTGGCGGATCGGACACCCAACGTGCTTAATAATGGAATGGAGATATTCAACACAATGGTTTAGAATCGTTGGATCTGCTGGATGGACGGCTGAGATTGTCTCTGGACTGATACACCATTCAGTCCCTTTTATCTCATGGTGCTATTATAGGAGTTGATTTTACAAAAGTTATGCTCTATTATCATTCAATGAATCTTGCGCGATGATATAAATGTCTGTTTTCTAGTGCATTCATTAAGCATGATTTCATGACTGAATTATATGGTTATTTATATGGTAATTTTACAAAAGGATATGCTCAATTATCAATCAATGAATCTTGTTAAGCATATATTTTGTAAATAATTTTTCTTTATAATTAATGATATAAATGCCCTTAAAATTCTTATTCCTTGTCATCCTAATAAATTTGACATCAATTGCTAATTGTTCATTGACCTCAACTTATTATGCATTTTTATTCTTGCACTAACCGACGTACATGTCGGTTAAGCTAACGAAAAAAAAAAAAATAGAATGAACAAAATGTACGTAGCCAAAGAAGACATTTTTTTTTTTTGTTTAAAAAAAGTACTCAAATAACACCATTGCAGCACATACCAATATAAGCTAAGTTCAAACATTACATAACCCTAAACCATAATTTATTGAGATTCATCATTCTCAGAATCTGTGGGAGCTGGTGTCATATTGTTGCTAGAATGATCCGGCAAGATTTGATCATTCGCACCGGAGTCGTTAGAATGAATGGAAGATGTGCCCGTCACCGGCGTCACGGTACCTTGTTGATTCTCCTGATAAGAGCGTAGTTCACCTTTCCACCAATCGTTCAGATTATCAGACGCTCCACTGATGATAGTCCCATTGTTGAGATGGAATGAGTACACGAAGCCACGAGCATTGAACTTACCCATTATTGTGTTGAATTGATTTTCCACGGTCTCGTGGCCTCTTGCACGCTTTTCTATCTTTTCAATTTTCGCCTCGAGCTTCTTAATACGGTGCTGTATTTCTTCTCTACTCAGCTTCTTTCGTTTGGAAGATGAGAGAGATGAGGAGTAGCTGCTACTAGACATCTTTTTCACACCTACAATGTTAAAACATGAATTAATAAAATTGATTAAAAATTTGACATATATATAGCACAAATTGTAATACATATCAAGAAAATTCAAAGATGAACAATACTGTGCAGAAATTGCTCATGACCAATGCTACAAAAACATGATCTGAATATTCTGTACCATGCAAATCAAGTGATTTTCTACCTATCTAAAAAAAAAATAGTAAAAACTTTTAAAAAAATGTAAAATTTAGTTTGCAAGTACATATTCATATGGAGATCATGTTGAACGGTTCGGATCAACCGTTAGAATTTCGAAAACTCAAATATTGAGCCGTAGCACAGAGGTCCTCTATGCTACGCGTAGCACCGTAGCCACTTCCTATACACACACACACACACACACACGGATGGAACACACCTCACTTGACCTAAAACTCTAGAGCAGAAACCAACACTTTTCTATAGACAAACTGCGTTTTGTCAGTAGTTTTACAGCACATAATGCTTTCCGAAGATATCTTAATCACCGAATTATTTAATTCTTGAACATATTCAATTCTTCTTTCCAAAATTAAAAATAAACTGTGGCACTTAATTACAAAGATTAGTTGTGGTGTGCCAATTTCATTATGGGTGAAATATTGAAGATCAGAAGCATATTGCAATTTCATTTTGTATTTTTTTTATACAATCCTAATAATTCTAACATCACCCTAAAAGATCTAGATAAATAATTTTGTGAAGTACGTCATATACAAACTTCTGAAAAGAAAGGTACCAAGTAAATTTTATATATATATATATATAGAGAGAGAGAGAGTGACTAAGGTCAAAGTGGTAGTTCCTAGCCCCCGGTGCTACCAAGTCGTTTTTGGATTTTCAAAGTCCAAACGGTCGATCTGAACCGTTCAAGTTGATCTCCATATTGAAATCTGCTTGTAGACCAAATTTTACATTTTTTGGAATTTTTTTACTATTTATTAAGCCACTTTGAAAATTGCTGATCCGGATGAACAGTAAAAACAGTGCAACCAAATTCTGGACCACCGGATCAGCAATTTTCAAAGTGGCTTAATAAATAGTAAAAAAATTCCAAAAAATGTAAAATTTGGTCTACAAGCAGATTTCAATATGGAGATCAACTTGAACAGTTCGGATCGACCGTTTGGACTTTGAAAATCCGAAAACGACTTGGTAGCACCGGGGGCTAGGAACTACCACTTTGACCTTAGTCACTCTCTCTCTCTCTCTCTATATATATATATACACATACTATAAAGTAATAAATCTCACAAAATATTGGGAGAATCATTGGACATACATACATACACACACAAACAAGAAAAAGCGATTGACCATGCAAATAACAAAATTGGATACACAAGTTTGAAGCAACATGTGTTAACTACATAGAAAAAAGTTTCAAAGAAGAACAAATTTACCTTCAATAAGTGGGGAGAACGGAACAAGCTCTTTGCGCACAAAAGAGACTCAAAAAATTCAATGGAGCAATCAGAGGAATCTTCTAGCTCAAACTGAAAAAAAAAAAAAAAAAAATGTCACATAGATAACAATTACAGTCTAATTTAAATGCCAATTTCTAGGCCAAGGGATCGAGCACTGTGGAGGGAAAATAAGGGTTTAATTGTTTTCAAAACATTTAAACCGTCATATATAGAAATATTAAAATTTGTATACATAAAGCCAATAAATTAATCTTGTTTGTAAAATATGCATGATTGCTGCCATTGGGTACACAAAATGGTGCATATTCTTCTTATGAATTAAGCTACAATATCATTTATATAACTTGGACTAATAATCAATTTATTTTCCTATTGAGAAAAAAAATTGTACAGCTAATCTAGATCTATATAGATCGGTTATTAGTTCGAGATAATATGAAAAATAGATTACCAAATGAGTAGGAGAAGCACTAGGAAAAAGAAAGACGAATCACTACTAGAGCTGGAGAAAAGGAAATTTTAAAAGAAATTGAGAATGAGGAAGTTCTTTGAAAATAGTCTGTATATATAATGTAATGGAGAGGCGGCGCGGCACGAGTAAAATATCTGAGTAAATTAGGGTTTTGATATTTTCTAGATGAAAATTGTCAATTTAAAACTTGTCATTTTTTCACCATATATTGTGCAGCGTTAGTGTATTTTATTAAAATTTTCATGCATTAATTTCGATCTTGACGCCTAGCGACTACTACTTCCTGTTGCAAAATAACAACATTTACACAGGAAATTTCAAAAAAAAAATGAATTTTGGACAAATAAATACAAATTTCATTGGAATATGAGCTATGCAAATTAGTTTCGAAATAGGAAATTAAAAACTTTGATTTTATTTTTTTAAGGTTAGTGGCTTTAACCAGTGTTCTAAATAGCGCGCTATAGCGTTTTTAGACCCCAAACGCTACGCTATGACATCAAAATGCGCTATTTGCGCTACGGCCGCTATAGCGGCCACTACAGCGCTATAGCGGTCCGCTATTTGCGCTAATACAATATGGTTTTTTTAAGCAATTTATATGGGTTTTAAATAAAGATAAAAAAAAACTCAAACCGAAATTGAATTTGTTGCTACTTGCTACAGATAAATCAATTTGAAATTGGGAATATAAATTGAAATTTGAATAGAAAAAAAGTCCAAACCGAAATTAAAATTTGAATAGAAAAAAAAAAAGATTATGTCATGAATCATGATGCTTAAGATATTTTTAATAGGAAAAATCTATAGTTTATGATATTACTATGGATATTTTGAACCGCAATTTGGACTTTGTACAGGTTCAATATGAATATTATAGTTTCTTAATTACTTTGGTGTTATTTATTGTTCTATGAGACTTTAGATAATGTTGATATTTAGTACAAATATTGAATATATGAAATGTAAAAAAAAAAACGCTATTTGAAATAGCTTCTGCTATAACGACGCTATTCGCTATAGCTTTTTTTTTAGCCTTCCCGCTATGACGCTATAAACGCTATTTAGAACCTTGGCTTTAACTGATTACTAACAATTTCATTAATAAAAAACGTATTTACAACGAGTCAAATGACCATTTTCTAGTCTAGTAGTTTATTCTCATCAATCCATCTAAACTACTTTATTTTTCTAATCATATTTATCTACACTAAAAAAAAGCTGTGGTTTTCTAGAAATAATAATTTAGAACAACAGTGCATGTAAGAAATTTGAAACTTTGGGTTTGAACTTGAGGGAAAAAAAAAATGGAAATCTCAACTTTAGGGAGGAAATTACAAATTTTCAATTTAGAAAAAATAATGAGTTTAGACTATTTAAATCTTGGATATAAAATTTGATTTTAGAGGCCCTGTAGCTGGCAAAGATTTTAGTTGTTTAAAATTGGGCCTCTTGGGCTGAAATAATTTTTAATAAAGAGTAGCAGGAACCAGACCCAACTTAATTACATTTAAGGCCAGGATACACCTTGTAAAGTGAGATTCAAATCATTTATTTTAATTTGATGCCAATTTTAAAAAGACTCCGTGCATCACACAAATATTAGTGGACTAGGGCAAACTAAAGGTAGTTTCCTGTGCTGATGAAATTAAGGTGATAATATAATTTAAGGTGCAATTAGAGAGTAGAACTAGGGTGCTCCTAAGCTCACCAAGCCCTTCCGTGAGCGCGACTCTAAAACCTATCGAATTGACTTCAAACGACATTTCCAAACCGTTAGATGTTCAATCTATATTAAAATGTGCTTGGAGACCAAATTTTACATTTTTTGGAATTTTTTTACTATTTATTAAGATGGTTTGAAAATCGCTGTTTTTCAATGGTGCAGAATTTTAATAAAAACAGCGATTTTCAAACCATCTTAATAAATAGTAAAAAAATTCCAAAAAATGTAAAATTTGGTCTCCAAGCACATTTTAATATAGATTGAACATCTAATGGTTTGAAAATGTCGTTTGAAGTCAATTCGATAGGTTTTAGAGTCGCGCTCACGAAGGGCTTGGTGAGCTTAGGAGCACCCTAGTTCTACTCTGCAATTAGAACTGTGAAATTAGTATAGTAACACGAGTTCTCGTCTTTTTAGAGAGAAATTTACATTCAATTCTGACAAATAGTAACTAAAAGATGTTGGAATAATACCGGACCCTTTAATAAAAAGTTAAAAAAAAAATCTAAAGTGCAATTAATTTGTGGTTTGTGCAAAGGGCGTTGACTGTTGGAGACATTTTTGTTTTCTTTATTTTCTAAAAAAAGTCGGGTCACTTTTACAAGCTATTCTCATTCAAATGTGCCACATATTGGTTTAGGGTTTAGAAGGTCAATTATATGTTATATGACTTGTGTGTAATTTACAGTACTCGCCTCCACCTCAACAACAATCATGCATGGTTAGCCCCTCTCCAAAAAATTTCCTATTTCTTGTTCTACAACTTGTAATTCTCATTTTAGATTATCCCAACTATTTAAATGTTATTCTTCCAAACACATTCCCTGTTCCACCACCTCAGCAAAGACAATTCAATAACTTTTATGACATGCCAACCTGCATTCACCTCCTAAGTAACTCAAAGGAAGCATTTAAGAAGTTGATTGAACAAAGCACTACCGATTTTGATTTGAGAAAGAGAATATGTGCTGATATGAATGCCAAATTCAACGGAACTGATGTTTTTCTCCACATGGCTTTGGAGGTGCTTCTTGATTGTGATAATAACAATGATATTGTCCAAAATCCAAGATGTTATACAACATCCTACATAATCGGAATCAGGAGGGCCGGGTCCATTGAAGATCAGACCAAATTTGATTTGATCTCCAGTTAGAATTGTTCAATCTGCTTTAAGATTTGTACGGACAATTTATTTTAAAGTATGTCCTATAAATCAAAAGGAACATGAGTTTGACGTAAATTGAACGGTTTCGACTGAATATCAGACTGAATTTGATTTGATGCCCATTGAAATATCTCCTTCTCTACATATATAATTTGTTCTCTGAGAAGAAGGATGGCCCTTTGGTATTTTTTAATTGTCTCCTTCTTGACCTTGTAAAAAAGATTTAGCTTCGTATGATTTGAGCTCCTCTGTACATAATTTCAATTTGTGTCCCAGATTATGTCGTGTTTTTTTTGTTGTTGATGATTTTGTAATATCGAATAGAGATATTAAATTACAATAATAAATTAATAATTGATATCCGAACTAAGAGTAAAGCTAGTGTGTACTATGCTCACTTAGAAGGCTCGGTGAGTATAACTCCAAAATTTATCGAATTTGTTTCAAACAACGAATTCAAACAGTTGAAACCGATCTATTTTACGAATGATGCGCGTGTCAAATTCATTTAGTACAAAGTCAAGCAGTAAAAAGAATGAAGATTTATGAGTTATTTTAATGCATTTATTTTTCATCATTTTTTCGACCATTTGACTTTGTACTTGATGAATTCGAAAATTTTACATATACACACATTACTCGTGAAGTTGATCGATTTCAACAGTTTGGATTCATCGTTTGAAGCCAATTCAATAAATTTTGAATTAATGCTCACCAAATTTTTTGATATACATATTGCATGCTAGCTTTACTCCCGAACTAATGTCTTTTGTCACATGTTATTTTTTACGAAGAGATGCAAAGTCTGAGGAGAATAATATTTTCTTTCTTTCTATTTTTTCTGTTGTATATTTTTACAAGAGAGATGAGCCTTTCTATTACCTATTTGGCTATTTTCTATTGTACCGTTGGTACTCACTAATAGTACCTAACGGTAACTTCCTATAACTCTCCTATTTACAATTTTACCCTTTTTTCTATTTTACAATTCTAACCTTTAATTATTCAATTATTCTCAACATCACCTCTTTATTTATCGCAGTGCAGTCGATGTTAAACAGTATTGTAACTAAAGAATTTGTAAGTTCAAAACCTACCTTGAACCATATAATCTAATTAGTTAATTAGGCCCAGTCCACCGATACTTCAAGCCCAACAATCTTCAAATTTCTTTTTTACACTACCTTCTCTCTTTTTTTTTTCAAGAACCATTTTAATTTATGTCATGTTTTTTTTTTTTTTTTTAAATATCAAACAAAATAGTTCTCTTTCAAAACAAAATGATTACAAAGTTCTAATCAAATTATCGCCATATTGCCTGGAAGTTAGAAACTAATAAGTCTCTATACCATTATCTTTTTTTCAAAGAACAAAAACCATACTGAAAATAGGAACTGCTCTAAGTCTCTATGCAATTATCGTTGGATGCAGATCGAGCGGCTAAGCTCCTTTACAGTGACGCTAGAGCATGATGTTTAGTCCGGATCCTCTAAGGTAACTCAAACTTTTGAGTTTCGATTGGAACCCTTTAATCAAAATCCGGGCCAATCCAGTCCATATTAGAATTCACGTTGATCAGAAGATCTGAATCCAAACTCAAATTTGAGTCAGCTTATGAATTTTATGATGTTTGGATTCATTCTTTTTCCTGATTGTTTTCTGTGTATCATTTTTTTTTAATAAAGAGTCTCAGTATACCCTAACATCTTTTAGATGTTATTTTCGAAAATTAAAATGCGTTCCAAGTATCATTAATTGACTATTAGTCCGTTGCTTCTTTTTTCTGGGCCAATACTTTGGGCCAGGTATTGATCCTATTTTTTGGCCCGTACTTTGGGCCAGGTAAGTGCTGTTAATGTTTTGGTACCTGAAGGACTGTTTCTTTGGAGTGTATTGAAGTGCTTCAGCATGGTTGTCATTAATTTTCTATACAATTTGCTCTGCAGTTGGGCCTCTACTCTTAGATTCAACTATTCGTTTGGTGTATGTTGATGGACAGTGTTTTGATTTTTTGTGTTTCTTTGACAGTATTTTCAGCTCTAGGATTAATTCTCTGTGTTTGTTTGTTGTTTGTCTACTCTGCACTTATATTTCTGCTTCATTTTATTCGTTGTTTGCTCGCATTATATCACAACAGGTTCTTTCATGGAAACTAGATACCGACCAATAAAGGAAAATCAAAACCTAACCATTACTGGAAAGTATATATTATATCACAGAGATTTGACATGATGCTATTAAAAGGAAAAAAAAAAAAAAAGGTACTACAAACTGAGGCCATCATAATAAACAAAAAAAGAAACGAAATATTACAAGCATAATAGAAAGTAATATATTATTACTTCCGGCTTCAATTAAGTAGCGTGTTGTTCATCATTTGAATTTTCGACAGTCTTCTCATAATCGAGAATAATCTCCAGAATTATGTTGAGAAGAATGTCACTCCCATCAGGTTTGCCACTTAAATCAGCACATATCCTCCTTGCTATATCAAACGCAATCACGCATTGTTGATGAGTTGACGACTTGCAATAGATCTGCTTTAGATCTTCAATGACAGCAGCACTTACGAGCTTGCAAAGCAGGTCAACGGATGGTTTGGGCTCAAGACAAGTGCATGTTTTAATGGGATATTTGTTATTGAATTTCATCTGCTGCTGAGAATGGAAATCTGATTGTGTGTTTGAAAAGACAAATGTGTGTTGATACGGATAATTTAGCAGGACAACTACAATTTGTAAAATGAGAAAAAGAGCAAATTTCACATGAGAGTTCAGCATTTTTGGGGAGTCGTGTTAACTGAACGCCAGCAGGAGGAAGCACTTATATAGAATCTCATGACTGAGCAAAGGAGGGAAGGTGTCCTCTTCCACATAGTCCAAGGGAAAAATATGTAATTCCATTCATACATGCTCTCGCTCAGCACCATTTTCCCGAACATGATCCACCCAAGGGATAAATATGTAATTGCACATGATCCCTTCCACATAGTCCAAAGGGATAAATATGTAATTGCACTTAATTTGTTCCACATAGTCCAAAGGGATAAATATGTAATTCCATTCATACGTGCTCTCGCTCAGCACCTTTCCCGAACATGGTCCACCAAAGGGATAAATATGTAATTCCAAAGGAGGGAAGGAGTCCTCTTCCACATAGTCCAAGGGAAAAATATGTAATTCCATTCATACATGCTCTCGCTGGATCCGTATCCTCTGCATTAACTCAAAAGAGAATCTTTTGAGTTAATGAATTTCAACCGTCTGATTTTAAACGGAGCTAATCCGGCTTGTGCCTATAACATAGGGCCCTTTAATATTAGTGCAGATCTAGTTCGCACGAATTTTAAAACAGATCGGGTGGTCGAGATTCATTAACTCAAAAAGGATCCAACGGCGAGGGTTTCCAATCTCAAATCTCAATCTCACCTTTCTAGGTGTCCTCTTCTGTGAACAATTTGAATTAAATGGATCCACTCCATCCATTTCCAGACTAAAAGGATGTCTCCATTTCTCATAGTCCAAGGGAGCAGCTGTGCTCTCCTGTGAACAACTTTAATTAACTGGATCCACTCCCTCCATTTCCAGATTAAATGGATGTCTCCATTTCAGGGGGAGGAAATAACGGTGAAAGTGACATGGTGCCATGGAAGTCAAGAACGGTGTTACAAGTCACAAAGAGGTAATTATAGTAGTGGATAAGCTGATGAGGCAAAGAAAGAGGTGTATATATAGGAATCAGAGTAGGTCCGATGCCCATCGGACCTACCTTGGTTCGATGGGTGTGATGACCATTCGATCTGCATCAAAATTCGTGTGCTCTGCATCAAAATCGTACAAGTCTGTATCAATTTCTGTGCACATAGATCTTGATGCTAATCGTACGGTCCTAGAGCTAATTGAACCTATATGTAGGTCCGATGCCCATCGGACTACTCCTATCTCATATATATATAACCAGCAGAAGCAAAACTGACGGCGTTTGGTTTCTTTAATTTGTCTATTTTGACGCACAACCTCTCCAAATTATGAAGATATTTTATCTACAACCTCTTGTAAGATATTATTATATAAAAAAAATAAAAATACATTGAGCAAAATGCTTTGAGGTTCCTAATATCATTTATTGTCCAATAAGATGATATTAATTACAACTGCATAATTATAAATTCTAAAATACAACTTTATGAAAAAAAAAAAAACGCTGTAGCGCATGTATGCCCATTAAATATTTGAGAACATATGTTTTTATCACATTCAAATTAAGTGTATACCAATATGAATTCAAGGTGGTGGTCGGAGAGGAATAAACGGTGGTTAACGGAGAATGTAAAAATTCCAGTCAAGGCTCTCTCAAGACGGTGATCCCATTTAGAACTGGGACTATGCCTTTACCAACTGGGGCTTACGGGAGGGACATAGAGATCGATTCTCCTTGAGGCAGAATTGGGGCCTACGGGCTATACTAAAAAAAAAAAAAAAAATGTCTAATCAGAAAAGTCCCTGATTTTTATTAATATTTAAAGTTAATTACAAATTAATAAATATACCCAAAGTTGTTGGGAATTTATAAAAATATCCATACCGGCAATTTTCTGGCCGGTACTAAATTTTTTTTTAGAGACTATGAATCAATAGCAATATGCTGAAATCTAACGCTAAAAATTCGAATTTCTTTTAAATATTTTTTAGATTACTTTTTTTGATATATAATTAGCATATTTATACTAAAATACTCTAAATTACTTGAAATTATGTTAAATTATGCTGAATTACACAAAATTACGCTAAATTACGCTAAATTATGTTAAATTATGCTAAAATACGGTAAATTACACTAAATTACATATGAATTGGGATGATATCTTTACTGAGAAGGTGAAAAACGACGATGAAACTTCAAACGGCCATAAAACGGCGCTCGAGTGTTCGATTTCAGCAAATGACCACTTTTGAAAAGCTTGTGAAAATACGCATGCGTCAGTGCTCGCTTTGTTAGATTTCAAAATTCAGAATTGCCAAAAAAACAAAGAGAAAAGCCTCAAAACTTGAGTTGAAGTTTCCGATTAAGATTTTCATTTTTATTATTCAATCTACATATCTCAGTAATTAGTTATATAATGAACTTGTAGAATACCAATTTTTATTATTTTTGAAATTTTTTTACTATTTTTTATGATTTATGAAAGATGGCACAAAATCGGCCTAATTTAGCGTAATTTAGCGTAATTTACCGTATTTTAGCATAATTTAACATAATTTAGCGTAATTTTGTGTAATTCAGCGTAATTTAACATAATTTGAAGTAATTTAGCGTATTTTAGTATAAATATGCTAATTATATATCAAAAAAAGTAATCTAACAATATTTAAAAAAATTCGAATTTTTAGCGTTAGATTTCAGTATATTGCTATTGATTCATAGTCTCTAAAAAAAATTAGTACGGCCATTTCTGACCTGTACTGAAAAATTAAAACCGGCCAGAAAATGGCCGGTATGGATATTTTTCTAAATTCCCAACAACTTTGGGTATATTTATTAATTTGTAATTAACTTTGGATATTAATAAAAATCACGGCAGAAAAGTACACGGTAAGAATTTATAATCAAATCCTAGCTAAGGCTCTCTCAAAAAAACCCAAACAAGGCTGTCCTATAGCAAGAATGTAAACAAGATAAGATCAATTAAATGTAAACAAGGCAAGTCAAATAAGAGAATGCAAAAATTATAAACGAGACAAATTAGATAAGAAAATAATAAAATTTTGAAGAAATTTCGTGTATATTTATCAAAATATTTAAAATTACGTATTTTTTCTTCTAAAGTTTATAAATTTATCTGATTTATCACCTTTTCTGTTAAAACTCATTTTAAGTTTACAAATTTCTTATTTTATTTTGTAATAAAAAAATAAAATGTATGTAGCATGGCTAAGAAGTGTTCAATATTTTTTTATAATGAAAAATATATACTTAAATATCACTGTATATGCATTAGAAATAGAGAAATAAATCATTAATTTGTCCTTACAAACTTACTAGTTAAGTTTTTTACACATGATACACATACTTTTTATAAAGAAGGGTAAAATGAGATTTTGCAAGTTTAAAATGAGTTTTCATGAAAAAAGACAATAAATTAGATAAATTTATGAGTTTTTAAATTTTAAAAGAGTAAATATGATATTATAAATTTAGAAGAGAAAATAATTAATTTAATTTTTTTGAGAAATATACAACTTCCTTCGAAATATAATAACTTTTCTTCTCATTCCTTTCTTTCTCTCCTACTTGTCATCTTCATTCTCTTTCACCTACCAAAATTCTTTATATATAAAATGTAATCGACTTGGTGAGTAAAAGACGTTACCAAGTTGTCATGTTTGATTGCGGAGTAAAAAGTGGAATAGAATCCTTACTTCATATGAATTACGGCGGAGTAATTAAGTTAAATCACCTATGAATTAATTTACTCCATATTTATTCTATTTGTAGAGCCCACTGTTACAAACATTTTACAATTTCTCTCTTTCACACATCTTAATATAAATCATAACTTAAATTGTCAAACTAGATTTAAACAGATACGTAATAAATAACAACTAATTAGAAAAGTACGTTAGAGAAGTAACAACTAACTACTGGACATGACCTTGACATGTAAAAGTATAACTAAAACTGCATGTACTTGAGAACTAGCATTAGAGTTGGAAAAACGTGCCGTGCCGTGACTAACACGTCGTGACTATAGTCATGTGTCGTGCCGTGCCGTGACCAAGTAAAATTTTCACGTGCCCTGCCGTACCGTGACAAAAATTACTAGGGGTAGTCACGGCACGCGAGTCATGACGTGACTCGCGTGCCGTGACCAAATGTGTGTTAGTCACGTTTGATCGCATTTAACGTTTAAAAAAAATATGAAACGATTCTTTAAAATTCAAATGTTTAATTGAAATTTAAATGTAAATATTTTAATTAAAATAAAATTATACCTTATAGGAAGGTATGTTAGTGTATTGCCTCGTAACTGCCGTGACTGGCGTGTCTACCATTCCGTGACTCGCGTGTCCCGTGCTGTGCCGTTTCGTGTTACGTGCCGTGCCGTACCGTGTCTTCTTTGCCAACAATTGGTCACGACACGGAACACACGAGTCACGACACGTAACCGACACGCGTGCCGTGCCGTTACCGTGCCTTTCCGTGACCGAGCAGGCTCCGCCGTGCCATTTTTCCCACTTTAACTAGCATTTGGTCTAGTGACAAAGACACATGGTCTCTATATGAGAGGTCATAAGTTCGAAACCCGAATGGAACAAATTCTTTGTTGTAATAAACAGAGGTATTAAATAATTGAGTGGTTTATCCTCTAACCTTGAAACTGCACGTACTTAGAATTTCCAAGGTCAGCAAAAATCGTAATCAATCAGAGTTAACGCGTGGATAAGGACATCTAGCAGCAGGAAATTTCCTAAAAGCTAGATCACCAATGTTGTTTCTATAAGATGCATGTATATATTATGCGTCCCGCGTGATTAGAGAATTTGGATTCACTCCTTCGTAATAACCACATATGGACAACCATGGAAAGCAAGCTTTTAAGTATGTTTGGATTGAGAGTGAAATTAGTGAGAATAGTGTGATTATTCAAATTTGAAATAGTCACTGAACCAACAAAATGTTGAATTAGCAATATAGTACACTAACCCGAGCTAACTGAAGTATTGAAAATAGCTACTTCTTCACCCAAACGTGAAATAGTCGCTAATTCCCGAATTTAGAATATATAGTCGCTAACCCAACTAACCTTGCTATTCCTTGGCACCCAAACACACTTAGATATTGTTCATTCTTTTATCATGACACAAAATCCAAACTATATTACAACACAATAAATATACAATTTAGAAACCTAAAGGTAAATAACATAAATTAAATGACTTTACATGTTATTATTTAAGATTGCTCAATTATATCTTAATTAATATCATGGCATTTTTGAATAACTCTATACTGCATAGGCATTTTATAATAAACTTATAGTAATGAAATTATCAACCATACAAACCGGAATTCCGACAAACAAAATTACATTTTTTTTTATATTTCCTTTTTATGCAAGTTTTACTTAACAAATCTGTTTTCCTGATAAATTTGTAATTCTTCTGCTCAAGTAGAGTAGAACTAGGGTGTTCCTAAGCTCACCAAGCCCTTCCATGAGCTCGACTCTAAAACCTATCGAATTGACTTCAAATGACATTTTCAAACCGTTAGATGTTCAATCTACATTAAAATGTGCTTGGAGACCAAATTTTACATTTTTTGGAATTTTTTTACTATTTATTAAGATAGTTTGAAAATCAATGTTTTCTAATGGTGCAGAATTTTAATAAAAATAGCGATTTTCAAACTATCTTAATAAATAGTAAAAAAATTCCAAAAAATGTAAAATTTGGTCTCCAAGCACATTTAATTATAGATTGAACATCTAACGTTTGAAAATGTCATTTGAAGTCAATTCGATAGGTTTTAGAGTCGAGCTCACAAAGGGCTTGGTGAGCTTAGGAACACCCTAGTTCTACTCGCTCAAGTATTTAAAATTCTTCATCACTAAATTTATTTGTAAACTTTGGTTGTTTAAAATAACTATTCAGATGCTCTTGAAAGGGCAGTAAGCTACGACTGGTCTTCCCCCAGCTCACAGTTGCACCTTTACATATTTCATCTCTATTCTTGTATATTAAACACATAGATGTTCTGATCTGCCAACAATTGTGATTAAATGATAAAATTTCGGATTGAATATCAGTTATCTGATCAAATAGTCTGCCTAATTTTGATTCTATGTATTTTTTTAATTTTTTTTTTACATATAAAAGTCTAAATTTATTTAGATATACAAGTACTCGCCACAAGTTTATTTAGTCTACTTTCTTTCAGTCCTGATTTATTTCAATTTTTCAAATGTCATTTAACAAATATTTGAATTAATTTGTCATGTCTCCATTTCTTTCCAATTTTTTAATATCATATAAGGAATATTATTTGTCATTTAATGATCTCATTTAAGTAAACATAATTATATTCTCTATTTTGGTACACAAATGCATATAAATCCTAAGGAGATGATGATAACTCTCATAACAATAACAATAAACATAATATGACAATAGGTGTCATAATATGAGAACAACAAATAATACAATTTATTTTGATGATTTTTTCGTCTTTTGTTTTCTTGTTAAACAACATAACAAAAAAAATGTTATGTACCAATAAAAAACAAAGCTCATATATATGTCATTAAAGAATGGGCCTTACATTTGTATGAGAATATGTTGGTCAATTTTTTTATTGTTGAATAATTATTTATTTATTGGTCTATTTTTTTTTAAGAAAATATGTCATTTTGTATAATAATTTTTCTTCTTCACTTATAATATATCCTCATTGCAATGCACGGACACGGCATTAGTATATTTTATGCACATATGCTTAGGGCCGGACCCAATAAGGCCCAGTTGGAGCAACTGACCCCCGGTAAGCCCAAAACTGCTTCAAGCTTTCACCTATATTACTTAAAAAAAATTAACGGGCTAACTGTCAAACCCAAAACAGATGGCGCTACCTCTGACTCCGCTCAATCCGCTAGTCCGCTCTCAAAACGCCAGTGCAAAAAAGAAGAAATTAGTGACGCCCTGGCTCTCTGACTCGAACGAAAAAAAGAACTCATTCTTCGCTGAGTTCGCTTTCTCTCTGACTCCGCTGGCTCTCTGACTCGAAGTCGCAAATTAGCGACACGCACGCGCCTCTCTCTCAACTCGCAAATTCTCCTCTCTGTAACAGAGTCTCTGTTAGCGACATCTCTCTCTCAACTCTCTCATGATTTCACCTAATTGGAGCATTTTTGGTAAATTTCAATTTTGTTTGTGCTTGTTTGATTTTCTTGATTGTGAAATTTTCTTGTCAATTAGTAGAACAATAACAAGGCTTGTTATGATAAATTATAATAAATTTACTTGAAGTTACTTGAATTCTAATTTTGTAAATTTACTTGAACTCTAATTTATTGTAATTAAGATAAATTTACTTGAATTCTTGAATTAATCGAATTCCTAAAATTATTTACTTGAATTAGGATAAATTTACCCACAGGTAGGGATTCTGGAGAACAAGTTACGGACAAAAAACAAGAAAGAAGTAGATTCAGGGGTGCACCGTGTTTACCAAGTTGCAATTACGGATTACCTAGATATATAGTCAATCCAAAAAAGAGAGATAGAGCGCCGACACTGAGGTTCTAATTGTTGGAGTAGTAGTACAGTTGACTAGAAAAAAAGATTTTAAAATTGTGGTTACTTAAAGGTCGAAAGTTCGAACTCCGCTCATAACTTTGTAGATTTTGCGAAGGTTTTTTTTTTAAAAAAAAGTTGTAATTGTTCCACCAATGCTTTATTTATTATGTTTTGTTTTTATGTTGGACAAGAATGGATTTAGAACTCAATCTACCCTATATTTCAGATTGGATATTAGATACCGGATCGTGTACTGACATCTATTTGAATGTCATGGCACTAAGGAGTAATTAGGTGTCATGGACCTAGAACCAAGGGAGTCCCCGAGATGCTTTATTTTCTTTTTATTTCATGTGCTAGTAACCATAACTATAAAAAAAATCTTGAATTACTTGAATTAATCAAATTTCTTGAATTACTTGAACCGTAATTTAATTGAATTTCTTGAACTACAATAAATTTAGGGAAGTAAATTAGAATAAATTCTTTGAATTATGTCTTGATGTCTTGTTAACGGTAATTAGAATTAGAACCCTAATTTGCTTGGATTGTTTTCTATCTCAGGTAACATGAACCTTTTTATTTTAGTTTTTGCTTTTCCTCTCAAAAAAAAAGTGGTACATGCATAAGAATTATATTTTTTTTATTATGTTAATTGTTTTTTATGTAGTACCCGATTAGCTAATGAGTTTGAATTCGATAATATATTTAAATCCGATTTCTACCTGCATCCGCCCCTGCATATGCTTTTCTCTTGGTCTATGGAATTCAGATCCAGTTAGTTTCGAACTGGACTGTTTACTTAAATTTGACACGAATCTCAAAGATCTCTCGTGCATCTAAGGCAAGTCCGAAGAAAAATTACTTTGACTGAGATTTTCTCATATACTTGGGTACCTGAGGATCTGACTCAATCTGCTGCTTTTCTTAGAGAAAAACAGGATCTTACTTTTCCGATCCCAACCATTCAAAATTTTATATTCGCGTATCTCGATAAAGAAACTTTTTCATACACAAATCTCAACAAATTTGAATAGTTGGAATCGGAACTGTAGAGTCTATTCCGGGTACCTGAGGGGATACTCTTCCGTGGTCTATGCGAGTCAACTTTCTCAATGAACAATTCTTTAATAGTGGAATCTCTACTTTATTCAGTATACTGATTCAACAAATTAGCATTGAATTCTTCTGCAAACCGGTGCACCATATATACCAGGTGGTACCAGTAACGATATTTACTCCCAAGTAGTAAGAAAGTCTAACAAAATGGATGAATTATTGTTTATTGTTCAGTTTTAAGTTATTCTGATTTTTTAAAATGTGTCCAAAAAAATTGTTGCAAATTTGAAGGGTAGGCAGTTGCTTACTTCCTACCCCAGAATTTTGGAAAATAGGGTATCAAGCTTGGCTCTGTAACTGGGGACTTCAATTTTTAAACACTGCATTATTAACTAATAATGTTTATAGTGTTTTTGTACACTATAAATTAATATGCACGCAACAAAAACACTATAAATTAAAGTCTCATAGATACTGAACCAAATATATAGCCCAAGCCCACTTAGAAAAAGGAATAAACCGAAAACAATAGAAAGAGGCAGCAGTTCGAAGGGCCCAACAAGGCAACAAAGCTCACCTCTCCTAATCCTCCTCTCCCGTCTCTTAACTTGTTCATCTCCTTTTCGTCTCCTGCAAGGCTGCAACTCTCGCTTTTCGCTTCTCTTTTCTCCACAAGGTAGGCCTCTGTCTGAACAGCTCTCTAATTACCCTTCATACTCTGTGTTGCCAAAAAGATGGATATAATTTACTTGACAGATATATCAAATCTTTTATTGGATTTAATTTGGGGCGGTATAGAGCTGCTGGTTTAAACTGTTGTTACTTGTTAAGGTTCATCTTCCTTCAGAAATTGCATTATTGTTTGCAATCCTGTGTTGATTATGTGCTATTTCTGAATGCAGCAGTACAATCCCAATCCAATCCCCATTGGCTTCTTGCAAGGCCTCCATGTTGTCTTCTATGCCTTCCCCCAATCCAAATTTCGACCCTACAGCATCACCAACAAACCAAATATCGCCGAGGCGCTTCACCTGTTCGACCAGCTGTTGGCTGCCCAGAACCCTCCATCCTCGATCTGTCGATTCAATCAGATCTTTGCCGCCTTGGTTCGCACCAAAACCTCAAACAATCCCGTCATTTCCCTCTTCAACCGCTTGATCCGAGCTGAAGGAATCAGTCCTGATGAATATACATACGCAATCTTGATGGACTACTGTGCCAACGAATCAGGTCGGACTATTGTTTGGTTTTCTGGCACGGTTTCTCAAAGAGTTCGCAAAACTAATATTCTGATCTTCAGTTTGATACTCAGCAGCTTATGTTGGGAGAATAGAATTGATGAGGCCGCAGTTATGGTGCTTGATAAAATGCGTGAGCTGGCATGTGTACCCAATGTGGTCTCGTATAACAGTCTTATATATGGGCTGTGCAAGAAAGATGAAATTGATGAGGCAATGGATTTTCTAGATGACATGATTTGTAAAAGTTAAGAACCTAATTTGTGACATGTACTAATCTTATATATGGGTTCTGCAAGAAAGGTGAAATTGAGAAGGCACCAGATTTTCTATGTGAAATGATGTCTAAAGGGCACGAACCTCATGTCGTGGGAATGAGAGTAGGTCCGATGCCCATCGGACCTACCTTGGTTCGATGGGTGTGATGACCATCCAATCTGCATCAAGATCCATGTGCTCTGCATCAAAATCTGTGCAAGTCTGTACCAATTTCTGTGCACATAGATCTTGATGCTAATCGTACGGTGATAGAGCTAATTGAACCTAATTGTAGGTCCGATGCCCATCGGACCTACTCCTATCTCCATGTCGTGACCTATAAAACTCTTTTAGATAGGCTGTGTAAGAATAGTGAAATTGAGAAGGCAATGAATTTTCTACACGACATGATTTTTCTACACTCTTATAGATGGAATAAGCAAGAAAAGTCAAATTGATAAGCCTTGAGTTTTCTACATGACATGATTTGTAAAGGGTTTGAGCCTAATGTCATAAACCTATAACACTCTTATAAATGGGCTGTGCAAGAAAGTTGAAATTGAGAAGGCAATGGATTTTCTATATGACTTGATTTCTAAAGGGCATCAGCCTGATGTCGTGACTGTAGCACCCTTATTTGGGGGCTGTGCAAGAATGGTGAACTTGAGAAAGCTTTGGATTTTCTACATGAAATGATGTCTAAAGGGCGTGATCCTTGATGTCGTGACCTATAACACTCTTATTGATGGATTTTATAAGAATGGTGAAATTGAGAAAGTGGTGGATTTTCCACATGACATGATGTGTAAAGGGTGTGAGCCTGATGTTGTGACCTATAACATTCTTATAGGAATTCAGAGTAGGTCCGATGCCCATCGGACCTACTTTGGTTCGATGGGTGTGATGACCATCCGATCAGCATCATGATTCGTGCACTCTGCATCAAATTCCGTGCGAGTCTGTATCAATTTCCGTGCGCACAGATTTAATGCTAATCGTACGGTACTAGAGTTAATTGAACCTAAAATAGGTCTGATGCCCATCGGACCTACTCCTATCTCTTCTTATAGATGGATTATACAAGAATGGTGAAATTGACACAACAGTGGATTGTTTACATGAGATGATGTGTAAAGGGTATGAACCTGATGTCGTGACCTTTAACATCCTTATAGATGGATTATGCAAGAAAAGGCATTGTTGCTGATGTAAGAACTGGTACGGCTCAATGATGAAATTCTGTAACCAGATATTGCTCAGCTACCTTGAGGTATTGCTCTATGTGAGAGGGAATTAGGGCTCAAGGATAATTGAGGAACCAATTCCCTGTCGGATATTGTCAAATGCTTGAGGAAGGAAGAGGTAGTCTGGTCAGAAGAAACTGAGAGCAAGTGAGAAGTTTTCGTTGAGTTTTTCTTCTTCTTTTTTTGTGTGTGTGTTTTTCGATTGTGTATTGCTGATTCTTGTAGGATATCTTGTTTCTGGTAGACTGGTGCACTGATTCTGGTGTTTTTGGCATCTGATTGCTGAGTGTCTTGTCGAGTTTATTGGTTGCTGACACTGGTAACAGCTTGCTGATTCTGGTAGAAGGTTTCTGGTTTGATTTCTGATACTGATATTCTGGTTTAAAAAAAAAAAACTTATTCTGGTGTGTGCCAGTATTATTGCTCTGATACCATATGAAGTTTGAAAGAGAATTTACAGAAAGAATGATTTTGTTATTTCTTGCTTATTTGTACATTTACGATGATGGAAATTTGCAGGTAGAAAGAACATCTTAACAATCTCTCTAATCTGGTGTTCTGGTGCCATCCCAAGTAAGAGGCCAAAAATGCACATAGTGAACCACCATATCCAGATAGGATTTCTGCAAAGCATGTAGTAACAATCAAGCTAATAAA
Source organism: Carex kokanica (assembly GCA_025461125.1). NCBI lineage: Eukaryota > Viridiplantae > Streptophyta > Magnoliopsida > Poales > Cyperaceae > Carex > Carex kokanica. Next base: position 1,252,243 of record JAJGRX010000748.1, on the reverse strand, counting down.
TTTGTATTGTCATTACTTGCTTGTTAATTTGTGCTTCTTCCGCTTCCTTTTTCCTTAATCAGAACACAATATTACGCAAGGAAGATGATCAGAGTTTGAGCGGGTGGGGGAGGGAAGGCATTCAAATTAGCAATTCATCAACAAATATAAAAGGACAATTCTGGGCTGGGAACTTGCATGGAGACACACGCAGCAGATCTGTTAAGTGGGACAATAAGGATGCCTGATCCTGTAAATTATGATCGACAAACCATAAGCAACTGCTGAACATGACCCCGGGGACATCTTTGTCATTTTCAAAGGTGATAGAACTGATTGCAACTTTTTTTTGTATGGAAAAAAGTATATAAGATGACATGCAAGTCTCACTTCCCTGAAAATGGATGATTATTTATAACTCATTGTCATTTAAAAATGCTAATAGCAGCGCAACATTAGCAATTGCGAGGAATTATTTTCATGTATGATAGATGCTGGTTCAGGGGAATTCGTATCCTCTGCATTAACTCAATTCCCTTTTGAGTTAATGCATCTCGATCATCTGATCTGTTTTAAGATTTGTGCAGACTAAATCTGCACTGATATTAAAGGGCCCCCTATGTTATAGGCAGGAGCTAGATTGGCTCCGTTTAAAATTAGACGGTTTAGATTTATTAACTCAAAAGATTCTGAGAATCTTTTGAGTTAATGCAGAGGATATGCATTCGGTTCAGGGACAGACCTAGTTGCATATCACTGTGCCTAATCCATAGGTTTAATTTATGGAGTGAGACATACTTTACAGGTCTTCAACAACTTGCGTCAGTTCCAGTATTGGTACAAAATATCACAGAAGAGTACAATCTATCAATAATTTAACGAGTTCAATGGTTTAATCTTTGTTCTTAGTTATTGTATTTGATTATAGGATGATTAAAACTTCTTATTTAACTAATTAATGAACCTTTCTATCTGTTTAATCAACTACTCGTCTCCTTTTGCTGATCAAATCTTTATTTTATTTCCCAATGCTACCAATTTTATTATGAAGTTCCATGTTTACCCTTTGGCAGTAACAATGTTTTGCCTTTGTTTATTTGATTTTTGGAAAAGGCGTAGGAGAAGTTTTTGTTTATTTGATTTTTGGTTGTTATCGTGTTGGTAGTATTCTTTTGAAACTTTGCCATCTTGTTTAACTGGATCTTAATTTGAAGTTCTAAAATAATATGGTTACCTCACTCAAGATTTCAGAAGTACCAACTTCTACTTGAAGAAATCTTATATGATATCATTTGGATACCTGCATGAATGTACAAGGGAATCAAATCATTGGTTTGCTTCTTTCTAGTGCAAAAAATTTGTTATCTATCTCCTTCCCGATAATTTATTAAAGAGAGCAGCCGACACAACGAAAACGAATAAAAAAAAAATTGTCCGTGTGAAAATTGGAAAGTGATTTTTTTTTTTTTTCAAGTTTAACTAGAAATTGAACTACAAGGCTGAAAGTAAAATAGAAAGTGCTAGAACGGATATTGAAATTAAAAAAATTCAGATGTAAATACTCTTAGTGCTCTATAAAAAAAACGAATTTGGAGATGTAGGGTTGTACAAAATCGCTCAAACTCATAACTCGTTTATAACTTGCTCGCTAACTGCTCATTTTAACTCGCTCATTTACAACTCGAGTCAGTTCCAACTCGAGTCAGTTCTAACTCGAGTTGGCTAACTAATTTAATAAATGAGCTGAGTTTGAGCATACCTAACTCGCTCATTAACAACTTGAGTTACACAAAATTCATCATAATAAATCCCATGCCCTTCTAAATGACTCTTAAGCTGATGTTTGGATTGTTTGTTTTGTTAGTTATCTTGTTAATTATGTTTGAATTGTTTGTGTTTAGATAAACTCTTACTAGTATATAACTATAACTAAAGAGATTGACTAGTCAAACGAGTTATAAACGAGTTGTAAACCAACTCGAGTTGGTAATGAGCTGAACTTGAGTTAACTCGCTCATTAACTAAATGAGCTGAGCACAAGTTAAAGGTAACTTACTCAAACTCAGCTCATTTACAACCTTACGGAGAAGTGAATTGATATTTTGACCATATTTCTTATATTAAATTATAAATGTTTTCAAAGCAGAAAAACAATTATGAAAATGTTGTTATCTTATTAATACGCTGTGTATTAATTGCATGTACTTGTAGTAACTTTTATAATTTTTCACGTGTAGGATTTGCACTAATTATGGATTACATTCTACTTGCCATATTATAAAATTATTAAGTTATTTTTGTCAAAAAACATTGTTGTTAAATGTTAATAGATCCCAACCTACTATGCATTTTCATTTTTTTGTTTTAGCCCAATAACAATTGTTTATTTGTTCTCTTGATTTATGCTAATAAGTAATTTAAAATGTGGAATTATGAATCACTCTTAACCCTTTTTTTCTAAGATTTCGTGGCTACAAGGGCACCAAACTAGAATGAAATTGATGGGATGTACGTAATATATTATGAAATTCAATTATGGCGATGATAAATAATAGATCTCAATTATTGCTTAGTAGGTTGCAAATGAGTAAGTTTATTTGTAGTCATAAACATTTTGTTTAATTAACTTCTCAAACAATAAAAGTTGAATATGGCACTGTTCTTAATTAGATCAATCTTGCGCTATGCAAAGCGTATTTATTTTTGTCGATCTAATTACAATATTTACAAAAATCAAAACCAGATTATAAAATTCAAGAAAAATTGAACATGGCACTGTTTTTACCTCTCCTTATCTGCTTATCCTCTCCTGTACCTTCTTTTCTTTATACAAAAAAAAAAAAAAAAAAAGCAGCCACATTTTTTTCTCCTAGGCAGCTGTCTAAGGAACGGACTCTGCCGCAGGGTCCTGCTTTTCCGATCCCAACCACTCAAATTCATTGAAATTTGTGCATGAAAAAAGTTTCTTTATCGAGATACGCGAATGAAAAATTTTAAATGATTGGAATCGGAAAAGTAAGATCTTGCTTTTCTCTAAAAAAAAGCAGCAAAGTCGGATCCGCTGTCTAATTACCTGTTGAACATGGCACCTTTTACTCCTTTCTTTCTCTTGTGCTTTCCCACCCTCCTCTTTCCCCATTTGTTGTTTGTGAGCACAAAAGAGCAGACCAAGAAAATTAAGGGAAAAATGGAGTGAAAAGACTCAAAAAAGGTAGTTAACTTTTTTTGAATTCAATTGATGACTTGAGTGGCCTATTTGATTGGAATTCCGATTTTACGTCTTGTAATTCCGAACATTTATTGAATATGACTGCTTGTTGCATATTTTCATAATTCAATTTTAATTTTAATTTTCATTATCATTGATTGTTTATTTCATCACAATGACATATTATAGCGGATTTTTGAGATGAATTTCTTTTGTAAATGAATGATTGAATTTTTTTTTTAAGGAATGTATATGAATGAATAGCCTATTGAAAGATTCCTCCAGTTAATTAAGAGAAATATTTTTATAGAAAATCTAGATTCAATTTACTGACATCAATTAAAATATGCAGGAATAATTAATTTGATATGATTTTGTGGAAAGTTGTCATCTGTATATAAAGTGGTTATAGAGATGTACATAGTATTAGCGCATGTTTTAATTTGGTAGATTATATTTACCATACAACATAGCAAACGAGATGCACATCTTTTCTATGTTGATTTTGCCTCTATCAAATTCAGTTTAAAATTGAATTTGCATCCAACAAAAATATCTAGAGAGGGCCTAAAAAGTTGCACTTGTTATTTCTAACAAGGAACTATTGACAAAGACCTTGTTATATATATTACCTTTTTGAGGAAGACACTCGTCACTTACCAGGAGAGATATTGTTGTATCAGACACTTACACCTTTGGGAAAGTTAATAAAGAATAAACATACACCATACAACAATTTCAATTTTTTTTTTTTTTTGTATTTTGATAAGTTGGTTCCTTCTTCTCTTCTTGGTTCCAATTAAATTTAATGAATTGTATACCATACTTTTCAAATTCTAAAGATGAGAAATTCCTTCCAACCAGGTAGCTTAATTTGTGTAGTTCACAGGAGCTCATAATAATGGAAAAAACAACACATTAATTCCTAATATATGAAGAATAATAAAGGAAATACATACTACTAAAATGTTGTATTGTACATGTTAATGTATTGGACAAATTTATACATACAAGGTGTTATCAACCAGTATTCTAGTCATATCACTTATGGAGTATTTATAGCAATTCAATTATCTCTCAATTAATATTATAGCATTTTTAATATCTCTGCTATTAATATCAACTGTGTTAATATATTTATAGTTTCGAATTTTACATCAGTGTATATAATTGGCAGTTACAAATCATGGTGCAAGCTGATATATTATTTTTAAACAGATTACTAATGTAGCAAATAAAATTAATATTTGCTCATCTCTATGATTGACACTGTAATTATTTTATCAGTATTTACAGTTACTTTGTTACTTAAGGAGTTATACTGGATAAATAAAATAGAGAAACTATCCCAAAAATATATATATACACTAGCGGGTAGGAATTTTTTTTAAAAACCATAATTAGAAAAAACAAAATTAGCAAACCAACATGATTAGCCGGGTTTTTACAAAAATCATAAGAACCGAATTGGCAATTCGGGTCCAGCTTTTTTTTCCCTGGAACCGAAATGCCAATTCGGGTTCCCCCCTTTTCACAGTTTTTCTGCGGTTTCTGCGCAGCTTTTGGTGTAATGTCTTGGACCCGAATTGGGATTTCGGGTCCCCCCCCCTTTTTTTTTTTTTTTAAGAGACAAATAGCTAAAATGATAAAATATAATACGGTAAAATCGAATTTTTTTTCCCTTTGTCAAATTACTTTTTTGATAGCATATTTATACTAAAATACGCTAAATTACTTCAAATTATGTTAATTTATGCTGAATTACACTAAATTACTTGAAATTACAATAATTATGTAGAATTATGCTAGAATACACTAAATTACGCTAAATTACGTATGAATAGGGATGATATCTTCACTGAGAAGGCGAAAAACGACGACGAAACTTCAAACGGCCATAAAACGGCGCTCGAGTGTCCGATTTTAGCAAATGACCACTTTTCGGAAAGCTTGTGAAAATGCGCATGCGTCCGAACTGCTTTGCTAGATTTTCAAATTCAGAATCGCCAAAAAACAAAGGAAAGAGTCTCAAAACTTCAGTTGAAGTTTCCGATTAAGATTTTCATTTCTATTCTCCAATTTGCGTACCTCAGTAAATTAGTTATATAATGAACTTGTAGAATACCAATTTTTATTATTTTTGAAATTTTTTTACTATTTTTATTTATTTATGAAAGATGGCACAAAATTGGCTCTATTCATACGTATTTTAGCATAATTCTACATAATTTCAAGTAATTTAGTATAAATCAACATAAATTAATATAATTTCAAGTAATTTATAGTATTTTAGTATAAATATGCTATCAAAAAATAATTTGACAAAGGGAAAAAAAATTCGATTTTTTAGTATTATATTTCATCATTTTAGTTATTTGTCTCTAAAAAAAAAAAAAAAAAAGGTGGACCCGAAATCCCAATTCGGGTCCAAGGCATTACACCAAAACCTACACTGTTTCTGCGCTGCGGAAAAACTGTGAAAAGGGGGGAACCCGAATTGGCATTTCGGTTCCAGGAAAAAAAAAAGTTGGACCCGAATTGCCAATTCGGTTCTTATGGTTTTTGTAAAAACCCGGCTAATCATGTTGGTTTGCTAATTTTGTTTTTTCTAATTATGGTTTTTAAAAAAAATTCAGCGGGTAGCGGCTGTTTATTTATTTATATTTCTTTTTTGGCAGTTGAAAGCATCCCTACCAATAAATGTGTGTTCCTATAGGAACATGGGCTTGTAGACATCGCAATTAAAAGGACACCAATAGTTGCCCCATGTGAGTGTCCCCTATCAAGGCGGGAGATATTCATCACCATCTTGTACTCTCTCATCCTCATAATTTCTACTTGAGTGAGGCTATGGTAATATGCATAGCGTAGATCAGTCTGTACTATGGATCCATATCTCTATTTTTTGAAGTCCAAACGGCCAATCGGAACCGCTCAATATAATCTCCATATGAAAATTTACTTGGCGACTAAATTTTACATTTTTTTAGAATTTTTTTACTATTTTTTAGATAGATAGAAAATCACTACTTTTGAATGGTCCAGAATCTTTAGATCAAGTGATTTTCTACCTATTTAAAAATAGTAAACAAATTCTGAAAAATGTAAAATTTGGTCTCTGAGTACATTTTACATATAGAGATCATGCAGTTCGGATCAACTGTTTGGACTTTGAAAACATAAATATACGGCCATAGTACGGATCGGTGTGCACAACGCATAGTATTGTAGGCTTGTAGCCTCACTTTTTCTCCTTTAATTCAGAAAACAACATACTTAACTTCAAAAAATAATATAATTTCTGATTCAAAATTATACCTAAAATCTTTTAAATGCACACACAAAAAACCTTAATATGTACATATAATTCATTATAATAATATTATTATTATTTCAAACATGACATTAAGATCGATCAAAATCTTCAAACTGTACCAGAGCAGTGATTTAATTAACCACTGAACTAGATATGATTTTTTATTATTAAAATAGTTTATCAACTGTGACCAAAAAGAAAGAGAAATTGAAAAGAGAGAAGAATACTGTACTTGGTTTCCTTGTATGAGTTTGAATAATGATTGAAGCACTAAATCATTGGTGCTACTTGCTGGTAGCAAGTGCATGCGTATCGGTCCCCTATAGCAGAAAATCAAATATTGCACCGTTATGTTTCTTTCCTAGCTAGTGGTACCGATCGAGCTTTAGACTGAAATTAAGTATATATGCGTACCACAACTATACAAGTATTATGTTGTATATTTTTAATAAGCAATAAAATGTATTAATGATTTGATAAGAGTTTGTGGGGCACTGAGATATTAGCTTGTCTGAGACATGTTCTTTGTGACTGGTACGACACTGATCTGGATTGGCAAATTGGCATGTGTTGCGTGGTGGCATTTTTTTTTTCTTGACATTATTGAAGATCATAAATTGCTATTGATATATATTTAGTGGGTTATGATGAATACAGTTGATAAAACAAATTAATGTATAGCAACTGTAGCTCTGTTAATATCCCAAGAAAATGCCCACAAAAAAGAAAGTGAAATAAATTAAGAAAGAAAATCATTTTTAGACACAGCTACAATACAGAGTGGAAACACCGTGAATATATCTTATGAAATAGCCAAGGAATAAAATCATGGTGTTTTTTTTTTTTTTTTGGGATTCTTTTTAATAAACGTGACAACTAGCACAATTAATTTATGAAGATCAAATTTTAAAATTGTATATATATATAGGTTCCATTTGAATTAGAAGGGCTTTATATCAAATTTGGTTCAATTGGAGAAATAATTATCTATTTAAGAAGTAATTCTATAAACTAATAGTTTTGTTTTTAGCAACATTTAATTGCAAATTCTCAAATTGTATCAAAATTGAGACCAAAATTGAGCAGCATGCATGGACAGTTCACCTCTACAATTTTTTGCTCTTGTTCTGTTGTATCTTACTTCTTACATTGTTGTCTTGCTTTCATGGATAATTGAAAATAGATGCAAGGTTTGTGTCTCTTTAAGAACTGTTATTATGCTAAACATTTAAAATAAACCAAACTCATAATATAAAATAAAGCAGAAGAACTCTTATCATATACACAAACATAATATATCCTCACTAGAAATAAAAAGAAAAACTGTTTGAAATCCTTGCTATATACTTTATAGAAAAATTTATTACAAGTCTCAAGTTCAACAAAAGCTAAAATGATTCCTCTTCTAGTCTAAACCTCTATTAACAATACTCCCTTCTCCATGATTAAACGGAGCAACATATCATCATAATTCCTTCTCGCAATATTAAATCCATCCAATTAAAGGCCTAATCCAAAACCCCATAAAATTCCCACAGCCCAAAAGTCTCTTCATGGAGCCCAATTTTACTGTGTTAATTTCAAGGTGTTCCAGTGCTGGTGCATGCTCCTTTTTGAAATACAAATTAAGCACTTGTATTCCAATTTCATTATCTCCATTGCCATGCACTACAGACACAGTAAGAGTTTTGAACTTAGATTCCGTCTCATGCCGACCAGCTCCGCATTAAATATGGCCGTGACGCTGCCATCTGATCGAGCGCAATCACAATCCCCATGGCAAGACATGTATCGATCTCGGGCTCCACTACCAGCTGAAATACGTCATCACCGAAATTCACACCTCCGCTGCTAGTTGACACTTCTTTTCGTCGGATCTCTGCCACTTGAGTCCCCTCATTATTTTGGAAGGTGCAACACCGTTGCGCATACGAGCCCTCGGCCAGGAAACAACTGGTGCTTAATGAGGGGGCGAAGGGTGTCACCTCGGCAAGAGATTTTTTGTTGCTCATGGTTGTGTGACGCTTGACGGAGAGGAGCGGGTTGGTGGAGTCTTCTCCATTGTAGATTACCCAGTGGTACCCAAGATTTAATTGCCTCTGCATTAGTTAATTATGAAGATCAAGTTATTAGTTTTTTGTTCAAGCTGGGGATGATTAATAATAATTAATTAATACAGATTTAACCAGAGTTTATTGTGATATGTTATTGTTCTTCCAATTGAAACTAGTTCTTGCATTCACATTGAAAACTCTCTAATTGTTTTGTTAAATTTTAATAACTTAAGAAATACAACATTTCTGTTTAAAGCAGGAAGAAAAAAGTGTTTGCATAAATCAACTCTTTAATACCTTTTTCCTAATGGAGAAAAGTGGTTTGCCGGTTGCATCCATGAGAACAACCTCGCTCTTGCAATCAGATCCGTAATTATCTACCCGAAAGACCAAATTGCCCTTCGCATCATAAACCGTAAACCCGCTACAATTGAACAAGAGCGATTTGCGCCACACAGTCAGTACCTCTGCCTCCTCCCTCCTGCTCTCTTGATTGTTCACTTGCCGGAGGTCGGATTGCACAGAAGTCAAGCTCGGGTGCACCTTCTTCATTCGCTTAAATGCCTTCATGGTGAAAAAATGTGCTGGGGTGTTTGTGTAATTTCACAGGTGACCGGAGGAAGAGAAGAAGGTTTTGTTTTGTCTCTTGATGGAAGTTCTGAGGTTAGAGGTTGTGTGATGGAGATGGCCTCAGGTGCCTATTTATATTATCGCTTGGACCCAAATGCCCTTCTACATTCTTGCATTTAATATTTTAATGTAATAAGACGCCGTTGAAACTACATGGGTGCGAGGTTACCACGTGGAATTAGTTAGTTTTTATTTTTTTTTAAATTGAAAAAAAAAAAAGGAATGGCCACTTCATGTACTACTAGCCCCCAAAAATGTGTTGATGTCGTCGTCGCTGTCAATTGTTGCACCATTATTTTAAGGGTATATACCTACGTACATGAACTATTTCAGATAACCTTTAATATGAAAAGTAATTGAGCTATAATAAAAAGTGATATATTAGAAATATTATATAGGGAAATGATACACTTTAATGTTCCCTTTCCACACATAAAAATCACAATGACATGCATTTCAACTAATCTGGTAAAATTTACATATGTGTTTATGCATTGTGAATGTATAATTATTATTTTTAGATCGAGAAAAATGAAGGTCTAGTTTTTCAAATCTAATATTCATAAAAGATCTTGCATCTCGATTTCAAACTTCCCGAACAACATTATCTTTTGTCACTAGATCAAAAAACAATTCTACATGTATCGCCTTTTGAGAGTAGCACATTTATCAAATCGCACCTTAATTTAGTTACTTATGACATAAGATTGTATTTTTTAATGACCATAAAAGCTAAACCAAAGTTTGACAATGTATCAGAAATTGCATTTCAAGAAAGGTTAATTATGAGGTGCTTGATTGTTGGAGATGAAGAGGATACAATCAAAGAAGAAGATTCATATCATTTCTCTAGCTAAAAGACTAGAACTGTAAAACAAAATTATATATGAACTAAACTAAGCTAGGATTATGATATTTTTCCAGAGAAGATGGTGTACGTGATGACGATTCATGGGAGGACTCGTGGCAGTTTGAGATGAGTTAAAAAATGCTGATGATAAGTGTGGGGTAAGGGACGGTTAGGTGGGCCCCACTTTTGTATGATTGGTTGAATGAGACTTGCTTAAGAAGTAGAGACTATATATGAGCAGCCTATCAGGCAGCAAATTTAAAAAAAAAAATTATGTGCTGTTGATTGTTAGATTATGAATTTCTTTGGGTCAAGATTGGAATGGAAGATGAATCATTCAAGGGAATTCTATTAGGAAAAAAAAGAATAATTTGGGATGATTATTAGATATATATAGATGGCAATATATGAATAAAAATTAGTTATTGAATATATATATATATAAGCTCACCAAGCCTCTCGTGAACTCAACTCTAAAACCTATCGAATTGACTTCAAACGACATTTTCAAACCGTTAGATGTTCAATCTATATTAAAATGTGCTTGGAGACCAAATTTTACATTTTTTGGAATTTTTTTACTATTTATTAAGCCGGTTTGGAAACCGCTGTTTTTATTAAAATTCTGCACCATTGGAAAACAGCGGTTTTCAAACCGGCTTAATAAATAGTAAAAAAATTCCAAAAAATGTAAATTTGGTCTCCAAGCACATTTTAATATAGATTGAACATCTAACGGTTTGGAAATGTCGTTTGAAGTCAATTCGATAGGTTTTAGAGTTGAGTTCACGAGAGGCTTGGTGAGCTTAGGAACACCCTAGTTCTACTATATATATATATATATAAAAGCAGAGCCAGTATAAATAAATATTAATTCTTGATCTAAACGAAATTTATTATCTGTAAGGTACAAGTCATTATTTGCTAATCTGTCCTAAATACTAAATATCTATTTTGTTCTACCTAAATGGTACAATACAAAAAATAAAAAAATCAAAGAGTACAGTACACCTAATTTATGCGATTTTAGTAGTTATAACCAATTCAATTAATTCAATTTTTTCAAGTACCGTAGTGATGGAAAAATAAAGTACAATTATTATTATTATTATAATTTGGAACAAATATCACCAACTTTTCTTATCATACTTAATCAAATTAGATATCAAATAATTAACAAGGAAGAATTTTGAAGGATATATTTGAATTTACCTAAGTCTAATAAAGATTAAAAAAAATTAATAATTTCAGCGGTATAGCATGAACCAGGTGTTGCTATCTACATAATAATAGGGACATCCACTAATTCTGACTTGTGTAATAAAATAAAAATCAGATAATGTTGCAAAGTATATCTAACATTATGGTGGCCACTCCATTAGCACTTGTTTTGAATCTTTCTGCACCACAAAAAGGCAGCATAATTTTTACCCAAGCATTTGAATTGATTAGACCCACAATTAAAATTTAGAAATTATGAAACACTTCTTGCTTAAATAACCCCTCACTTTTACTGAAGTGATATCTGGACTCTTTTTTTTTTTAACTCATGTGATAATGTGTGAAATAATTAAGTACCATTATTTTATTTATTAGTTTAAAGAATATATTTTATCATCATATGTAGAAAGGAAGCAATACATTACCATTGTTTATTTATTACATAATTCAAAGCTTCACAAAAAAAAAATGCAATTTCCTCGAAAGAAAAACATCAAAATGGTGTTTCAAAATTTCTCTAATTCATTATTCCAGAGGTGAAAAAAAAAGTACAAAGAAATTTCGGCTTTAACTGGGTGTAAATTGAAAAAAAAAAAAAATTGCGGTTTGATACCCCAATCATGGATGTTTTATTATTCCCTTGAAAAAAATAGGCATCGAATCAAACTTCTCTTTTTGTTCCGATAAGAGAATCATGTTTTCACCCATTGGTGAAGTTTGGTATATAAATATAATATTAATATTCGTTTTCTGAATTTATTAATTAACCAATTTGTTAGGGATGCTTAAGCTGATGATATTATTTTTTTAGGAGGTTTCAAATATCTTCATTTTTTATCTTTATTTTTAAGAACTTTAATATTTTAAAATTTAATTTTAAATATCGAAATAAAACTTTTAGATATAGTTTATATTATTGTTTCCATGTACATGTAAAAGATTATGACATTTTAACATTTTTTTATTGTTATAAAAAAGCTTGTTAAAATACACCAATATAAATAATTTATGGACATTGATTTTTCAACTTATTAATTCATATTAAAAATGGATTAATAGGAGGTTTCAATTATCTTAAGATCAACACAATGATGACACGGTATAATTATAAAATTAGTTCTTAATTTTTTGCGTTAAGAACGTGCTTGCACATAGAAATAAAAATGGATAGTTGATTTAGTCTATATATATCCATTTTGCACATAAAAATAAAAATGGATAGCTATTGGTCCATATAAACGTCTATGACCTATTGACCTATGTGTTATGTGCTTACATCATTTTATCCTTTATTTTTTTTGTTTTGAGAAAGAGCCATCATTTTTTGTTCTTTGAGTTAGGTCATCATTAATTTTTTATAGGAAAAATTGGTTATTTGCCACTTCAAAACCTTCTAATTCTAAAAATGTTATCCCAAAATTTGAAATTGTAAAAATGCCACTCTAAACTTCATTAATTCCTAATTTTGCCATTTATACTGTATTCTTATGCTTTTTTTATTAAAAATTAACTGAAAAATACTGTTTTGGCAAATAACCTTGAAATTGTATGAAGGGTATAATCGGAAATACAGAAATACGTATACCAAAACAGTATTTTTCAGTTAATTTTTAATAAAAATAGCATAAGAATACAGTATAAATGGCAAAATTAGGAATTAATAAAGTTTAGAGTGGTATTTTTACAATTTCAAATTTCGGAATGACATTTTTAGAATTAGAAGGTTTTGGAGTGGCAAATAACCAATTTTCCCTTTTTTATAAGGTAAGATCACGTTTTTCTTCTTCTATCTCTACTTAAGTATTTAGAATAAGGCTCTTAATTTGATATCAAACAACTAGCACAATGTGATGTGTTAGTATTTAGAATACAAACCGGGCACATTTTGATGGGCATCAGAACAAATTCATTTGATGCTCATTTGAAGTTGTTTAATCTGTTTTAAAATTCATACAAACAATTTATGTTAAAATCTATTCAGTGAATCTAAAATGGACATACGAATTTTAAAGCGGATCGAACAACTTCAAACAAGTATCATATCAAATTCGGATCCAAATCGAAATGCTCCAGATCCCTTTAGAATAAGGTTCTCCATTCTCCATTTGACATCAAACAACTAGCAAATTAATTAATCATAGGAGACTATTGTAGAATATTCTCTGTGTTTTTTTTTTTAAATAAGATAGGGGTCAAGCCCCTAATCTTATATTTTATTGATAAATTAAAAATAAGATACAATCAAAAGAGTCAAAAAGCAAGAAATTGCTCAATGAGTATTGAACAAAGATAAAATAAAAATTACTTCTCTTATACCACTTGACCAACCAACTGAGAAATAGAATAAAAATTATCTCTAAAGATTCAATTGCATCGCTCTCTCCATAATATGAAGATGACAATCATAAAGACTCTTCTCAACGGGGGAATTTCATATATACCACTCAAAAACTTCGAAATTACATATTTACCACTCCAAATTCTATAATTACATATTTACCACTCTAAATTCTAATAACTCACATATATACCCAATATAACTTAAATATACTTCAAACTCAAATTAATTATGTTAAAGATTTTAGAAACTACAATTAATCAAGGATTAATTAAAACTGGACTCATTCACCATGTACCCGCTCTGACAATGGATAATAGCATTAAGCCGTGCTTCTCCAACCACCCCGATGTGTCCCCTGCCACCATCTTATTCAAGCCCAATTGCGACAACAGTCTTGCCCATGCCTTCTCCTACCATCCCGCGCAAGTAGCAAACTGCAATCGCTAACACTTCTGCTGTTAGAAGTTGGCTGTAATAATGAGATAGCGAGTCATGCGGGAGACAACGAGAGATGTTATAATGGGCATGCAATGGGCATGCAATGGGCGCAGAAGAGAGATGGAGAAGGCAAGAGTCCAATTTGAATGTGGAGAATGGGTCAAGTTTTAATTAATCCGTAATTAATTGTAGTTTTTAGAATCTTAAACATAATTAATTTGAGTTTTGTGTATATTTGTAATATATTTAAAATATATTGGGTAAATATGTGAGTTATTAGAATTTAGAGTGGTAAATATGTAATTATAGAATTTGGAGTGGTAAATATGTAATTTCGAAGTTTTTGAGTGGTATATATGAAATTCCCTCCTTCTCAACTGCATAGGATACTTATTTTGAAGAATAGCATACAATAGTTTAACATTTATCATTTCACCATATCTATGCGAAAGCAATGGTAAAATCACGGCTTGTAAGGATTGGTAGAGAGATTAAGAGAAGGGCATTCATTGAGTAAGTGTGTCACTGTCTCTACACTTTGTTTGCAAAGTTAGCAGATGCTTGGAAGGGACCATCCTCGTTTCATCAAGTTATCGGTTGTTAGAATTTTATTTTGAATTGCCAACCAAGCAAAAATTTGCTTCCTAGGTGGTATTCTCACCTTTCAAATATTTTTTATCTCTGTCCATGTGTAAACTCCTTCCTGAATGAAATTGTAAAGAGAATTATAAATAAATAATCCGTTGGAATTGAGATTCGAAATGATCATGTCCGCTGCTGAGTTAAAGAACAAGAACCCATGAGAAAGAAGTAGAATATTCTCTTTACTAGCTAGGAACTATTTGATGGAACAATTGGAATATATACTTTTTATTTGGTGTCAAATTTTAATTAGGTTGTCAATCTATTGCTTAAATAATTAATACTTCTTTTGTTATGCTGATGAGGAGAGTTGTGGTGTGCCACAGATTTTTGTTTTTTGCTTTTCTCCTTCATGTGTCATGATTTTACAAATCACAAATTGAAAACTAATTCTAACCATTAATTTTGATCTTTATTGCAAGTAATGTGTATATATATTTATGTATTGCTGTTAAAATATCAAAAAAAAATATTTAATACATAGAAAAGATGTAATAAAAAAACCATTAATTTTTCTTCATCTTTTGAATTTTGTTAAAATAATGAAAATTATTTTTTCAGCCTTGACCCTTGAGCCTTCTACATTTTAATTATGAAAAGAATTATGTTCATGCATGATCTCCTAGAATCAATCAAGTACACGCTTTCTATTCCCTTGGAAAAAATCACCATCACTTTTTTATAGAAGAAGCTTTTCATCTAGCCACATTGATTTTAATGACCTATGTATCATATCCTAAGTTCCAAATTTCAAGAATTTAATCATGATTTGTGCGCACCATGTCAAGCAAACCCACTTTCACTTGAATCACTGCAAGTAAAATAATTCCTAGAGCGTTAAAAACCCATTGTTAATTCATTAATTATTTTCTTAATTACACAAGTCAACCATGGACGGCTACATTACTTGGGAAGCTCTGTATCTTCTCCTCTCTCTTCTTCTTTTTTTTGGGAAAATTCACCCTGTATTTTAGTTATATTTTATAATTTAGCACATATGATTTGTTTATGAGATTTGCACATCTGTATACAGTCTGCCTATTGTTGCATTGATTGAAAAATGGGATATAAAGCTGCTGTTATTCCAAAGGGATCACATGACCCTGTTATTCCTATTACAACCGTTCAAAGTTTTCCATGCGCAAATCTCAAGAAAAAATGTTTTTCGTGCCCAAATCTTGACAAAGGTCAACGGCTGGGATCGGAATAACAGGGTCATGTGATCTCTTTGGAATAACAGCAGATTTATTTCCTAAAAAATGACCTATCATCATTTTTATTGAATAAAAAATCAACCCAATAAAATATTACCTGTTATATAAAATTCATTTGCATCTGGTGCTCAATAATTTTAGTTTCCATTGCTCACTTTTTATCTTTGTTCCTGAAATCAGGCATCAAAGAATTAAATACTTGTATAAATTACTAATGAAGTGCTCCCCTTTAATTTCTCACTTTTTATTGCTTTTTTGATGCTTAATTGTTGTCTTTAATTCACAAATCCCACAGATCAAGGGAACATGTCCCAGACAAGCCAATTACGTCTTTGTACCATAAGCCATTAAGGCCATTAAAGCATCAATATTTTGTAATAAGGAATTAAACACTGCCCTTAAAAGCACTGCTTAAAGAGGAACATATTGGGTGGGATTTCTTAATTATTAGGGGACCAATGCACACTTCTCAACAGCATGTAGGACCTATGTTATAGTAATTAAGGAAATGTTTCTCTCAGAAAAAAGGTTTATTCAATCAGTGATAGTGAGTTATCAAGACATCTCTCTTTATGATGCATTATCTTATTTGTTGTAAAGTATACAACTTTTTCATGTGTTTTATTGCCTGTTTAATTTTGGTACTTTTTTTATCAATTAGCCTATCCTTTCCCTGTATTCAGTACATACTTCAGCATAGCGTTTTCATTAATGGGCATTATAAAGTCTAGTTATACTCTAGTGTAGAATGAACAATTTGAGAAATTAAGCAAAATAATAAATTACATAATTTCGCATGCTTGATGCTGATATACAATATACTTTCAATACTACTATTATTACTATCATCCTTACAAATTAAGCTTCATTAATGACTTTATCATTCGGCTTATTTGAATATACAAGAAAAAATAGTAACAAAGGGATATAAAAATTGACAACTGGTTCCGACTTCCAACCGAACCAAGTTCAGTTTCATCGCGTTATCATCCAGATTACATGATTCAGTTTATTTGAATGATTTATCATGAACAGATGAACAGACACAATGGTAGTGATGCTGATAGCAACAAAGATAGTGTCTAAACATCTTCCTTGCCTCTATCATGCATTGTTGTACTTAAACCTATACTTGATATATATCAAGAGCTCAACCAATCATTAACTGTTGAAAAACACAAGACTAATATTACAATTTTTGGGACCATATTTGAATTTATGTGGACTAATATTTCCTTTTTTATTATTTATTTGTGAAAGGCTAGTTTGAATAAAATACAAGGCTAAAATTGAGCAAATCAAATGGGCCAAGCAGGCTAGCTAGGGAAGGAATGTGACTTGCACAAGAGAATACAACACAAGATAGTGAGATAATGACCTTATCTCTGTGGAAGGGCACACTCACATGCCACCTAAAACTATTCTTTAATGCATCTCTGACAAGCCCATGTGGTGCCTATTTGCATAAATCTCAATAGGTGAATTATCAAACTAACCACCTTTTTTGTTGTATTCTTACTTTTTGGCCCCCACATTTCTTGGAAAAATAAAGGACAGCTGATTGGCATGTAGTATCTGATTATCTGATAAATCCAAATCCCAAACAGATCAGGCTCAATTAAAATTTTGAAAATTTGAAATGGAATTATATGAATCAGCCAAGCATCAATGAAAGTTTAAGTACTTGAAATAATAATTTAATAGCTATATAATTCCAGGTCAATTTTGTCAATATAATATATAACATTTAAGCAATCCAAAAGGCAATATCATCTGACTTGTGACCTGATTAGACCGAAATTTTTATTTATAGCATAAAAAAAAATATAAACCAAATCACTCCAAATATGAGTAATTCCACAAATACCCAGACTGCAGGGGCATTGTGTAGTCTCAAATACTGGGGTCCGCACAATGCCGATGCGGCTCCAATCAGGGGAGCACAGAATGTTAGAGCAGTCCCAAATATTTTCTTTTTTTGTCTACTCAAACTTTGAGATATCTCAGAGAGCCTGGGGCTGCAGAATGCCAGAGCGGCCCCAAATATTTCCTTTTTTGCCTACTCAAACTTTGAGATATCTCAGAGAGACTGGGGCTGCAGAATGCCAGAGCGGCCCCAAATATTTCCTTTTTTGCCTACTCAAACTTTGAGATATC
Source organism: Carex kokanica (assembly GCA_025461125.1). Taxonomy (NCBI): domain Eukaryota; kingdom Viridiplantae; phylum Streptophyta; class Magnoliopsida; order Poales; family Cyperaceae; genus Carex; species Carex kokanica. Next base: position 1,234,193 of record JAJGRX010000748.1, on the reverse strand, counting down.
TCAGAGAGACTGGGGCTGCAGAATGCCAGAGCAGCCCCAAAAATTTCTTTTTTTTTGTCTACTCAAACTTTGAGATATTTCAAAGAGGATGTGAATTCCAAGAAGAAAAAAAAAAAAAAAAAAAGGTGCTCTGTTTCTTTGAGATATCCCCGCGTGGCCCCCTTTTTTTGTTAAACAAAAAAACCAAAAAAAAAAACTGGAATTATGCGGCCTCCTGGCTGGGGCCGCATTGGCATTGTGCAAACCCCAGTTTTTGGGCCGCAGAATGCCAGTGCGGTCTGGATAGAATTCAAATTCCTACGGAACAGAGATGTTTGGTTTATTTTATTTTTTTGGAAAATAGTATAATTAAAAATTTCGGCTGATTAGATCCAATTGAAATTATGTGGACTTGACTTGACCAGATCTAGACCCCACATACAACTGTTTAAAAGAAAAACCCAAAAATATGACTTGGGTGATAATAAAAAATAATATTTTTTTTTAATCCCATCAGAATACGATCTGGCCGTAAATTTGGAAATTCTGTAGATTAAAAATTATATTTGTGAGAAGTTTTAAGTAAGTTAACTACATACAAAATTATGCATAATTTTATACAAAATATCATTTTTTTAATTGAATTATGTTTCACTAAAAGAAATTCCCATACTTCATGCCAATTTTTTCATATGAGATAAACTAAAGTCTTTAAATTATTTCAATAACATATACTGGATTTTAAACTTGTTATCTTTTGGATGAAATTTTTCAATCAAGAATTTAGTGCAGCCGAATATTATTGCAATAATTTTGTCCAAATTTTCAGCTTAAGTAACAAGAAATCAAGCAATGGAAAAAAGAAAAGAAAAATGTCAAAATCAACAGGAAAAAGATCATGTCCTTGTAATCGGATCTAAAAATGGATCTCAATGGGTCCACTAAGAAAAGCCCATAACTTCACACAAACGCAAGAATTTACTACAATGTACTTTACAAGAAGAAAAATATATCACATAAAAGGTGATTAATGAGCATTGATTTATGTATTTATTTACGGAGGAGGTCTCAAATGTCTCTATTATGTCTCTATTTTTAAAAACTTTAATAACTCAAAATTTAAAACTTAAAAGTCAAAATAAAACCGTTAGATATAATTTACATCATTTTATATGCACATGTAAAAAATTACGACATCTCAACTTTGTTTTGGTTGTCATCAAGAGCTTTTAAAAAATGTACTAATGTGAATAATTTCTAAACATTGATTTTTCAACTTATTGATTCACATAAAAATAAAATTGAAATGTGATAATTTTTTATGAGCACATAGAGAAAATAACATAGATCATATCTAACGGTTTTATTTTGACGTTTATAGTTTAAATTTTGAGTTATTAAAGTTTCTAAGAATGGAGGCATGGTAACGACACAAAAAATGAAGGTATTTGAACCCTCCTCTTATTTAACATATAGTTACAAAAATACTTATATATTGTTTCTCTGATATACATATAAATATCACTGAAAATTATTAAAAACATTAACCTTCTTACATATTAAATTTAAATTAACCCACCACATATATATTGGTTATAGATTTATAAAAAAATATTGGTTAAAATCGGATCTGATCGTATAATGCAATTGAATTTGAATTTCTCATAATTTTCTGAAAGAGCTCTGAATAAAATTTTGAATCGACATAATTTAAAAATAAATTATGGTTATGCATAGTTGAATTTGTTTATCATTTATTTTGCTTAAAATATGTTATTATTTATTATTTTATATATAGTGTTGTTCAATGAGTGATGTCCTATCTTATTGCTGGTTACAAAAATGTTATATTAGATTTTATAGAATGCTATCGTAAACATAGACAAAGTAATATATGAGTTTATTACTTATTTATTTAATTTAATATTTTATTATTTTATTTATACTGTTGTTTAATGAATAATTAATTATGAATTGAAAGTAATATAATCCGACTATTATATATTGGTACACTCTTGTTTTCAATAAAAACAAAAACAAAATCTATCGTATTGATTTCAAATGATTAATTCAAACTATTGAAACTGAGCTACTTCATGAGTAATCCATTTAAATGTCAAATTTTATAAATTTTAATTCAATTTAGTATAAAGTCAAACGGTAAAAAAAAATATAAAAAATGAACGTATTGAAGTTATATTAAGTCAAAAATGTATAAATTTGACAGTTAAATACACATTGTGAAGTAGTTTGATTTCAACATTTTGAATTTATTATTTAAAGTGATTTAGATAGATTTTTGAGTTAAACACACCAATCATTTGGTGAGCTTAAGAACACCCTAGTTCTACTTTTATTTACATTATAAATTAATGAATTATTTTCAAATTATATAAATATAGGATACCAACTCACAAATTTTAAATATTGTCCAATTATTACCAAGTCACAAACTTGTTGGGTAATTTTTTATCCACAGAAATTATTAAATTCAGACGTACAGAAATAGAAAGAGTGTCTTGTTCTAACAAATATAGAAAAATCTGATTCATTGAGTCCGATCCAAATACTTGGATCAGACTCAATGGTCCAAATCCATTGATTTATATATTTTTTTTAAACGGTTCCCATCAATGCTTAATTTAAAAAAACAAAAAAAATACCAATAGATCTGGACCATTGGGTCAGATCCATATATTTAGATCATACTCAATGAGTTAAATCTTTCTATATTTATTGAAAACGAGGTACACTTTCTATTTCTGTACGTCTGAATTTAATAATTTCTGCGGATAGAAAATTTTCAACTTGTTGTATGTTATACAGAATATTTTTTTCTTTGAGAGAAGTGGGATAATAGCTGGAAAAGTTAGGTGTACAATTGAAGGATCACTGTAAAAGTTTTACTTTTATTCCCGGTCAATACAAATATTAAATATTTCATATTGCAAATAAAATTAACCGCTCTGACTTCTTAAATGGTTGTTTAATGCCTTTTTCTGCAAATAGGAGAGTGGATGTACAGTTGGATGGATCCAGTAAAGGTTGTAACTTTTTATCTCAAGTCAATGAAAATAATAAATAATTCATATTGCAAATAAACTAGGATGTTGACTTCTCTGACTTTTATATCTGTTTGCAATTTGCATTTTTATTAGAATTTATATAACAGTGCATTGTGTGTCAGAAAGGAAGTCTTTGTATTGTCAACCAATACTCTCCCTCTCTCAGCTTTGATTTTTTTTTTTTTTTCAAGTAACAGTATGTTTGGTTTTGTCAGCATTTTTCAAATAGAATTTAAAAAAAAATGTAAAATAATGTCCAATTTAGCTCCATACAGCAGTTATAGTTCTGGTCTCTAGCATTGACCAGTTATTGGTAAATGAGAATTTAAAATATATATATTCCATTATCAAATTAAATCAGGTCAAAAGATTTTAGGTTTGAATGATACTTTCCATTTCAAAAGCTTGACAAAAAAATAATATGAAGAGAGCACTTGAACAGTTGTTGAACTTCTCTTGCTAACAGAAGTCAACCTCATTTATAAATCAAAATAAATCAGCAAATGATGTTCTTGCAAAGTGGGCCCTTTATTGGAAACTAGTTTCACTAATTTAACAGAGTAAAATACAACAATTGAAACTTTTTTTTATAAAAATATATTTTGCTTCTAGCAAGACTGTATGGGTTAAAAAATGATATAAATAAATTAAAATTGGATTTTCCAAACTAATCATGCCTCAAAGTTTGTATTTTACAACTTGCAAAAAGTTATATATATTAGTCAAACAGATTTTATTGAATAAATATCTCGAACCTCCTAATAATATATCTGCATCCTCTAATACAAATAAAAATGAGCTTCACATTTGCCATCATTCCCATACTAATTAAACATGGTTGGATCAGAATTTGAGTTAAAATTTACTGGATCCCTATAATATAGTGTGGATTATGATCGGACCGTCCGAATCTAAACTCAAAATTTGAGTTACCTCAAGGTATCCGAATCCTAGAACGAATCCTCCTAACCAGTGTTGTAAAAAACGTCCGTTTAGACCAATTAATCGGCCGATTAGTCATTGGTGGTGACCAAACCGTCATGAATTTTTCTGACTAATCATCCGATTATTTCCGATTATGCCGATTATTCCTGATTATTTTCGATTAATTATTTGACAGTACCATGTCCGTCCGACGACCGCATACCATTATTTACAACACTGCTCTTAACTGATCAAAAGGTTTTGGGGTCACAAATTTCGGACTATTGAAAAATGATTTTTTTTTCTCGTCTGGAATATTTTTGTACCATCATTCTCAGCGCCAATAAAATCTCTTAAGCCAAGCACAAAATTAAATGCCAATTGTATATTCTTGTATAATTTTTATTATCATACAAATTTGAATATACATAGAATAGAATTTCCGCCTTTCATTAATAACAGTGAGAATGAAAAGGTGGGTGTATAATTGGAGGATCCACTGTGTTAATTTGCAACTTTTTATGTCAAGTCAATTTATAAATATTTCATAGTGCACATAAATTTGATGACTCTGACCTTTCATACGTTTGTGGATTTATTTTGGAAATATTATATCTTATCTTCTCTTCTAAACAAGTCAACTGTTTTTGGTTTTTTTTTTTAATAAGTAAATGTGAATTTGCGTAATAGTCAAATGTGTATTTATGTAATACTCAAGCATGTACTGAGTAACAATCAGGTGTGTACATTACCACAATATACAAATGTAATGTTTATGGAAATATTTAGGAGATAAATTCATATGATGATTATCATATCCGTATATTTTGTATTTAAATATTTAAGTGGAGAGGTATAGTTGGAAGGTTCCATAGTAGGCTTTTTAGCTTTAAGCATTTTATCCCAAGTCAATGAAAATAATATATAATTATATTTCATATTGCAAATAAACTATGAGGTTGACCTCTCTGACCTTTTATTTGTGTGCCAAATTTCCACTTTATTTTACAACATAGTGATTGGTCTGTCGTCATCCAATAATTTCTGATAAACTCAACTAATTAAAATTTAATTCTGTCATTTATATATTGAGATAATAGTTCTCCCCAAAAATATATAATAAGTTAAATTTGGCTCTCCAATGAAAATCAAAATCTCTTAAAATTAAAATCAAAATGGATCAGCCATTGATGTTCTTGCAAGATGTGCACTTTAGTGAAAAATATAGCACTTGAAATATATTTTTTTCTCAATAATATATTCATTCCATCAGGCATATTAATATATTGGCCGGAAAAGAAAACACATGTTTGTTGAGACACTTGTATAAATTAATAAATTAAATTAGATTTCTGAACAGTTCATAATTCTTTCTTCTACAGATATTTAAATTGCATCTCATCTTTGGAAAGCCCAACATATATTATTGATAAGTATACTAAGACTTCTTGATTAATATATTTGAATCATCTAATGCAGCGAAACGCGTCCGATGTCCAGTTTGAGCGTACGAATCTCAATGCAGATCAAACATCGAATTGTATCAGATCAAACCAATCTGTAAAAAAAAAAAAAAACCTTCAAGGTTTTTATCTGGACCTTTCAATAAAATGTATTATAAAGGAAGGAACATATGAAAAATATGAAAAATTAATTCTTTCTGCAATTGCAACAACTCACTCGTATTACAAATTCTAGTTTCTAAGCTTAATAAAAAGTTTACACCTACTTCAGAAAAGAAAAAAAATACAATACCAAATAGTTGAATTTTTTAAGTTGCTCTTTAAATGATAAGTCAATTTATTTAAATCATAATGAAGTACTTTATAAATTTAGGTTCTTTTAATTTAAATAACTATGAAGTTGATTGTCATAATTATCTCAAATTTATTGTCAATACAATCTATTTCCTATTTTCCTTATATACCATCTCCAAATTGCCTTAACGGATTTTGAGCCTACAGCATAAGATTTAGAAAAGCCCAATAGAGGTATCAAGTAGATATTGAGCCCAAAATCATCTGTATATGGGCCTAAAGCCTATTGAGCGAACCACTGTATGGTAAAGATGAGAAAACAGAAACACTCGGCGTAGAAGCACCGAGGACAGCAAATGAGCGTGTTTGGCTGTAGACCACTCTTCTCCGTCTTTCTTCCCAGCTCTTCTTCTCTTTTGCCTCGCCTCCGCTTCGATCGCCGCCTCGCTTGTGCCAGGATGGAAGGAGGGGGAGAGAAGTACCAATTCGGACCGTACAAGATCGACCCCAGGGAAGTGTTCTACTCGACGTCTCTCTCCTACGCCATGGTCAACCTCCGACCTCTCCTTCCTGGTACTCTTCTCTTCTCCTTTATCTGAAGTGATTGTACAAAAAATTGGTGTAATTGGCTACATTGTTTTGATAATTTTCGACTTTCAAGGGTCTAGGGTTTTGTTCTGGATTCATGAAATTTGCAGCTTATAAAAGAGATGTTAAATATAAATCGAAATATTATACTTTCTTGTTATGCAAACTCTATTGGAACTGAAATGTTGAAAAAAGGAGTGATTGTGAGTCCGGTTTATCCAACATTGGGAGATTAGAAACTGTAGCTTAATGACTTTAACAAATTTTTTTTGTAAAAGGCTGTAGGAAGTTGACAAGTTAGGATTAGCAACATCCTTTTTTATTGATTTTTCATTCTATATTAGAGCGTTGTTGTACGTATGTGGTAGTTCTACTGATTGTTAACATTACACATGGCTCTGACATTTACAATGGTTAAGAAAGAGCCAGATAGCCAGATCGCATCTCCTAATGAAGCACTATCATATAATTTGTTTTATGTACTCTATGCAGAAGCATTGTAACTGAACATATAATATGTTTTGATGTTCTCCATGCAGATGCATTGTTATATGAACTTCGTGAATATAAGGCATTTTTTTTCATATAATTTGAGAACTGAAAATTACAATAAAAAATGAAAATTTACTTTACCTATCTAACCTTACCATTGGCTACGATTAAATTAGTCTCTCCTAATTGCTAAAGAATATTCCTTTATTAGGCTCCCAAAATGCACGGATTCAGAAGCAGGAATAATTGTGTTCTCTCTCTTTTTTCAGGTCATATCCTTTTGGAGTGAAGTGATATGTACATTGCATATACACACTTATTAGGCCATATCCCCTATTTTCTTTCCCGAACTAGGAATTAAAACTCTCAAATTTCTAACTAATCAATTTGAAAATCGGTAATTTCAAGTTAAACTTCGAGTAATATATGGTACAGTTTAGTTGAATATTTCTGGTTCGAAAATGTTACATTCTCGTTTTCCTTTCCCCCCTCTTCTCTGACAAGGTTACAATTATAAAATGTGAGTTGTGTATGTGTGCCTTAACAAATTGGTACATGTGCTTGTTTGCCCACGCCGTGAGGTGAAGCGTTTTATTGATCTAACCTCTGACGAGACAAGTGATTTGTGGATCACTGCTCAAAAAATCGGTGCTAAGCTTGAGCAATTTCATAAGGCTTCTTCTCTCACGCTTGCTATCCAGGTAAACTTCCAAGGAAAGCTTCCTTAATTTTTCTAGTCTGTTTAGACTTTAGAGAGTGATAATAGCATTCTCATCTTTTATCAAAGTGTTAAGTTTGAATTTTTTTATGTTTTCGCTTCAAGATATTATTTTGGGGCTTATAAAGAGCAAATCCTGAAAATTTGGTTGCATTTGCTATCAAAAAAATTTGTGTGGTAATATCTGCTCTGCTGAAAATTTCACAAAATATTGAGTGAGGCTATGGTGCTATGCATAGCACCAATGGCTAGTGTACTACGGCTCAATATGGTACTTTTTAAAATCCTAACGGTCGATCTGACCGTTCAATGTGATATCCATATGAATATGTACTTGCAAACTAAATTTTATATTTTTTTGAATTTTTTTACTATTTTTTTAGATAGGTAGAAAAATCAGTGTTTTTTGACAATTATGGACCATCAAAATTCTACCTATCTGAAAAAATAGTAAAAAAATTCGAAAAAATATAAAATTTAGTTTGCAAGTACATATTCATATGGTTATCACATTGAACGGTCGGATCGACCGTTAGGATTTTAAAAAGTACCATATTGAGCCGTAGTACACTAGCCATCCGTGCTATGCATAGCACCATAGCCTCACTCCAAAATATTCTATAGGCTTTTATTGTAATTTCTTCAAATAATTGCTTGTAGCATAGTTAATTGACTTAAATTTTATTAATATATGATTATTACAATTACTTAAATTGTTAACTTAGTTGGCAACTTCTGACTGTTCCAACTATCCAAAATTGAGTACTTATTTTTATTTTTGTTATCCAATTCTTACTTCATTTACCCAAAAATTTTGTTCATTTTTCTTTTTCCAGGATGGACCGCAAGCCGGTCAAACAGTCCCACATGTGCACATCCATGTAATCCCTAGAAAATCAGGCGATTTTGAGAAGAATGATGAAATATATGATGCAGTATGTGACATTCTTTTGGTGTCAATTTCAAATGTTAATGATGCATTTTGTCCTATTCTCTTCCTTTAACTGAGCTCTAAAATAATTTTAGATTGATGTGAAAGAGAAGGAATTGAAAGAGAAGCTAGACCTTGATGTAGAGAGGAAGGATCGTACGCTTGATGAAATGGCACACGAGGCTGACACTTACCGTGCTCTCTTCTCAACATAAATTTGTAGATGGAATTAAAATGCTGTTATCCAAAGTCTATGGATGTCATAATTTCTTTTTTCTTTTGTTATTTAATAGTTAATTTTCTGTTGGAGTATAATGCATATGCTTAAATTGTATTAAATTTGACTGACAGTGATAATATTTCCAATTTATTCCTATTATGTGCTTTCCACATGTTGGGTATACTAGAGGAGAGATTGCTAAGTGAACACTATTTGTCTGTAATGATATCTTGAATTATTTCATTTTCTCTTATGGATTTAGATTAACTGAAATTCATGCTAAGTGCTATCATGCTTACCAACTCTTGGTACCAAAATCAACCAAGACAAAAGAAAAATACATTACCAGTGTGCTTGAGATCCATGGTTGGTATACATTATATTACCAGTGTTAAAACAGTATTGTCAAATAACGAATTGTCTAAGTAATCTCCCCGCTTCTGATTATTTGGTATGAGAACTTGAGTGAACTATACATATTGCAGATTGGTCCGTAGTATGATCAATATTTTCATTCTCAAACTCTAAACAATCAATCTGAACCGTTCAACCTTATCTCCATATGAAACTGTACTTATTAGATCAAATTTTACATTTTTTAGAATTTTTTTACCATGTTTATAGATATGTAGAAATTGACTTGATCTAAAGATTTTAGACCATTCAAAAATAGCGATTTTCTATCTATCTAAAAATATTCTAAAAATATAAAATAGTTTACAAGTACATTTTCATATGTAAATCATGTTGAACGGTTCAAATCGACTATTTGAATTTTAGAAATAAAAATATTGATCCGTATTATGGACCAATTCGTTCTATGCATAGTACCAAAGCCTCGCTCTAGAAACTTGGTTCCCTTCAGGGCCCTAGAGCTGGCGTACGGTCAGAATATTTTTAGTGGCTAAAAAGAATTACATGATCAGAAATCGCATCCTCAGTTTTCTTGAGAAAGAAAATCGTTTTTTTTTTTTTTTTGTTGGGAGCTATTTGTAAGTTTGTAATGATTTATTTCTGATAAAGCAAATCGACATCTTTTTTTAGGATGCTTGCTTCAAGCGAGAAAACTGGAAGGTTTAGATTTAAAATTTCATAATTGATGCTCTTTATCTATACCGATATCAATTGCAAATACGAACAGATAGGAGCTTAGTGCCAATTCCCTGAATGAGCTTGAAATTTAAATTTCAGGCATCAAATTAAGGTCCAAAGAGTGCAACTAAACAGTTTGCAGATCATCTCAGATTTTTTTTTATTCTCTCAAAATTGCTTATAATTGCTTAGTTTAAGCCACGCTGTACCAATTTACTTGTCAGAAAGCTATTTCTAAAAATAGATCAATAGAAGGGAATTTCTAAAGGTGGCTACACAAATTTAAAAATGAAAAAAAAAGGAACAATAAATTTATTGGACAAATTAAACGAGTAGATCAACAAGCAATCTACTCCAACTATCAATCATAACTAAAAAAAGAACAAGATTTATTTATTTTTATTAATAAAACAGAGAGAGAGAGACGAGCCACTTAGGAGAGGAGCAACATAGATGTATACATGAAAAATTGAAATATAGAAATAAAAGGTAGCAATAATAATAAACCAAGTCTTGCGCAATTTAAATAAATTTCTCCAAGGCGCTAATGTTTCGTTTATAATTTAAATTAATTACTTTGGTAATCTAGCTAGAATTGGAGACAATGTTGTTTTCTTTGAATTAATGTGCACAATCTTCACAAATTGACTCATTACAGCTAAGCACCCATAATATGCTTCACATAAAATCTCTTCTTCATTTGCATTTGCATCACCTCCTCCTCCCCTTCCTGGCCTCTATTATTCCTCCTCCCTCCTCTCTGAAAACCTAAAAGAAAAAAAAAAACAATAATCAAAGAAAGGAGAGAATTGAGAACCAAATATTAATTAATACAAAAAACCTTACAATTAATAATGGCTGAACAAATGGCAAGGCCAGCATCGGCGGTGTTGCCGACCCTCATTATACCGCAAATGAACAGCACAAAGAATTACCCAATGGCTTGTTACTCACCTAACATGATCACCACCCCAGGCATTTTCAGGGTCGGGGGGATCGATAAACCGTATCTCTATGCTTTCACCTTGTTTCTCATGCAGATTTTGTTGGTCATCTCTGTCACCCGCGTCGTCAGCTTCCTCCTGCAACCTCTCAAACTTCCCCGATACACTTCCGAGATCATAGTACGTTTCATCTAATAATTTGTATCCATATGTTGTTCAATTTCCTCATTTTGGATGATATAAATAATTAGAATGGAATTTCTTGCTCGTTGTACGTAATTTCATTGAGAGAAATCAAATTTGGATTCTATTAAGTGGATGGATATTTTAGGATGTTTGTGGTTTTTTATTTATTAGTTTTTTCAAGATCTTCTGAAAAATGAAATAATTTACTAATAATATAATATGACTACGATAAGAAAACGAATAATTTGAGAAATGTGCATACTGTGCTCCAATTCATGAGTGCTGAATTATCATTTATTTGTGGGAGTATATTTAGTTGAATCAGTATGAAATAAATTGGTTTAAAAAACAGTATGAAATTAAATGGGGTGAACAATAGCTTAACATTATAATCATAAATTGCAATACCATTCAGAGTTTAAAAACATACTTCTAATAACACAAACTTCTGAACTCTCTTCCATTTTCCATTCTTTAATGTTCAAATCTGATCGTCTTTTCTTTTGTTTAACTCTCACAGAGCGGCTTCCTGTTGGGACCTTCAGTTCTTGGCAAAGTACCCAATTTTAGCAAGACCATGTTCCCTCTAAAAAGCTACTTTCCCCTACATTCTTTTTCTCATCTTGGCCTCATCTACTATATTTTCACCATGGGACTCGATATTAACCTCCCATCGATCCGTCGTTCAGGTTTACGCTGCTTTTGGTTTGCTTGTGCTTGCACCATACCTCCATTTGCTATTGCTGCAGTTTCAGGTGTCACACTACACAAAATGCTAGGCGAGCAAACTAATCGAACAGCCTTTATAATTTTTATAAGTGTATCTTTCTCTATGACTGCCTTCTCGGTCCTAGCACGTGCAGTAACAGAGCTTAAGCTTGTAAACACAGAGATCGGCAGGTTGACACTTTCTGCTGCCATACTAGTTGACAGCTTTGCCTGGATTGGTTTGGCGCTTGCAGTTGCCATATCGGAGAGTGGCGGAGATACTATCTCAGCTATATTTACACTCATATCAGGCATTTTGTTTTATGCTGGATGTTTTGCATTTATAAGGCCAATGATGCGAAAGATCTCCAACAGAGCGCTTTCGGGCAAAGAGCCGGTGGGAGAATCTGAGGAAACTGCTGTCCTAGTTGGAGTGCTGGTATCAGCATTTATTGGAGACTTAATCGGCATACATGCAGTGTTCGGAGCATTCACATATGGATTGGCAATACCACAAGGGCCGCTTAGCACATCGCTGTTGGAGAAGGTGAATGATTTGGTAAAGGGGATATTATTGCCTTTGTATTTCGTAGGATGCGGCTTGGTGATGGACATTGCTTCGCTCAGAAATGTGGATAGCGCAATATACCTTGTGGCACTAGTGTTTGTGGCCGCTCTGTTAAAAGTTCTAGGTGGAGTTCTGATAGCGGCAGCTTATGACATGCAAGTGCACGACGGAGTGTCTTTTGGGTTGCTAATGAACACCAAGGGGGTAATTGAACTAGTCATGTTAAATGTTGGTACCACCAGAAAGGTAACACCCCTCTGTACAATTTGTAAAATAATTAACTTTTTTTTCAGAAAACACTCTCCAGAACATGTAACCTAATTTATTAATTTTTCAGAAATTTTCACCAAAAGCTTATTAGTTCACTTTCGATACACAAGTTGTTTTGTTTAGAAATTTTCATTGAAAAGATTGTTCAAACTGTGATTGTCTGTATTAACTTCTTCCTTCAATCTTATTCATACTTAGATCCTTGGACCTCAATCATATACCATCCTAGTCATCATGTCAGTGGTCCTAGCTACCTTGGCTACCCCCCTTTTAAACTCTGTGGTCAAACCGACACGTCGTTTGGTGTACTACAAAAGGCGGACCGTGCGCTGGCATGACCCAGGATCTGAGCTTCGAGTAGTCTCCTGTGTTCACAACCCACGTGACGTCCCATCACTAATTGCCCTCATCGATTGCACCTTTCCTAGCAAGCACACGCCGGTATCAGTCTCAGCAGTGCAACTAATCGAACTAACTGGTCATACACCCGCCATCCTTCTTCTTAATAACCCGATGTCCAGTAAGGCCAAGTATGGGAGTCAATTCCAATCACAATCAGCTGTTTCACATGCGTTCGAATCCTACGCACAGCTTACAGGTGGTTTATTGATACGCACTTCTACAGCAATCTCGCCCTTTATGACAATGCATGATGATATCGTTACAGAAGCAGAGAACCGCCATGCCGCACTGGTGTTACTTCCATTTCACATGCACTTAGCTATTGACGGTTCGCTAGAGGTTGCATCACACCCAGCTGTCCGAAATGTGAACAAGAAAATTCTGGAGCTTTCGCCATGCACAGTCGGTACTATCAATTCCATATAACAAGAAAATCCATGTGATGCAAAAAATTTAGTATTATGCCTTATTTATTGTGTTTTTTTTCCAAGAACAGCTTTGGTGATTGATAGAGGCTTCAGTGGCATTTCCACCCGAGGTACTCCACCTAACGTGACAGTACTTTTCTTCGGTGGTGCAGACGATTGCGAATCACTTGCTCTGGCAGGGCGCATGTCAAACCACGTAGGAATCGAGATTTCTGTTGTGCGGTTCTTGCCCAGGAATAGTAACACAAGCATCAGTTCCCTAAATTCAGAGGATGCTGAAGTAAGAGAGCGGTACATTGACGAACAATGCCTGGGTGAATTCGCAGAATGCAGCACCTCAGCAGTGTTTGAGTACCGAGAGCACGTAGTACGCAATACCGAAGAGACTGTGGAGATAATAAGGAAGGTTGAATTAGAAGGAAAAGATTTGTTGATAGTTGGTAAGGAGCAAGGTTTGGTGGGGTCGAGACTAACAGCCGGGATGACTGATTGGAGTGAATTTCCAGAGCTCGGGCCAGTTGGGGATTTGTTAGCATCAGCAGATTTTGGTGCCACATCATCTGTATTGATTGTTCAAGCGCCACAGAGTGGAGGCGGGTTAGCGGATAGCACAATAGTTGGGATAATGTCCGATAGGCGTGAGGACCCGGGTAGGTTTTCTTCTTTCGACCCGAGATAGTTCAGTGAGCACAGTGACGCTGTATGACAGCAGTCATTTGGACCGCCACCTCATATTTTTGCATCTACTTTGTACAAATTTGCACATAACAATTGAAGTTTTTCTAAAGAGAAATGAGCTGTTAGACTATATAGTCCGAGCTTGATTGAGTATAAAATGTAATCTCTCGCCTCTACAATTTTGTCATTAGACTATATCTTAGGATGTATTTTCAAGTTGCTTGTGATGTACAGTACGCATTAATACATCTTCCTTTGGAGCTTCTATTGTCTGTGGTTTTATACTTCTACTCACTGCATAGAAAATAATTGTTACTAATTGAGAATCACACACTACGAGGACAATTTATTGTCCCATGCTAGTTTTCAAAACAAAATTAAGTCTTAACCCGTTCAAAACTAAGATTCACATGGCATATGCTCCAACTGGAAATTTTCAGTTGTTGTGTCTCTCCAGCATTAGATGCTAACACTCAAAGAAGCTCTAACTCTAGCCCGAGTTCAAATTTGTTAATGAACTTCTATAAATATTGAATCAGCTAAGCCGTCTAAGATAGTATATGGTTTGTTGTATATTTTCCTTAGTACATATGTATATTATATACTTATTATATTTGTGTCGCATAATGTAATATGTACCTTATACCAGCATAATCAGTGCCAAAGTAATTTCATCAAACAGCTGGTGTGCAGCAGCAGAAAGGCCAACACCCCCTAAATCAAAGGGACTAATTTCAATAAATATAACAAGGTCATTGATTCTTGCAGCTAATAAACACCATGTTTAGACCTTTTCTTGAAGTGGTAGGCTTGGCCTATTAAATTGTATGAAGTAAAAAAAAATGAGAAAATTAAGAGAGATCTAACCAATGACAAGAAGGGTGAGAGAAGCAAATCAAAGAGGTTACGCATGTATCAGTCTTTATCTCCAGCTCTTCTATTTTCTCCTTTATTTCTCTCTCTACTCTCTCTCTACCGAAATGGATTGAACTGAGAAGAGGTAGAATTCTGGCTTGTTGAACATGATTGATAGTAGCAATGGAGGAAATGTTAAGCGTAGAACGGTGCATATATAAACTCTTTTACAAAATGGATCTTGATTAATACACTGATATGAGAGTAAAGCTAAGGTGCTCTTAAGTGTACCGTACTCCTAAATGTAGGCCGTTGGATTTCTTTAAAAGTCGTGCTACCACGCCTTTTAAAGAATCTACACGACTTTTAAAGAAATCCAACGGCCTACATTTAGGAGTACGGTACACTTAAGAGCACCTTAGCTTTACTCGATGAGATGACCCTATTCCTTTCTACTAGCCTGGCCCAAATTAGGCCCAAGTTCAGTGGGCTGAAATGTGGAGGGGCCAACATAATTTGATGGAAATATTTCCAGTTTCCACTGGAAGTTGGCTATTCTACTTATATAAGCATATGATGGCATATGCTTATAAGTCGTTTTTGTGTTTTTAAAGTTCAAATAGTCGATCTGAAGTGCTCAGCATGTTCTCCATATTAAAATGTGCTTGGAGACCAAATTTTATATTTTTTGAAAAAAATTTACTATTTTTTAGAATTTTTTAAAACAGTATTTCACTATGCAATAAAAATTCAGAAAAATAATAAATAATTCTCAAAAAAAGTGATTTTGAAAAATTCTAAAAAAATAGTAAAAAATTTTCAAAAAATGTAAAATTTGGTCTCCAAGCACATTTTAATATGGAGAACATGTTGAGCACTTCAGATCGACTATTTGAACTTTAAAAACACAAAAATGACTTATAAGAATATGTCATCATATGCTTATACAAGTAGAATAGCCAACCTCTTCCACTGGTATGAAAAAAAATGTTGAACAATTATTGTAGAGAACTTAATGATTATATTTAGATTAGATTTTCTTCAAAAAAAAAAAAAATTAGATAAGATTGGCAGGAGCATATTTTTTTCTGGCAAAATCATCCATGTTTGGTTTTTTATTTATACAAAATATTTTGTGACTAATGTGATTGCGTCTGGTGGTATTTGTCTCATACTAATTTTGGTAATCCTATCCAGGTTACTTATTTTGTTTATGCTAATTTCTTCACAAATCAAGGGCTATTCTGATAAACTACTAAGAAAAAAAAATTGGAACATCCGATTATGTTGTTTAGTTTGAATTTGTTAATTGTAGTCTTGTGTTAAAATGTGGTAGTCTGCTAATTGGGAGCTTATTGTAATATATTTTTACTTTTACTGTTATGCTGATTTTCATCTTGGATCAGTTCACCGTGGGTTTCTGATGCTAGGTTGTGAGATGTTTTTATTATGATTCTTATATTTCCTCTTCCTTTTTCAGGTTTGTAATCTTATTTTTCTGAAGATTTTTGTATTTGGGAAATATCCTTCGCGATTAACAAAGGAAAATTGCAAAAGTGAAAATCTCGTTATTATTTCTGGCATGAGATTGAGGTTTAAAACTTGTATCATTTCCATATTCAAATTTTTACACGAAGAACAATGACTTAAAAAATATACGACATAATTCAATATCTTTAAAATAATAGAGTAAATTACACAAAATGTTCTTTAAAATATCACCTACTTATATATTATTTACTTATTATTTTGATCCGTAAAGTTTTAAAAGTATCATTTACCATTAAACTTTTACATTTACCAGATTAGTTCTATTATTATCACCGGCTAGAAAAACTAGATGAAGGTCTAATTTATGTCATATATAATAATACTTATAGTAAGATGTATGCAAATTTTATTTTCAATTAATCTTTGATGCCACTGAAGTGATTACTAGCATAGATATCAATTATATCCAAGGTTCTAAATAGCGTTTATAGCGTCGTAGCGGGAAGGCTAAAAAAAAAGCTATAGCGAATAGCGTCGCTATAGCGGAAGCTATTCCAAATAGCGTTTTTTTTTTTACATTTCGTATATTCAATATTTGTACTAAATATCAACATTATCTAAAGTTTCATAGAACAATAAATAACACCAAAGTAATTAAGAAATTATAATATTCATATTGAACCCGTACAAAGTCCAAATTGCGGTTCAAAATATCCATAGTAATATCATAACTATCGATTTATCCTATTAAAAATATCTTAAGCATCATGATTCATGACATAATATATATTTTTTTTCTATTCAAATTTTAATTTCGGTTTGGACTTTTTTTCTATTCAAATTTCAATTTCTATTCCCAATTTCAAATTGATTTATCTGTAGCAAGTAGCAACAAATTCAATTTTGGTTTGAGATTTTTTTTATCTTTATTTAAAACCCATATAAATTGCTTAAAAAAATAAAAAATAAAAAACCCCATATTGTATAGCGCAAATAGCAGACCGCTATAGCGCTGTAGCGGCCGCTATAGCGGCCGTAGCGCAAATAGCGCATTTTGATGTCATAGCGTAGCGTTTGGGTCCAAAAACGCTATAGCGCCGCTATAGCGCGCTATTTAGAACACTGATTATATCTGATGATATGAGTCATATATAATGTATCAGTTTGCATGTTATTTCATTGTTTTTGTGACTACATCAGCACTAGTTGCAATACTAAAAATGATGTAACTAGATAAGGATATCAATTTTTTAATGGATGCTAAATGTAGGATCAATTTAATACAAATTATAAACTTTAAGATCAAAATAATATTTATAAAACTTTAAAACCAAACGATAAATGAGCTAAACTATAGAGTTATTTGTGTGATTTACTCAAAAAAAATAATAGCATAGGAAACTACATTTCTGATTTGAAATTTTTGCAAATTTCATTATATTGATTTGTTGATTCCGGAAATTATTTTTCCTAAATACAAAAAACACCCAGCTTACTTGGTGGACGCTAAGTACCAATTTAGCCATGACAAGCTGTCTCTAAATTAAATTAAATTAAATAAAAAGAGAAATTGTGAAATTGTCTGGGTATTAACACTCGATAGCGAAATTTAAAAAAAAAAATAGAAAAAAAAAAAGAATTTTAATGGACTGTAATGTATATTTGTGAAAAACAATAATATCTCTTGTCAAGAGTTACAGATAAAAAAATGACTCGCTGTACCAAAATTCTCCTAATAGGTTTCACATCTCTTTAATTTCTTCATGAAATCTATCTGCCAGATTGCCACCACCTTCCCCCACCTCCTTCCATTGTTCCTGTACTCCTCTGAAAACCAACAAGAAAACATAGAAATTAATCAAAGAAAGAGGAGAAAAGGGAACAAATTAGGATCCAATAAGAAAAATGAATATTCCTCCAATAGAGAAATCGACGTCTACGGTAATGCCGGACCTCATTTTACCATCTACAAACAACTCGGCAAGTTTCCCGATGATCTGCTTCTCGCCAAACATGATCATCACCCCTGGCATTTTTAGGAACGGGCACCATAAACCGTATCTCTACACCGTCACCTTGTTTCTCATACAACTTCTGATTGTCATTGCTACCACCCGGGGCATGCACTTCCTCCTGCGACCTCTCAAGCTCCCCCGGCATGTCTCAGAGATCATTGTAAGTTTGAGTCGATGATTCGGATAATATTATTAGGAAAAAAAAATGTCAATTGATTGGTTATTTTTGGATGATTCTTTTTATTATAATTTATTATCTTCTTTCAAAAATCTTCTGAAAAATTTAGACATTTGAGTAAATAGTAAAGGAAATCATTCAGACATTTGAGTCTACTATGTTAAGAAAATGAACAGTTTGTGAAATGTGCACACCATGGACATGGTTTTTATTATTGTTATTTTATTTGTAGCAGACAAAGTTTAAATCAACAAATTTATATACAATTGTGAAGTACTTAAAAGTGTGTGAAAACTAGCTCACATAAAACTAATAAAGTAGCATATCATTTCAGAGCTTAAACAATTTATATACTAAATTCTTCTATTTTTTTTCTCTCTCTCTTTTGCATTCTTGTTTTTCTTTGAACAAACCTAATCATCAGTTCTTTTGTTTCTCAATTTCTCACAGGGAGGTTTTTTGCTGGGGCCTTCAGTTCTTGGCAGAATACCCAAAGTTTCTATGACTCTATTTCCTCCAAGAAGCCTCTTTCCCTTAGAATCCCTAGCCTATCTCGGCCTCGTTTACTATATCTTCACCATCGGCCTCGGGATTGACGTTCCGTCGATCCGTAGTTCAGGCTGGCGTTGCTTCTGGTTTGCAATTGCTTGCACCTTCCCACCATTTGCTCTTGCTGCAGTTTCAGGATCCACATTACACAGGAAGCTCAACGAACAGGCAAACCAGGTGGCCTTTGTAATTTTTATTAGTGTATCTTTCTCGGTTAGTGCCTTCTCGGTCCTAGCACGCACCGTCACCGAGCTTAAGATAGTAAGCACCGACATAGGCAGGTTGACACTCTCGGCTGCCATATTAGTTGACAGCTTCGCTTGGTTTGGTTTGTCTGCTGCGGTTGCCATATCAGAGAGTGGCAAAGATTTCATGTCAGCTATATATACAGTTCTAGCAGGCACCGCATTTTATGTTGTGTGTTTTGCATTAGTAAGGCCAATGATGCGAAAGCTTTCCCAAAGAGCAATTTCGGGCCACGGAAATGTGGGAGAATTCGAGGAGGTGGCCGTCCTAGCAGGAGTTTTGTTATCGGCATTCTTTGGAGACTTAATCGGCATACATGCAGTGTTTGGAGCATTCACGTATGGTTTGGCAATACCGCAAGGGCCGATAAGTGCATCATTGGTGGACAAGGTATATGATTTTGTTAGGGGAATATTATTGCCATTGTTTTTTGTATGTAGCGGCTTGATGATGGATATTTCTTCGATCAAGCATGTTGACCTGGCACTATATATGGCGGCGCTGGTGCTCGTGGCAGCTCTGTTGAAAGTATTAGGTGGAGTGATGATAGCGGCTTGCTATGACATGCAAGTACACGACGGAGTATCTTTTGGATTGCTAATGAACACCAAGGGGGTTATTGAGCTAGCCATGCTAAATGTTGCCTTCAACAAAAAGGTAATACACCTCGTTAATTAAGTATGATAAATAAAAAGAATTTCTATCCTAAATTAATCTTTTCTTTAGGATGAATAAATGGTTTTTGAAATTTTCACCTCAATTATATTAAATAGTTCAACTTAATTATGTTCGTGTTGGGCAGGGGCAGATGCACTTGTATCCAATGAAGGTCAACTGACCCAAAGTTCATTTTAAAAAAATATTATATTTATACATTATTTTATGTATAATTTAGAGTAAAATGCTATGGTTAATGTAAATTGATCTCATATGCAGCATGAAAATTATGTATGACTTATCTTCATTATTTTATGTATAGTTTAGAGTAAAATGTTATGTTTAATGTAAATTGATTCCATATGCAGCATGAAAATTATGTATGACTTATCTTCATTCACGTTTGACTCTCATAGCTTGAAAGTCTAGCTTCGTCTAGAGTGTTGATCATTTTTTTTTTTCAAATTTACTTGTTTATGCACAAAATTTGTTTTGTTTAGAAATGTTTCACCAAGAAATTAAGTTGTTCATTATTAACATTTTTTTTCCAATTTTATTAATGCCCAGATCCTTGGAACTCAAGCATTCACCATCCTAGTCATCATGTCTGTTGTCCTGACCGCAATAGTTACCCCCTTTCTAAACTCTGTGGTCAAACCGACGCGACGATTAGTGTTCTACAAAAGGCGGACGGTGCACTGGCACGACCAAGGATCTGAGCTACGCATACTAGCCTGTGTTCACAATCCGCGAGATGTTCCAGCACTCATTTCTGTCATAGATTGCACTTATCCAACCATACACGCGCCAATATCAGTCTCAGCAGTTCAGCTAATCGAACTAACGGGTCACACACCTGCCTTGCTCCTACTTCATGACCCAATTATGTCTGGCCACGGCAAGTACGGGATTCGCCTCCAGGCACAGTCCGTAGCTGTTGCACATGCATTTGAATGCTATGCACAGCAAGCAGGTGGTGTTTTTGTTCGTACTTCGGCTGCGATCTCACCTTTTGTGACGATGCATGAAGATATTGTGGCAGAAGCAGAGAATTGTCATGCGGCAATGGTGCTGGTTCCATTCCACATGCAATTAGCAGTTGATGGTTCATTAGAGGTTTCGTCGCACCGGTCGGTCCGTAATGTTAACAAGAAAGTTATGGAGCTTTCCCCGTGCACAGTTGGTACTAACAATGTTATTCTTAGTTGCAGTTCAATATTCTTGTGATGTGAAATTTGTGGAGCTATGGCTTAATTATTAATTTTTCAAAACAACAGCTGTCATTGTTGATCGAGGCATTGGTGGATTTTCCGCACATGGTACTGCACTCCGTGTGGGAGTACTCTTCTTTGGTGGCCCAGATGACCGCGAATCGCTCGCTCTCGCAAGTCGTATGATGAGCCACCCTGGCGTCGAGATTTCTGTTGTGCGGTTCATGTCTACGAGCCGCAGCAGCAGCAGTAGCACAAGCACAAGTTCCGTAAATTCAGAGGACGCGGAAGTAAGAGAGCGGCATATCGACGATGAATGCCTCCGTCTATTTGTAGAAAGAAGTGCTGTAGCAGTGATTGATTACCGTGAGCATGTAGTAGGGAATGCCGAAGATACTGTCGAGGCAATAAGGAGTATTGAGTCAGAAGGAAAGGAATTGTTGTTAGTCGGTAAAGAGCAGGGCTTGGTGGGGTCAAGACTAACTGCCGGGATGACTGAATGGAGCGAATTTCACGAGCTTGGGCCAATTGGGGATTTGTTGGCATCAACTGATTTTGGTGCCACAGCATCTGTTCTTGTTATACAAGCACCACTGCGTGGCCGCGGGTTAGCAGATAGCACAATAGCTGGGACGATACCCGATAGGCGCGAGGAATCCGTTAGGGACAGGGTTTCTACTGATCAGAGATAGTTTCAGTGAATACGGAGGGGCTGTACACCAACGGTCACCATTACTGCGTTGGATCAACTTTTGTACTAAATGCAAATATCAATTGAAGGCTGTTAGACCTTAAAAAAAGTTTGACAAGTTAGGCTGATCAAGTGATCTGACCCGGGTTGTGCTAATATGTGTATATAATGTTAGCTCTCGTTTAAACACTTTTTAGATTAGATTACATTCAACTAGGGTAAATTATTTTTTACCTCGTTTTGTGATGTAATTATGCATTCAATGTACCTCTAGAAGCAATGATTTGATTGTGTACCTACTTCACCAAAGGAAAAAAAAAATTGAGTGAGGCTATGGTGATATGCATATTAATTGCAGTGCTAAGTTCAAACAGTTAACAGTTAATCTATACCGCTCAACATGTTACTCATATAAAAAATATACTTGAAAATTAAATTTCACATTTAAAAAAAAATACTATTTTATTAAACAGGTACAAAATAACTTAATTTAAAAATTCTGAATAGTCTGTTTATCTAAAAATAATAATAATAAATTTACAATAATTCACAACCATGCATACATTAATTCCGTATCACAAGTTCAGTCGCTCATGTTATCTTATGTTAGCAATTTAACATCATCGACAAATATTCTCTTTTTTTTGAGAGGCACGGTAAAAGCTACCAGCTTACAACATGGAACAAAATTAAATGATACACAACCACATTATGAATCCCCCCAAGTCAATTACTAGAACTTCTTCTCTGTGCAGTCTCCTCTACAAAACCTCATTCATAGATCTCCTTCCTCCTTAATTCGATTACAAAGAATCTCTGCTGGTAGATGAGACCCTCTGGAAATCATTTCGTTCCTTTGTCTCCACACAAACCACAACACACATGTAAATCTTGTCGCCCATTCCTTCTCTGATACACCAGCAAGCATCGCATTTCTATAGGATCTATCCCAAGTCTGTGACATCGAATCTCCCATGCACATCAATATATAGCCTAGTATGGCACCCATTACTCTCCAAACCCTCTGAGAATACAAACAGTGGAACAAAAGATAATCTTCAAATTCACATGAGTTTTAGTAGTAGAAGTCTAAACAAATATTGTCAAAGTAGTAGAAGTCTAGATTGTATAAGACTGAAATGTCGACATAGAAAGGTCTTTTCTACCTTGGAACTTTCCTTGTGGTCAACATATTATAAGATACACTCGGACCATGTTCGGTTCACACTGTCATTTTCTTTGATGAGGAGGTCCGATAGAAACCTTTCTACCCACCCTCCCATTTTTTTTCTCCTCACACGGTCACACCCCCAAACAGTTCTATTAAAATATCTTGTGTATGTAGAATTCAAACACTCAAAAACCCAACTTCAATGAAAATTATTGATGCAAATTTCAGTTTTAGGAAGAACGGTTGCCAGATTTGACAAGAATATTAATTTCAGAGGTTATCATCACTTGAGCAGTGTTGATTAATTACTGAGTTTATCCTTTTGCAAAACCCATCATTTAATCTTGCTTTTATATTGTCGGAAATATTTGGGGTTTATTATTTACATATGGTGTCTAAAGTAATCTCTTGGGTTTCTAGAAATAAATAAATAATTTATTTCTTAGAAGTTGATTGAATGAGCTTTTGGTTTTCTAGAAATAAAATAAATTCTGTTGCTTCTTTTTAAACAATCATCTCTAATTCATCTCTTCTTCCCTCTCTCTCTCTCTCTCTCTCTCTCTCTCTCTCTTATCTCACATACACACAGATACACACACAATCACAGTTGAGATTTTGAAAATGAACTTGTTGAAGAAGCTTTTAGGGAAAAAGAAGAAGAGTACTAAGAAAGCACCTTCAGCTGCTGATAGTATTGATCAACTCAGTAAGGTACTTTAGTTATTTACTTGAAAATTTATGATCTTACTTTACACCTTCCCAAGTTAAAATCTCTAAGATATGTAATTTTAGATTATATTTTCCTTTCTTTCTTTTTCTTTTTGTGTGTGTGTGTGTGTGTGGGGGGGGGGGGGGGGGGGGGGGGGGGGGGGGGGGGTGGTTACGTACTATAGAAGTACCAAAGAGTTGATATTTCATGATTTTACTTCTCCAAGAAGTAAAGATATCATAATTAATTGCCAAAAGTTTCAGAGATTTGCCTAAGCTATCTCTAATTTGACCAATTCTTGTTTTGCCTTTTCCTTGGTCTAGTGTAGGATACTTTTCTTTTGTGTATATATGCCCTGTAAAACTTACTTGATAGCAGCAGCCCTATTATTTTTTTTAAAAAAGACTCAATAAATTTGGAGCATGTTCTGAAATATAAATCTCAGAGAAGTGTTTTTCTTCCAAATTAAGAGATATATATAGTTTCATAAGAAATAGAAACCTAGCAAAGAGGCAACTGATTTCTAGAGTAGTAGGATTCTCAAAATTGGTAGTCTGTTTGATAAAATAAAAAAATTAAAAATAACCATTCACATTTCCAAGTAGAACTAAAAAGCTTCAAATTGGCCCAATAAAATCCACCAGGGATCTGAAAAATATTCAATATTCAATGATCCAAAATTGGTCCAACCAATACCGTGATCAAACTTATAACAAAAGAAACTTGAAACCGAAAAGTGGCCGGAGACCAGAACCAGCCCTGATTCACTTAAAATTTTCCGAAAGCTGAACTCAATCCAATTCTGCAATGCACTGAACCCATTCTTTGGTACCAGTATTAGTACAAAATATGGTACTGGAACAATGCATAACCTGACTGATCAATTCAATGTACTGTACCAAACTAGTGAACTACCAATGTTCTTTGGTACCAGAACTAGTACAAAATATGGTACCCTTTGCATAAACTATTTGATGCTTCTCTGTTTTTCCAATAGGTTACTATAATTCTATCTGAACAACTGTAGAATCTTGAAATGCTAGAGATGAGAGAAAAACAACTTCAGGAAAAGGTCTCAGGAGAAGCTGAAAAGGCCAAGGAATATGCAAAACTGAAAAACAAAACCGGTAAATAACTCTGATATGTGTAATATTCAAAATATGCACTAAAGAAATATTTAGGAGCAAATAAAATTTAAATTTCCGAGTAATAGATTTACTATTGGAAAAGAATATAGTCTACATTATTTCAACAGAAATTCACCGAAATTTAATTAAACATAAACTGAACACATTATACTCAATCATATTTGTAAAATGGTCCCTGCTAAACTAGCATTTTAAGAGAAATATTTCCTTGGGCTTTCTGTCAGCTGCAATACAAAGTCTCAAGAAGAAGAAACTATATGAGGCACAAATACAACAGCTTGTGAACTCTCAGTTACGGCTTCATGATCAGGTACAAGGGTTTGCATCTTATATGCCTTATGAGTGAGGCTATTGTACTATACATAGCGTGGATTGGTCCGTACTATGGATCAATATATCTGTTTTCAAAGTCCATACAGTCGATCTGAACTGTTCAACATGATATCCATATGAAAATGTACTTGAATATCAAATTTTACATTTTTTAGAATTTTTCTACTATTTTTTAGACAGGTAGATTATCACTTGATCTAACAATTCTAGATCATTCAAAAGTAGTGATTTTCTACCTATCTAAAAAAATAGTAAAAAATTCTAAAAAATGTAAAATTTCAGATCTGCTATTTGGACTTTGAAAACAAAAATATTGATTCATAGTACAGACCAATCCGTGCTATTCATAGTAACACTGCATAGTACGGTTCAGATCTAACAGTTCTTGTTTCATGAAGCACAAGATCTAAAGTTTAACTATGCAAACAGGTGATAACACTGGAGAATGCAAAGGCAACATATGACACAATTGATGCTCTCAAATCAGGCTCTGCAGCAGTTCAGGCTCTTCAGCAAGGCTTGTATGCTTCAGTTCCATTTTGCTCATTACTAGTTCTTTACTATCATGTACCAGTTTTACCAGATACCAGAATTCCTTTTCATAGAAATTTGCAGAGAGGAGTATTTAGTTTCATAAGTTGCAAAGAAATCCCTAAAATTTCAATATGCACTAAGAGAACCCTACATTGTTGAAGAAATAAAAAATGGATCCCAATATTAATTAGTTAGCTTTTTGTACATTGTCCTTATTAATTGGTCGCATGGTTGCATGCTGGTAGTGAAAAAATTTATTTCAATTAGAATGGCATACAATTCCAGGTTGTTGAATGATGTTTCAAGAATAATTAGTTAGATTCTCATTACTTGGGAGTTAATAATTTTGTATGAGAAATAAGCTCATTAATACAGAAAAGTAGTTTTTGAAACTATAACATAATACCATACATAGAGCTCATGGGTAGAACAACAGATAAATTCAGAAGGTATATATTAATAAGTATTGTTTCTATCATTATGGTTAAAATATTATAGGAGCATAGATGAAATACAGAAGGTCACAGGAGAGAACACAAGAGAAAATTTTGAGAGTATAAAAGAGATACAGGATCTGCTATCAAACCCAGTTGGAATTTCGGCAGATTTCAATGAGGTTTATTATCTTTTTTATCTTGTATATAATTGGGTATTTTGCAAAGTTACAGCTTGATTTGTCCATTGACCACTATTTATGAAGCCAGTGTGCTGATCTTGAAGTTTGCACGAACTTTTTATAATTTGATTTGGTCGAGTCAAAATAACAATTTCAGGGCAATTTAGTCAATTGTACTTGACCATTAAATTTAGCATAGTACCATTGATGAAAAATATTGGGTGTGGTCACCATTATAGTGCTATACTAGGTGTAATGTGCAAAAATTCCTTTTTTTTCTTCTTTCATGATTTTAAGAATATATAATTTATCTGAGTACTTATTTTTTCTTCTTGAGATAGGATGATTTTGAAGCTGAATTAGAGAAGTTGGAAGTGCAAACTCTAGAAGGGGAGTTACCGACATCTCCATTTCCCCATGATACAGTTTCAGAAAGAAACAAAAAACTTGATGTAGATTCTTCTGAGTTACCTGCAGCTCCACTTCATCCCAAAGCAGTTTCTCAAAGCATCAATGATGCGGTTACATTGTCTGAGTTACACTCAGCTCAACCTGCCAAAAGAACAGGTATACCGAGCATAGATAATGTAAATGAATTATCAGCAACTCAACCTACAAGGAGAAAGATTTCAAGAAGTATAAGCAATGTGGTAACTGAGTCTCAGTTACCTGTAACTCCACTTGCTCGAAATACAGTTTCACGCAGCATTACGAATGTGGGTCAACACTCGTCTCACTTACCTGCTATTGTGCCTACCCAGAAAACTGCTTCCCAGAGCATTACAACATTCGATGAGTTCCCTCAAGTACCTGCAACTCCAGTTACATGTAATACTAGGAATATGAATGCACAATTTGCGCTACGTCCAGCTCAAGTTTCCCGAAGAACAGTTCGACAAAGTGTTGACTAGCTTGGTGTCAATCTAATTACTACTAATGGAGATGGATCACAGTACTTTTTTTAACTGGTACTAAATTACTGATATATGGTTTTATATATGCTATGCTTGTATATATGTGTATCTCGGGAGAGAATTACTGCAGTAGTCTAGTTCTTTTGACATGTGTACAGTTTTTTTTTCATGTTTGCAGCTATTTGAGGTTTTTTGTTTTCCTTTTTTGTTTTTGGAAGAGATGTTTGTAATTATTTGAGATTTGTTATTAACTAATTGCTACTGTATACATTTCAGTGTTGTAAAGATAGGCCGTTTAGCCCAACTAATCGGCCGATTAGTTGGTGACGGTTACCAAATTGTCATGAACAGACTTGTTGAAAGGTTGTTTGCGGATGAGACCAACTAATCGGCTGATTTGTCTAATTAATTGTCCGTTTTATGTTTAAACTGTTTGAATAATCATCCGTTTCTACGACCGATTAGTCTATCACTTTTATTATTTTTTCTTCTAGTATTTATCCGATATATGCACTGTACTTTGTCTTGTCTTATCTGAACCTATTCTAAATGGCAATTTCATCAAGTTTATTTGTTAAATTAAATTTATTTTATAAGTTTGATGAGTTAAATTAATTATTTTTAATAAATTATGAGTATATGCATATAACTTGAATGAAAAGTTTGAAATACAAAATTATCCGCAAATTTCTGATTAATCAGACACATCAATTAATTGTATTGTGATACTCCGTTTGTCTGACAAGCGCATACTGTTATTTACAAAGCAGATACATTTGCACTCGTACTGAAGTCTGAAGGTTAATAGAAGGTTAAGTACTTGGGTCCTTCTATTGTATGCATTGGGTTTTCATATTTTGTTGGGCTTCACCAACAAGCCGGCCTCATATTGAATTGGTCTCCTCTGCAGTACAAGGTCACATCAGAAAGTTCTGGATAAATCTGAACCGTTCATATTTTATTAGATGGTCTGGACAATATCTGCACAAGGTTGAAAATAATGAGTTGCAATAATTATAGTTCTCTATGGAATTATTCAAAAATAATGAGCTCATGGAATTATTCAAAACATTTTAGATTAAAACAAAATTCTAGTTCTCTATTATACAACCCATGAACAAGATACAAGAATAAGTTGAAATGAGTCAGATATATGATAATCTAATAAGACACAATGATATCATTTTCATGATGTCATTACAATGCACCACGTGTACTCTCTGCTTTTATAACCTTACAGTTTCAATCACCATCAGAGTTGATAAATGTACTGAGATATATTTATTAGTAGCTTTAGGTCCTGTTCGGCTGCAGTGTGGGTTCGGGAATGGATACGGGAAAACAAAATTTTTGAACTGAAAATTACTGTTCACGTGGGAAAAAAAAAATTCACTCTGAGTAAATTTTTTTTTTCCCACGTGAACAGTGATTTTTAAGATACAGCCGAACAGGCCCTTAGTGTACATCAATTTTAGAATACATTCTTTGAAATTTTTTACACTATTAATTAAAGGTGTCCCAATTAAGAACTAGAGTTAAAGATATGTCAAACATCACTTCAAAAAGATACATGCAAATTTTGGTTCGATTTCAAATTTCTTGTTTATTCATCAATCACTAAAATCAGTTGTTGTAAGATGAATGATTAAATCACTTTTATATTGATTCAAATTTGATACATACGAATACTAAAATGATTTTTAAAAACACACTTGCATTTTTAAAATTTTATTTAAACAATATCGTTGATACTATAATTTCCTTTTGAAAAATGCAATTTTATGAAAAATGTACCTTTTCTTAATACGACATAATTTCTTTTAAGAAATGCAAAGAGGTAAAAACTCAATTAGAAAAAACACACACACAACATGTAAAATTGATTACTTTCTTGAAAACAATTTTTTTCCTTGAAAAGGAAATTAAAACAATGACTTTGATATAGCCTAGAACAAATTGGAGAGTATCATAATATAGAATTTTACTTGCACGATTTTTTATTTTTATGGAGAATCAGTTTTTAATTTAGCAGTAAAAGATATTATTTTTTATATGAGAGGTCGCAGATACAAAACCGGATGAAGATCTTTTACTACTCACATTAAAATTTAGAAGGATAGGGTTCATCTTTTCCTAAAATAACAGAGAAAATTTCAAATTTTAATTTTCCTCAGTGCACTTGCAACACCATAGTAAGAAATAGAACAGCCACTAAAACACCAGAGGAACATTTTGCTTTCAGTCTTTATGTCATGATTTAATTCTTTTGTGAAGATCAATGTCGGCGTTGGAATTTCTCCTTGGCCCATATCTTATTTCTGTCCTTTTTTGTTTTGTTCTGTTAGTTTTTCATAAAGTTACAAAAAAAATCTACAAGATGATGGCAGTGACAAATATTTTTTTCAGAAGTGACCGAATTAAAATATAGATCTTGATAATAACATTGTTGGTTATAATGAAGACGACGTTCAAATTATATAAAGGTTAGCGTTTTGAGGATTTAGAAGAAAAACTACTAAGACAGTGTAGGCTGGCAAAAAAGCCCGTGACTTGTGGTCCGCTTAGTATCAGCCCGTGACTCGATCGGTAACAACTTGTTCGTTAGTGAACCGAGTTAAAACTAGCTTGCTCGTCATAGACTCGAGTCAGAATTAATGAGTTTGAGTTTGGTCTGGCCTGGCACGAGCCAGCTTGGTCAATAATGAACTATTTAATTTACGTAGTTTAATAGTTTAATCGGATCCGTTCACTTTAGGTTGGAGATACTATGGTCTATGGATGTTATAGCCAGTGTTATAGTAATTGCACTTTGGACTGTGTTTAAGTTGATTGATAATTTTGTATGGAATATGTGAATTAATTATAAACAACTAAGTTAATTTTGTATGAATTTGTTTGATTTGGTATGCATGAATTTATTCTGTGAACTATGTTTGTATGAATTTAGGGATTTGATATTTTTGTATGTATGAATTTAGCTGCAAACTTAATTTATGGTAATTAATTTGCGTAGTTGCACTTGAATTAAGAGTATTCATCAATAATTAGTCATATAAATGTTATTTTGTTTTAGCCATAATTGATAAGATGTGCTATGAAATTTTAAGATGTAGCTAAAAAGAAAATATACAAATTTATGAGTGAGACTTAAAATCCAAACTCACTCGCTTAGCTTGATTACGAGTGAGACTTAGCTCGCTCTTTAGCAACTCATTGTCACCCTAAGACAGTGTAGTGTTTATAAATAGTAATTCATATTATGCATTAAAAATTGAAAAAGTTACCATATTTTAACACAAAATAGTTTAGATCAAATCATATTTACGTATTATTTTAGCATAATTTATTTTAAAATAATTTAATAAAACTACTTTGAAATTTACACCATCTATTAAATAATTGGAAGGAAAAACATAGTGTTTATAAATAGTACTTCATATTATGCATCAAAAATTGTAAAAAATCCCATATTTTATCTCAAAACAGTTAGATCAAACCATATTTATAAATTATTTTAGCTTAACATTTTAAAATAAATTCATAAAACTACTTTAAAAATAATAAATATGTTCGAAACATACGCCAACTATCTATTACATAACACATCTGTACTTCAAATCAAATTGCCAAAATCCTCTCTTTCGCTGTGTTCTAACCCTTTGTTTAACACAGAAAAAGGAAAGAAAAAAGCAATGGTGATTTTGGTATTTCGAAAATTCATATATAAATGAATAATAATTAAGAGTTCTGTACAAAACTAGCAAATAACAAAATATAATACTTTGCCCAACAATTGATGCTACCGTCTAGCAAAGAATGAGTTCGCATCTTCTGCGTCAACTCAAAAGAGAATCTTGTGAGTTTAATGCATTTCGGCTTGATCAGAATCAGAGCCAATTTGATCCACATCCATAACGCACGGAACTAGTGGTTTGAAATTATCCGGGCTGGTCAAACCTGGTCCAGTCTGCCCGGGACCCGTACCCGTCCGGCCCGTGTCCGTGCATGGGTTTGACACGGGTCCACGGGTAACCCGGGTACGGGTTGAAAAGGGCCAGATCCAGTTTTTTGTCATTAAACCCGTGATAACCCGGTCCGTTTCAAATCCGGATTGTCCGGTCTAGTCCGTGTACCCGTGCTACCCGTACCCGTGATACTCGTACCCATAAACCCGTGCTACCCGTACCCTACCCGGGTTTGACCCATACCCTACCCGATTTGACAATTTTTTTTTTTTTTAAATTCAAATTTTCCCGGTTTCCCCCCAAACCTACCCTACCGGTGTACTGAACTAAAGTCCCTTCGCCTGGGGTCCGACTCTGCTGCTTTTCCAGATCTAACCATTCAAATTCGTTGAGATTTGTGTATAAAAAAGTTTCTGTATTGAGATGCGTGAAATAGAAAATTTTGAATGGTGGGATGCAGAAAAGCAGTCGGAAAAACAGCACCCTGCTTTTCTGTCGGAAAAGCAACACCCTGCTTTTCTATCGGTCGGAAAAGCAGCAGAGTCCATTCCCTTCGCCTGAGGTGTAATTCTTGTATAATAGAAATGTGTTAATTTGAACTTTGGTCAGTTCTTCATACACGTATCCGTATCCGATACGCACCCGATACGTATCTGATACGGTCAAAGATACGCGTTTCACGCGCTGATTCGGCTCTCTCTGCTCGGATACACCTGCAAACGCTTCTGATTCCTTCTGTGAGCCGCGCGTGGACCGGGTTTATTTCTCTCCATTTCACACCATGGTCCATGAGCCGCATAGATCAAGAGAAAAGTGCAAAAATCCTGCTCCAACGGGGAATCGAACCAAGGATGTGAGGGTAATGCACCAAGCACCTCAACCATTGCAACCAATCAACTTTGTTGTTATAACACCATATCTTATATATATAACTTATATAAAATAATTTATATAATACAAGTGTTGAATTAATAATATAATTAAAATAATATATAATAGGCGTATCGTATCCGAGATTTTTAAAAATTGCCGTATCGCTGTATCCGTATCGTATCCGATACGATACCCGTACACGTATCCATGCAACATAGCTTGAGCATGTTCCCTCATTTTTACATTAGAGGAGATGAGAAAGACTTCCAATTTTAAATGGGAAAATAATTTGGGAAAATTGGAAAATTTGAATGATTCAATGGGTATACCAACAATTAACCCTCACGGGAATTATTTCAATATTTCAAGTGGAGTAAATTTTTTTACCAGCTTTTTTACTTCTAAGTGGCAACATGATTTGGCGTGGTCAGATTTTTTTTTAGAAAAAAAGAAACTGGAAACTAAATAGAGAAAATAAATTCATGAATTGAAGTATGCAATTTTTTTTATCATCTCAATTTCAATGTAGTGTTATATCATATATAATGTTTCATCTTATAACTGATGCACGCACTACGCTTAACGTTCACTAGTAGATTTGATATGGATTCCATCATATATTTTCATAATATAATGTTCTTTAGTATTCCATCATATATTTTCATAATATAATTGATTTAAGATATTTTAAAGTAATTGATTTAAGTAACATTGTTTTAAAATAATTCGTAATTTTGATTTATGTTTTATTATAACAAAAATTATTGAGTTCAAATATGCAATCATGTCAAATGAATTTTGATTTATATTTTATTGGTTTAAAAAGAAAAGAAAAGAAAAAAAAACAGCAAAAAAAACAGAAAAAAAAAAACCGGTCCGGACCCGTGCTACCCGGACCATCCAACCCCCGGACCGTGCAACCCGCCTACCCGTCCCGTGTCGCCCGTGACCCGTTTTGCCCGAGGGGGGGGGGGTTGAGAGGGGCCGGGTAGGATTTTTGAAAAAAAAAAAAAAACCGTGCTACCCGTCCCGTGTCGCCCGTGACCAGTGTTGCCCGTTGCCAGCCACGGGTTTTACCCGGCCTGGTCCGACCGGACCATTTGCAAACCACTACACAAACCATTACACTGAACTCTTTAATATTAGTGTAGACCTCAATTGGACGGTTCAAATATATTAGGGGAGTGCTATTTTCAGGTCAATAATTACAAAACTAAGGGTTCCGACAAAATTTTATGTCTAAATGTCTGTTTTACCCTTTTACCTCTTATCTGTCTCAAACTCTCAATTAATAAGGTAATAAAGGAATGTCTTTTTTTAGATATAAAAAAAAAAAATTTAAACCCATATCTCTCTTTCTCCTCTCCGTATCTTCATTATTCCTTTCTCATTAATCTCTTCAAGCTGTACGCAAAGAAAAATTGGAAATAAATCGAATCTTAAATGTGCAATCGGGGAGTTAAAATTAATGTAAAAAAAATTGCAGAGACGGAACATTTTAAAATTAATGTAAAAAAAATACTTAGTTGTAGATGTGATATGAGTACAAGTATGTCTACAAGGGTTTTGCTCATTGGGTTGATGGGTCCTTTAAGGATCCGCATGATGGGGTGAATGGTACATATTGTTGAAGGATGGAATTCTGATACAATATGGTGTTGGTTTTAATTATGCTTTTAAATGTTTTCAAATGGAGGCTCTTAGTCTTTTTCGTGGCATCCTCACATTCTGGTATTGTTTAGGTTCTAGTATTGGTTCTCTGTATATATAATGTGTGCTATAAGATACTGATGTACAATCTTGTTTGTTTCAATTTAAGCCTACGAGCCTTTCCTCTAAAAAAAATTATGAAGCAAAGAAGCATAAGTCATATGAGCATGATTATGAAGTATGCAATGAGTTTAATAGTTCTACTGCAAATTAGAGAAATGGAAATACAAATATTTTGTTCTAAATATTGCGCATGAAATATAATTTCATCAAGTTTGGTAAGAATTGCATTAGCAGAAATCGGTAGAATTTGGAAAAGTGACTTTAGCAATAAGTACCTTCCTTTTATTTGAGTTACGGTTAGCAATAAGTACCTT